>OY728161.1:626594410-627019410 GCA_963277665.1 Viscum album
TGCCATTATAGGATATGTAGTGGTACCTAAATATCCAATCCAAGACCTAGTCATAATAATTTAATAAATAAATTTTTACATTTTCATGTGGATCAGAACTCAATAGAGTTTTAGTTCTGAACTATCTAGGTAATTATTCCTATTACCACTATATATATAGTGGTTATAGAATATATAATTTTATGTCCAAACATGACCAATAAAAATTCCCCCTCTATATGTACGGGTTAGACATACATATGATGCTAGTTCCAGAAGAATGTAAATTATGATTCTCACTCAAATAAGATATGTAGCAACACCTATATTTCACATCCTAGTCTATCCCCCATAAAAAATGCCCCTATACTTCATTTTTGTTTCCATTATGTGCTTGAATAAGCCTTTTCCATCCTTTTATTTCACATTGATCATAGATCATATGTGATTTATTGTTTTGGTAAATAATTCCCCTCATTATCAAGGAATATCAATTCACATTTTGGTTACTATGGTCATGGTTTAATGATCTTAAAATCCATAGTAAATGTCATTACTAAATGGTGTTAAACAAAAAAAATTATTGGAACTTCAAGAACAATATATGGATAAATTATAACCATCACTCTATACCTATTCATGTACATGTATTTAAACATGGGACCAGACACAATATTCTCTTTTCATAGTAGGGAACTAGCAACCTTTACACATAATTTTAAGCTTCATGGTATTTCAAGAACTTAGTGTCTCTTGATTCTCTCTTTAACATGATATGTAGTGACAATTATACCCTATGACCTAGTTTCATCAATGTGTTAAAATAATGAAACAAAAAATAGATATCCCCACTCTCTTGATTACAAACAATGATCTATATAGGAGATCTTAATATGGGTTCCCTTGTTTAGGAGTCTATTATGGAATAAATCCCTATCTATATTTGAGTCAGGTCTATGTAAGGAATTTGACATTCAATGGAAAATAAAGGTCTTGATGATTCTGTTGTACTTTTACACATACCTTCCACCTATCATACCTTTTTCCCAATATAATTTTGGTTCTCCAATATCATTCTCTAAGCATAAAAAATGGATGGTCAGTGCCCTGAAGACAAATTTATTTTATTATTCATATTATACTCCCATTGGCACTGTATAAATTTTCCACAATAATGAATTTTGACCATAGGTGAATATGTTAATGGAAAACACGTACTCTATCTTTGTACACCCTAATGTAATTTTTTTCCCTTATCATTTATATTTATATTAGAATACATAGAGTTATGGTTTACATGTTTTTCTCTACATGTCTATGTCCGGTCAGAACTTATTATTCTGATGAGACATTTTATTCATCATTGCATCCATGACATTTGGTTCTATTCGTATGATCTGAAGACTCATTATCCCATTATCTCTACACCACATTATGTAAAATGTCATTGATGGTTTCCTTTTCGCACAATAAAATTCTACGTGATTTTTTAGGAACTGTAATTGGATTGATTTCTTTTTTCAATGGATGTGTAGTGATGCACGAATCACCAATTCTTGGTCTAATTGAATTATATAATATTTCCTGATTCCATGTGTATTGTTTATACCTACATAGAGAACATTATTACAAGAACTACACATGGTATGATTCTTTTTATAAACAGATACATAGTGAAAACTGGATCGAATAACTTGTTCCGGACCCAATAAACCCCCTTACTCTCCTATGTATGTGCTAGATCTATATAAGATAGCCCAATACATTTCTAACCCCACTCATGAGACTTTTTCAATGAAATATACCCCTTCCACATGCAAGAGTTTGATCATTATGTGGGGAAATATTATCGGTAACTATGTATGGGTTTATTATAATTCTAATAAAATTTATAGTAATGATAAAACATTAAACCTCATGTCGAACTAGAAGAAAATTCCTCAATTCCAATGTTTCGGTTAGACTTGTGTGAGGGAAAAAATTTCTCATTCCCTACTAATATTTATATGAAAATATTCATTCATACTTCGAACATACTTATTCAAACCAATATTTGTGTATGGGGATGTTTGAATCTCCATAAAAATCACTCATCCATCAAATATAGAATTTTCTATGTATTTAATACTCCTTTGATTGACTATGCATAATATGCCCCATTTGGATCTTCATAAATTCCCAATAGTAAAAGACTTTAAAAAAATGTAAAATTAACCCTACTGGGATACAAATTCAATATTCATACAACCCAACAACATTTTCATCCCATATCACACCATGGATTCAAAATCCCTTAGATTTTATCATATAACCTTCCAGCTACTTTCCTGATATGAAGAAATATTCTTGTACATATTACAATGAGAAGGGGTAACAACTAATCATTCTGTTGAATCCATAAAATTATCATGTCCCAAGAAACTAAACTACGCTATGATTCCAATCTCCTATAAAAATTTAATTTTTTTGTAATTTTCATTGACTCATGGTTAGTGCAAATGAAAATGTCCCTGTTATTTTTAGACACAATTCTCTCGACAATACATACTTCATGGTCTTCAAAAATATGAATACTCACATGATTTATGGATATATGAAATGGATGTAAAGTGTCTTGAGGAATCCTATTCATGAATACACATAATATTCACATATTGGATCTTCATATATTACCCATAAATAGGTCCCTTCAACCAGAGGGAATTATTCCTTTGGAGAGGCCTTTTCTAACACTATACGCACTGAAAACATAATTCTGGAATCCGCATTAGAAAGATTTTCTACAGAAACCCTACACGTACTTTTCCATTATGATTTCATGAATGGAAAAAATCAGGGCCTAAAAATCCCCCATTAATTTAGGGAATTTAGTTTTACATTTTCAACCATTAATACCTTTTAGGGTCATCCCCCATAAATCATGGTCAATATAGTTAGACTTAAAATACCATCGTCATTAGTTTAGTATGGATGACCCTAAAATACATGTGGAAAGATGGATAGTACTCATGAGATTTAATACCCACAAAGGGAATGCTATGTAAAATATTATTACAATCTAGATAAACCAATTCTTTGTGTGTTTTATGAAAAAATGAGACAAAATTGAAAATTTCACCAATCATGTTGGGAAAACACCACAATGGGAAACCTAAGAAATAGACAAGTAACTAATGCTAAGTATCTTTCATATTGAACACAGGTAGAAATTAGGGAAATGATATAAAATATATATATTATGTATGGTTCATCATATTACCCTATTAATAGTTAAACTATGGTCACTAGGTGCCTTGGATTGGGAAGGAATTAGAGCACTACATAATCATGTCAACTAGACTATCCTTGGTTGTGATTGAAATTGATATACAATATATAAAAAATAATTAATGTGACCTTAGGGATTATATTTCATAAAAACACAACAAATTGTGATTGATTGGTACTGCTGGATAAGATAAAGGATAATATCTATAGGGATAACATGTTTTCTTTAAACTATTGAGTGGAAGGAAATGAGTAACATATGTAACTTCGAGGGTATCCATATGCATAATATAATTTGGTCACTATGACCACTTGATGTATTCATAGTGTTGAATCATTGATTGATGAGAATAATCTATGGTTTGGAAGTGTTCAGACAATGATACGGTCTCATCATTTGTGCCAGCCTCAAATGCCTCAACCCCCTAATCCACATCTAATCCAACCATCGCATAATATTTTCTCAATCATTTCCCTTCATCAATAGATTCCTCAACGTGATATATTTTTTGATTGATCATATCTAACTCCAAGTGAAGCCAATATGACTCATGATATAGCTGGATTACTAAGAATCTATTCTCCTAAATTTGACCTTGTTTTTGAGAAGCCACTCTTTCAAACCATAATGATTCGTTGAGAAGAATGCTGCTAGATGTATAATGATGATCCATGTAATTTGTAGTTGCAAGATATATTGGATCATTCCATCCCTTTTCTTAGTTGAAACCACTTATTTCACCATTTATTATTAGGAATGATAATCAATCCCCCAATTCCAAATTAATTATAATATATTCTGTAATTTGGGTAATTTCAAAACAATTTTGGAAATAGGTTTCAGAAATTATATTCCATATGATCTTCCATACTTTATGAAGTGTATCATTAATGTTTTAAAGAATATCCAAATACTATATAGATTCACTCTTAAATAGAACAATGAAATCAAGCATAAGTGCCTCTAGAAAGTGTCTCGATTCATTACCTTCGACATTACATGAATCCTTGACAACTAACTCCCAGGAAGAATTAGTAGGATGAGATTTCAAATGAGTTGTTGAAAACAAATATAATTTTTTACATAATTCCATATAGGGAAGATTGAAATAGATCATACCTAAACATTGAAATGGAATGGAATGGTATGAATGGTGGGAAATTTAAATTCAATTATTGATGATCAATCTTCCCTGACCATCATTTCTCCAATGATAGGATAATTATGCACCCGTTTCTTAGTTTTCAGGCTATACATGGGTTCTTCAATAGATACCCATTTTGTAGTCACAAAATCTACCAAATCAGAGGCCTCCAAAAGGAAACTCATTAATACCGAACTTATATGGATAACCACCATGGAACTATGGTAGATAGTTGAGTCTATATTTCTATGAGAATGACTCACCTCCCCTTCCCTAGTTAGGCCCTATCAAGTGATAAGATAAACATAATCACCAGTATAATCACCCAATTAAAACTCTTCTCTCAATGGGGTTGGGTTCATCTAACTAGAAGTGGTCAATCATATAAGTCTTGGAACCTCTGCGGTGTCCTCAGTTGGTCAAGGATCCCAATATGGCTCAGCAACAATTACCAAAATTACCATGTTTTCCACTGAAGAAGAGGTTACAAGCCCCTGGTGTAGGATTACAACTAATTCATAAGACATACACTAGGTTCTGTGTGAGATAATTAATCAAAAAATAAAAGTACACTAACATAATGGTATTGTAACGAGATGAGATAGCCCAAACGTATCCCATATCAGAAACATATCATCATCATTCCTTCATACTAATGTTCGTTGGTGTTCCATTTAGATGATCCCCTAGGGGTAATGGGTCGGGGAAGGGGTGTAAATGCTCCATCTATTTTTTCAACAACCACATTCATATGCTCAACTGCCCAAAGAGAACCTTCTATGGTGGCCCCCATGCTCGAAGGGACGCCCTGCCTAATATCATTACCCACTCTTGTGTACTCTGAAGAAGGTGTGTGTAATTGAATCTCCACTGACCCTATAATTAAAAGGAGTGGTGATTAAGGATCAAAAAATAAAAATAAGGATAATAAATAAAAGAAACCATATTACATCTTCATCAGCACCATCCTACCTCACTATAGCAATCACCATATCTATTACTCATTTGGACTAGAAAATTCAGAACTTGAATTAATGTATATAGGTTTCTATCTACACAAAATAGATGCCCACTTCATGGGTATCATCTAGAAAGGATATTCACATGGGTCTGTAAAAATCCAAAATCCCCCAAGGTCAACTTTATCTACCTATATCATTTCCTTGATTTCTTCAGCAGATGTGTCCACTCTCCAAGTGTCCCATTACTTCTAAACCTCAAGGAAGGCAACAGTATAGGTAATACATAATGTTAGAGGATATTAACTAAGAAGTGTGGTTTGTTCTAGCTACGGTAGTAGTTTCTTTCGTACCTCAGTTTTCCAAAGACCCTTTAGGACTCAACTCTTATGAGACCTCATTCATCTGTAAGAAAAAGATCTCCCATCACAAGTTACAGTTGTTAGAATAGCCTCATATTCCCCCTCAGAAGTGCATCTTTAATCCTCTTCCCTCTCACTAACATGAGTCCTCACTATTCAAAGAAATCACCAGGTACGTTTTCATAGATTCAACATTTAGTGGATGGGGTCATGATGATCATGAATATAGAACTCTACTATGTTATGGTAAAAAGATAAATAGATGGTTTCATGTTCGGATACATATCCATAGCCTTGAAATTTGACCCCTTTCTCCAATATAATTTTCCATAAATATCCAAATAAAATGGAATTCTACAATGCATGCCATTACATTCATGGTATCGGGTAAAAAAAATCTTGAAAAATGAATATATGATCTTGAGAAGCAATTACAGTATCCTAGGAAATTGAACCCAAGAGTCCCATTTTCTTCCTTTCAGATTCAGAGAAAATAGATTACCATAGATGATTCCCATGTCAGGATTGTCTACATATTTTTCTCTTCCCAATTTCAACCTTAGGTATTGGTTTACATTTGAAAATAAGAACTAGTTATACAAATTGATAACTTGGGTTTGATCAGTTATAAGATTCATTATTAGGATTGCTGAGTTTGAACTGAAGTAGTATGGTAAAGGGAGACCAATATGGCAACTCATCTATTCTTGAGTGAACATTATCTAAATATTTGAAGCTATAATTAAATGATTTTCATTTCATTCACTATTGATGGTTAGGGGACACCTCATATAGAAATAGTATAATTAATTCAAAAACCTACATGTTGTATACCCCTCACATATAAACTCTCTGTCAATCAAAACCACTAAGACACCTTGTATCATAAAAATGAGACACCCTCATCTGGTATAATCCCAAGATGCATCATTTATAAATGTACCGGTAGGGGAGGATTAAAGAGTATAGGAAAAATGATCATGACTGTTGAGTCATTAAATTGTATTTTTCTCTTTCCAGTTTAATTGGATCAACCCACCTATGCTCTGATGTTTTTATAAGATGTTAGTATTAGAGATTTGTTGACTATTGATGAATATATAACCTCCCTGCGGGTCTTTTACCCATCCCCAGATAATATGTAAGGGTCCCACTAGCTATTGTGGTGTCTCCCCCTTGTTGACGAATACCAACAGAAAATATATATGGACCAGTACATGAATGGAAGTATTGATAATCCTTCAATAAGAAAACTAAACAACCACTATAAAATTCTTTTCAATGACCCTAGTGCTGAAATCATGCACTTGCAGAAAATTCCGACTAAGAAACATGGAATGAAATTCCACCAATTAGAAATATTGGTTAATACCAGTGTTGATATTCCAATACCTCTATGTTAGTTGACCTCGCTTAATAATTTTTCAATATTCCACAACAAACATTCATATTTCAGGATGTGTGAATGTCCTCTGCCTTCTGGTGTAGTGTTCGCAGCCGCTTGACATAGAGAACTATTAGTTCTAGTAAGAGAAAGGAACATTCTACTTTGGGTGAGGGTCACTCTTAATAAGATCTGTTACATTGTCAATAAGCTTCTTGTAAAGAGTAGAGGACCTCTCTTGGTCACCACAAAAAAATATATGTTATACATTAATCACACATATTTATCATGACTGACACCCCAACATCATCCAGATGTCCCAATGACTAATTTAGACCTCCCCTTAAATAATGTGGAATATATTAGTTTCTTGAATCCAGATTCTAAGAAGATATAAGATAAAAAAAATTTGCTATGATAATACGTCTATGATACTCAGACGACCTCGTAAAATCTCATGGCCTTTATAATGGTTTTATATTCCTTACAACTCCAGGATACCCATAAGGGACCCCATAATCCAAACCAAAAGAGCCCTCACATTGAAGGACTCATTTCATCATCCACACTAACTGCGTTCATGTCATGGAATTTCTAAAAATGTATTGATCATAATTGATTTCTTTTACTGGTATCCCCACAAAATATTCCAATGACAATGAGGAGTAATTTCGATAGAATTCATAAGATTAGGTTTCCTCAATGAATGAAACATTTTCTAAGATCATGGCACAAGGAATATTGTCTTCCATGATTATCTTGATAGTATGATGATTTAATAATCATCAAACTAGGATTGAGACATCTGATGAAATCTAAAAAAATAAACAGGTAGCAAATATGAGGTCATATACGCATTTTCACCCATACTTAGGAGTCCTTCAAAGGTTTTATGGAGTGGTTCAAAATTTATTTTATCATTATTATCATTATAATAAATCATAGAATTCATTATATCCTCCCTGATAAAAAATAGAAGCATTAATAGTAGAAGAGGATTGAAGGGGTCCATCAATGATATTTTATAGAATAAAATTAGAAAACATGTACTAATTTATCATGAATTTTTTTTAGCACACCACATAACATGGTGAAAGCTCCATGATGCATCCAACCCTGAACTGTTATCCAAAGAATATTTTAGATTGCAAGGAACCTAATCATCAAGGCATTCAGTCTATGAGTAATTTTGATTATTAGCCCTGGAGGCCACATATCACTTGATCTGCAATGTAACCTTTTTTACCATAATATCTCTAGGCAAGATAGCGGTAATTCCACTCACATGAGATGACCTTTACTTCATGGAAAACCGCATCCGCAAATAATAATTCTATGGTGGGTAGTAGTATGAAATGTGAGTTCTCAAATCACTCAATTCACTAGGAAATATTGTAAATGAAAAATGATATGGGTCCCTTATTTATAGGCGAGGACCATATTTTTTGTTCAAATGAATACCCAAAAATGTTTCAAAATGGGTTCAATTTTATCATTGAAATCACATCCTTTTAATAATGATTAGATAAAATTATGATTGGGGAAATTTGTTGGGTCCTGAAAAATTTTCTTACAAAGGGAAAAATATTCCATGAATTTGTTATCGTTAAGATTAAACAAAAAAATTGATTTGGTGAAGGGAAAATTAACCTAAAACCTTGATTTGGTAAAGGGTAAAAATAAACATGTAGAAGAGTTTGAAGAATGGGCTGAATAAAAAAATTATTATTGTAAGTAATGGACCAAAGAGAAATAGTCACTTTTTGGACTACAAAACTACATGTATTCTTGTAAACAAAATGGTTTACGAGAATAGGAGGTGGCTTACGTGGACTAAATATGAAAAATTCAGTTGTGGGTTATGGTGGTGATTTCCACCCCCCACAAATGATAAGTTGTTTGCAGGTGTGGTTGGCATTTTCCATATCTCATAAAAAAGTCATTCTTGGGACTCAATGCCTTCATGGTAATATCAAAATAAATTTCATGGACCACTATAGGTGACTTTTCATCTCGGTATTTGGTTCTTCGATTCCTCTTTAATAACCACATAGGGGGAAACTAAGAAGATAATGGCCACAAGATATAGAGTATATATAAAAACTATAAGAATGGTTTGAGATCCATCGATTCCTAGTAGGTAAATCCACCGCATTACATTATAGGAGTAAACTAATTCACCATACCATCTAAAAAACTTAAAACATTTTTGGAAACCCTTATGTAGAGTAAAATCATATGGCCCAATTATATTCCATCACCCTATATAGAAAAATTTAATGTGGTGGAAGATTTACCTTCATAGAAAAAACATACATGGGAAGAAGAAAACCACTCATAGAAAAATGATATGGGGGTGGAATGAAGACCTGCATAAAATAATGATATAGAGATAAAACTTATCCCTACATAGATTGATTCTATTCAAATAAGACCCAGACCTGCATAAAAAATGTTGTGTGGAAGACACCCTCACCCATGTAGCAACCTTTTATGTATAGGGGACCCCATCCTGCATAAAAACATGCTATGTGGAATTGGGAATCCTTATGTGGTCTTATTTATATATCCCAATACATCCCTCCATCATACCATCAAGACCCACATTTCCCCCTCTACAATCCATTCTAATGGAATTATTAAAAGACCCCTTCCAAATCCACTCGATGTGTATGATTAATACATTTTTCACATCGATGTTTCTTCTCGAGCATATATATCAATTGTAAGAGGAGTCCTTTTGATAACTTCTTTGAAAAGGGTAATCCTCATAATGTCATCAAGTCAACATTCTCATGGTACTCAGGGTCCCGACCAAGGAGGGGCTCATGTGGACCATTATATTCTAGGTGGGGAGTGGGAGGATCACTCTTTAGTTTACCTTTGAGGTATAGTTTCTTATTGTATTTTTTTACCCTAAAACCATAAGGCAACCCACCTATAGTAGACCCCTAGTCATTAACTGGAGGTGTCAATATCTCTCATATTTAATGGCATAGGGTACAATAATGGGATGGGGTGGAAATGTTAGAGCCTTCTCCCTCTCTCTCCCCCTCCCTTTCTCTCTCTCTCTCTCTTCCTTTATGTATAGACTTTATCGACTAGTGGGAAAAGATGATATTTTGGTTCCAGGGTCGTATGTTTCTTCTCATTTCTCTTACTAAGAAAGACTCGCATTGGCTTATGGGATAATGGTGGTCATGGAATCTAGACAATCCCAAACCTAATGGTCTCTTCTATGGTTATATGAATCAACATACAGAGAAATTTCTATATGATTGACCCGATCATAACCTCCAAAATACCCTGACTCAAGACATTCCACATGGTTCTAGATATATGGGCATCATGTATGGTATATTCCCTAAAACCTATAAAGTGACATATTGCTGCTGGAGAACAGATAAAGGCCTCCAATATGGTAATATCCCTAAAACCATCAAACAACTATATTCATTATGACGAAAAACTAAGGGAATATTGTATTCTATATTCCATAATACATTTCAAACTATGTGTTCTTTGATTCCTGACTAACTGGGATACATAAGATGCCTCTCTAATGTAAAAAACCAACTCATATAATTCACATTAATTTTTTTTGGATATATTTGTAGTAAGGTCACATCCAACTTAGAGGTCCATGTTCTTTATAATATCCATTAATCATCAATATTATTTGGAAATGTTTCTGATAAGATCATTCCCCCAAATGGGAGACCACACATTTTCCGGAAACTGTAGTCCATATTGGCAAATGTCTCACACAATAATTAAACTAGGAACCTACCACCAAGGTATAATTTCCACATGACTGTAAATTACATGCTTTGGTTTTATAACATGAACTTTAAATATTATGATTCCTTTTAACTAGAAATGAACTATGTGGGTTTTAATTTCTTTTATGAGTATAATTCTTATGCCCGTCTTATGGGTTTGATACTATCAAAAAAACAACCTCCATCCCCTAAATGATAGTAAAATAAATAGGACCTCACTATGCAGCTTAAAATCCTGTGTCATAACAACTAACAATATTGGATTCTCTAATAAATATATAAAAAATTTATCATAAATACAAAACCTTATATACAAACAAATATCTTAGTCAATAGGGTACCTTAGAAACAGACAAATTATTAGGAATACATGCTTATCAGTATATGATTGTTGATTCAAGATGGTCAACATAATACATGGGAATGAATGATGTATTCATGAAGACTTCATAAATATGTAAGTGTAATTATTTTAAATTATTACCCATAAAATTGTGTTTTCAGATGTTCATCATGAAAAGCCTTCTTTAAAAAATAATTTCTAAGAATGAGGATGGATCTAAAAAACTGAGGTGGTTGGGGGGAAATGTTGTGGTGTATGTAGCTTCCATGAAAGTTTTATTTTCATCATTGGTTTTTTATGAACATGGTTCTATCTACCAAGGTGAACATTCTTTGTATGGGTATTAACCTAGCATCAAGATGTTGATGCAGTAGAAATCCATGAACCGAATTAGTTAATCAATAATTTTTGGAATGTGAATGGCATAGTAGGGTGTGGAAAAAAATTGTGGAATCTCCATGGTGGTGTATCAAGATATGTCACATGAGTCCTTCCCTAACATGTGGTTTTATTGTTCATGGGAACTAGTCCTAGTGATAAATTTGATATCTGTTATTCTCATAGTGGTATGTTTATGTAGTTCGACTACATGAATGATGCTCATCGTAAAAATACACCAGGGACCAGAACATGTATTATATTAAAAAAAATTATTATTCTTGATCCGATCATGTTTATAATATATTGTAATTTATCACACTCAATAAAACACCTTATACCCTTATGTTCGTCCAACAACATGTCCCCTACGTCTGGGCAAGGAAGATGGGAATGGTGGAAACCCTAGTAATACAGTTTTAATGTCAATATAAATGTGGTCATGCCATATGGTCATTATTTGAAGTAGATGTGTGATCATGGATAAGTGGTTCAAGATTAATATGGCATTCTCAGAATACTATAGATGTGGTTATTCAATAAAAGATGAAGCACAAGATCTGGCCACGAGCATAAGGCAATTACAATAAAGGAACATTATACGTGGAGCAGTTCAAACAGATTCTTTTATAATATAAAAATAATTGTAAGTTAATGATAGTATCCCTTGGGAAATCATTTATATAATGAAAAATTGTAAGGAGCTCATAAAAAATCACATAGATATTTCACACAGATAGTGTGAAGGTAATATAGTCATTGATTTCCTGGAATCCAAGGTGATACAAAATGAGAGGATATCATAATTCATTAGCCTTTGGTCATTCCCACTAAAGGGATCATCTTTATGATAAAATATGCTTTGGGAATCCTTGATTACAAACCACCGTAATGTATCCTTTTTTGGGCCAACCTTATCTGTATTTAACATTGTGATATATAAAAAATTATATGGGTTATGGTAAGAGAGTCCTATAATAGGAAATAGTTCCCCCACCCAAAAGGGTTTGATGACCTACAAATCACATCCTCTTGACCAAATTGGGTTCTTATGAATTTTTGGTAATGTTACCCAATGATCAAATTCTTCATCAATGTAGGTCTATGAGTCATCATGGATATGACTGTTTTGGGTGCTTCTAATTCCACAAACAGACCATGTTGGAAACCCGCATACCACAAGCTTGTGAGAGATAAAAATGGTGAATCCAATACGAATGATTGGTCCATATTAAAACTACCATAATCAATCATACTGATTGTTAATCTCCATTATTTTTTCATAAATAATGAGAATGATTTCAGTCATTATAATATTTTATGTAATGATGAGTATAAAATTTGATTCTCTTTATGTTATTATATTTATATTTTTGAAATAGGGATAAAAAAGATGGTTTGATTGGTTATAAAATTCATTGGAAATAAAAAATATTTTTTACTTTTTATGGTACTTTATTTATAATTTTACTGATAACATAATTATTATAAATTCATAAGATATGCGGCTATAGTATTTATTCTTTGAAAATGAAAATAAAATAAACTTCTTTAAAAATATTTAAACTTATATTATATGAATTAATTATTTTTACACATAATTATTCAAGTCAAAAAATATTTCGGATATATAAATTCATTATATTCATATTCTTTTGATGTCCTGTAGTTTTTAAAGTCATGTTAAATGAAAAGTTCCAAAATTTAAATTAATTTAACTTTATAATAAATAATATTTTTTGAAATGACATAAACCACAAATAAAACATATATTCAAAAACGTTATTGGGGTATAATTTAAAATATCAATATTGGTAATATTATGGTAATATTTTTATTCTATACTATATTTATTTACAAATATATGGTGAAATATTTAATTCCATAATAATTGATTAAAGGGGTTAAAACATGCCAAAAAAGAATGATACGGGTGAAAGCATCCAAAAATCTCGTCTAATATTTATTGGATTAGAGTATTTGGAGTCATGCACATATTTTCTTCGATTTTTATCAAAATCCGTACATTTTAGTTTGATAATTAATATATATAAACCTAATAATTGAAGAAATTCTAAGAGTTTCCCTCTCCATTCTTATGAAAGGGAAACATCTCTCATGATTTATTAAAACCAAAAAAAATAAAATTGGTTCAGAAAAATCATTACCAAATAACTTTTTCACATCCCTCCACACATTCCAAAGGGCTTTCCTATATCATAAAACATTCCATCAATGATTTTCTTGGAAATCATTAACAACATGCCCAAAAAAGATATATTTATCTTCACCGTGACATTTCATTTTATTTCATCTTCTTCCTCCAAAAAATATCCTTCAAATAATATAAAATTATAACACAAATATATTCTATATAATTTTTTTTTATTTTAATGGAATCACCTCCATCTATCTCTTCATCTATAAAATTGTAAATGGAATCATCATTCCTACGTTCGGCAGACCACCACCTTCCAAATTGATGTAAATCAATTTCCATTGCCTCCTCTAACAACAAGTTGTAATGATATATTTAATATATTTATATTATATTGATGATATATTTATCATTATTAAATTATAATAGATCATTTACTTGTTCATATTCCGTTACACTAATAAATAATAACATCGTTTTTGCATATGTGTGGATTACCACCACCATAGAGTCATATGATTCATTTTCCATCACTAAACCACATGTATATTATATATAAGTATATTTAAATAAATAATATTTTATTTATGATATAATTATAATTGTGGAAAGATAAAATAATACTTACAATATTTCCATAAATATCCTTAAATTTTGGAAAAATTATTCATGGGTACATATGACTTACTCTCTCCATGATTGTCATGTTGTTCATTATTTATAACTATAAATCATTGTTGGGTTTATAAAAATAAATTATATATAATAATTATAATTATTTTCTTATTAATATTCTAGATATGAGAGGACAATGAAATCATTGACCATATTGAGACTACCAAGGTCATTTTGGACAAATGAGTTGAATATGATCAAAAAATCATACAAAAACATATAGGATTAAGTGATTAAATTTTATATGGTAGTATATAAAAAAAATAATTAATATGGTTGTTAATGATTCAATTTAATTAACATAAAGTTATTACTCTAAAGTTAAATACCATATGTAATTATTCAGAGTAAATGTAAGTTATATTCTTTTAGAAATCATGTTTCAAAGCTTCCCTTCCAAATATTTTCTTCAATATCAATTTTTTTTTAAATTATATTATGGATATATTTAAATATAAATAAATTTAGTATAAAGGAAATTTTATATCTATTTCTTACATTAATTAAATGTTTTTTAAATGGAACGTTTTATGAATTTTATATGGAACATTTTTTCTTTCTTTATAAATGGACAAAATAAAAAATCTATTTTATTGTATATGACGAAAATGACTTTTTATGCTATCATAGCCATTATTTTATATTTCAATACATTTATAGGATTTTATTTATTGTTAAAAGGAAAACCAAGTTCAATATTATGCTGGTAATTTTAGTTTTTTATTTAAAGTGTTAACTAAATTGATGTAGTAGTATCTTGAAATGATTTATTACAAGAGAAACGAATATTGAAAAATAAATGATTTTATGTGATATAATATTGCTATGGTTCTTGGGATTTTTTTACGCTAAAGGGTTGGTATTTTATAAAAAAATGTTTGTAGGTTTTCTTGATAGCCCTCCAATTAATTTGGTATGTTATATGTTTGGACTTCACTGATGAGGTTTTTTCTATGTATAACCATGATGGTTATTCCATGTGAAACTAGGAGGGTTATTCCATTGGTAACTGTATTGCATTCTAGATATGTGAAAGTGGTATGAAAATGAATAGAAATGATACCAAAATTATTTATTTAATATTTAAATTTTTTTACGGAAATATTATGATTTCATAAGGTAAGATAATTATTTTATGTCTAAATAAAAGTATTTGATACTTCAAATGGGTGAAAAGTATTACTTTGTAAAAAAAATCATGAATTATTCATGGGTGTAATGAAACCATTTTGAGGTTTATTTTTCATTGAATATTTCCTATAATATGTTTTATGGAAATAATTTGGAATAAAATATTATTTATTTGTTTTGAAAATGTATATTTTGAACCCAAAGTTTATTTCGAAATGGGTAAATTGTTACAAGTATCTGTGGAAAATTGGTATTTTTTTGTTCTTTAATGATCATTTTATTATAATCCTATGTTTTAATTTTTTTCAATTCTTTTTTAAGATTATTAGGGAAAATTATGTGGTAAATATAAATATTATGATGTTATATCTTGAAGAGATTAATAGTTATATCTTAATGTTTTTTGTGGTAAAAATAGATACTAGGTGGTTAAGTCCAATTCTTGATGTTATATTTAATCGTTTAAGGTTGATGAGATAATTGTCTAAAACTCTAAAACTAATTGATATATGGGAACATAATAAATTGAATTATCATTTAAGAAACTATAATATATATTTTCTATGTATTTGTATTTATAGAATTATTCAATTAATATTTGTGAAAAAATGTAAAATTCAATTAAATTTTTTTAAAAAATCAAAAATATGCATTCATATAATAGGTAGATAATGGATAGAACTATTGTAGAAGCCATATATGAATAAAATTAAATTAAATTGAATATAGTGTTCAATTATTTATCATTTTTTTAGAATTTCATAAGGGGTTTTTTCCCACTTCAATTTATCAATTTAATATATTGTTGAATCATGTATGAGAATTATGTGATCAGTGACAGACTGCCAAATTAAATACATTTAAAATTGTTTTTGTCTCCACTATGAACATTGGGTTGGTCTTACTGTAATGTAACTTCCTTAATAATTACATGTTCTACTTTTTTTAAAGTAGAAAACAATTTATTTTTCATAAGGGTATTTTGTTATTACAGTTTTAGATAGTTAGGTCATAACTAATAAACATTTTAAAGAATCCACCTATAGAAGCCTAGAGTCAGAGAATAATTTATATAATTGGAATTATATGAAAGGGATCACATCCTAAAGGAAGAAAAATATTATGATTTTGGAAAAACTATGGAAATACTTGAATATTAATTTATATATGAAAATATAAAATAAAACATATTAATTATTTGGAGAACACTATTTTTATCCTATCTTATCCAAACATATCAATCGTAATATACATATTTGAATCATGTGAGAAAATAAATATTAGAAATGGGATAGACTTGATTATCTATAAGGGTAAACATATATTAGATTATTTAAATTAATAATTCACAATTAATATAGCATAATAAATAACTAAAACCCATTTAATTTAATCAATAATGAAACCATAATATTGCATGAATAATTGATAATCAAATAATTCCGCATAAATAATCTCAAGATCATGAAACATGACCATGTATATTTAAAACAGTCAAGTTATCACATATAAAATCAACACCTAAATTCATAATGATGGAATATATAATTCTAAACATCTAAAATATATTGTAGAGGCTTCACCCCAATACCTCTAATATCATCGAGGATTGAAGATAATATATCAAATAAAGGGGTAGGGCCTCATCATAAACCATATCTGGCTTGCTTCATTAGACCTATCAATGCATTGGCGGTCTATAGAGGGCATTATAAATCATATAATAATTCAATCTTTTTTCTCATAAAAAATGGGTGATTTATAATCAAAATAAACATTGGTATTGAAAAAAGATAAAAAATATTTTATCAACTACCTTAGTTAACCAACATAATAAAAATCTATCCAGAGTAAAATGTATGGTATCAAACTAAAACATCACAAATTGGACTGATCATAAACCATATAGATGAATAAAATTGATAGTATCATTAAATTGTATCCCTAGTGGATTAATTTTTATTGAAATTGATTAATATAAATTCTATAAAGTGACAATTAAAACATTTTTTCGACCAATATATTTTTCAATTTGAAATTTATTTTTTAATAAAAAACCATGAAAATAAGAAGAAGAAATTTTCATTGAAAATAACCTTGTACCAATTTCAAGGATTCTTCATAGAAATAATGTTCTATGAACACCCGAAACTAATCTCCTTCTATATAGATTTAAAAATTCCTTGAA
Source organism: Viscum album (assembly GCA_963277665.1). Classification (NCBI taxonomy): domain Eukaryota; kingdom Viridiplantae; phylum Streptophyta; class Magnoliopsida; order Santalales; family Viscaceae; genus Viscum; species Viscum album. The sequence goes on from OY728161.1 coordinate 626,612,162, forward strand.
AAAACATTTAATGAAAAGTATTAAAGAACATTATTTTTAAAATGATATAAATATACCACGTTGATAATTTTTTTAAAACAAAAAAATGGTTAAAAATGGATTTATATGATCATTAATTAATTAAATAAAGAAAACTAAGACATGTAACTGAAATATTCCTTATGTGAGACAAAAAAATAAAAAATCCTAAAAAAAATATGAGATTGTTAGAAAATCCCTTTCCACATGGGAATATTTTTTTTCACAAGTTCTATGAAAGGAATAATATAAAATGGAAAATTAAATACCAAGAAAAAATTGATTAATTATATAATATATCAATGTGGAATTATATACACCTTAAAATAGAAATAAGTTGTGAATATGACATTGTCTTGTAGAAGTAAAAGTGGGATGAGAAAACCTTACATCACACATCATGTTATTTGAAAATGATTTAAAACCCTATATAATTTTTTTATACAAGTTATTAATTTATTCCTAAAACATTTTCATATTTAAAATCTCATATATTATACTCTTATAAAATATTATCACCTTTTTTTAATAATATTTTATTATTACCTTTGTTACCGGTGTTAACTGCTTCATTTTCCATTGCTTGTTTTTTCATGTAAGTTTGGGAAATTATACTTTTATCATTGTTCCTTCATCTCCAGAATATTATTTATTTTATAAAAATAATAAATATTGATGATAAATTTATTTATAGTAATCCATAAAGATAGGTATTGAAAAATTAATTAAATTGTTAATGGATACGTCAGGGATTACGTACGCATGAATGATATTTTCATTTTTTTATGGATAGAACAAAATAATGGTAAGGAATAATTGAAATTTATAGAATCATTATTTTTTAATATATATCATATATATTCATTATTTTTGTATTTATTACCATAAAAATAATGTGGGGATGAAAAAAATTAATTACAATGCTTTCATGAGATTTTAAGTCGTATTTAACCCCGTGTTGTTCTTTTATTTTTCAATGGATGGATAAATGGTGGAATACGTTTGTATCATAAAAATAATAAAATATAATTATATAGATGGTACCAGATTCAATAATTTATTATGGAACCTATATATTAAGGTGATGTATAATAATATATAATCCTGAAGAAGTTGTCAAAGACGATTAACTCCTCATTGGGAGAGTTACATTAGTTCTTTTCATAAGGAATATTGGGATAATATTTTGGAAGGACAAAAAACTGTATAAATTATCTAAGTAATTTTAAAAAAATATATTTTTATAGTTTGGTTGAGCTAGATGTCATGATTTGTTCTAAGTTAGGTAATGAGTTCCTTAATATAAATTAAGTGAGGGAACATTGGAATTTCCCTATAAGATTAAATTATGACAAGACTATTATCAATCCAATTGCATCAAAATATCCTATGAATTCACCAAAGATGAGTTTTTTGACCATATATTATACCATTTGTTTTTATTTAATATCATCATTATATTTTAATTGTTAAATAAAATATTAATCTTATAAAATATCATTATTTTAATTTTGTTATAATTCATTACTTTGAATTTAAAAACATCCTGGAAAAAGTAAAATTCCAAAAAATTATTTTATTATATCATATATATATATATCATAGTTTTCTATATAATTCAAATATTGCCTTACATTTCTGCAATTATATTACTTATAATATTTTTAATAACATTTATTTGATTATTCCATTAATTAAATATTTACTGCATCAGTATTGTGTAAGAATTTAAATTATTTATTCCTTCACTAAAATATAAAAATAAATTTTCATAATGTAAATAAATATTTTATATTCTAAAATAATATTATAGACGAAAATATCTTATGGGTAATAGAATATTAAAAATATTACACTTTTGAAAAATAAGAGTGTAACATGTTTGACTTTTCATTAACTAAAATACAATAATGGCCAGAATCATATCTACGTGGCCACAAAAGGTCATAAATTCGACCCTTGAATAATTATGGTATAAATATACTTATAAAATATTATTTAGGTATGTTTTTGTGTCCTTTAATAGTTATTTTCATTTTATTTTTTCCTTAATTCACTGATTTACCCATTATTGTGGAAATATAATTAATAAGTTTACACTTCATATTGACCAAAAATGAACAAGAAATATTTAATAAATTATCACCAAATATGTTATAAATTTTTTATTGTTCAAAACACTAAATTTGATTAATTTTATATAAAATTAAACAGAAAAAAAACAATGAAAAATAGTTTTTTATGAATTGTACTTTTTAGCATAAACATGTACTTATTCCAAAATAATTTATATGGATGATTAAAATGTAATGAATGAGATTATATATAACTAAATATTATATTAGATAATTCAAGATCAAATTCAAATCCTAATGGTAATTTTGATTATAAATAAAATTATTTTATTTATAGAAAATAATATTTTTCAATATAATAGAAAAATAAATAATTCTTTAAAATTTTCATAAATTCATCATAAGACAATTTAAACATTTTCAATCCAAAAATTAAATTAATATTGAAAAATAAATCGTCTGAATGATATTTAAATAAATTAAAATATGAACACAGAAATAAAATATAAAATATATTATTAATGAATAATTTAACATTACAATAAATTTTAGTTATTATTTAAAAATAATTAGAAATGTGGTTGACCATTATTTATTTAATAATTTTATGAATTCAATTTATTCCTAGATATTGAATCCAGGGATATAATGGTCTCATTAACAATAATATTTCATTGTTCATTCAATCATTATAATATATGCTTTATATGATATCAAATATAGTTTTTTTAAAATATCATGGATTCATGTTCCATAAGATATCAAATTTATTTAATTCATTTAATAATAAACTAATCCTAAAATATTTAGATGTTACACTCTACCCCTATTTATAAATTTCACCCCCAAAATATAAGAACTTAATAATCCTTTATTTATATATTGTCCCAAAAAATAGTTAACAGAATTTATCCAATATAAAAACAAAGAATAATTTCTAAAATTTCAAAAATAATTCCCAAGGTTTAGCATAATCTAATATATAAGTACGTAATCATAACACTCCTCAAATATATGTTTTACCTCATTAAAACCCAAATAATATATAAATATGGTCACTATGATTAAAAAGTAAATATAGAATTAATCGTCAAGAGTTCCTCTTAATATCAGATACCTAAAATAGAAATATCATGATAACCATAAAACAGTAATGAAGACATGAATGTTTTCAAAGATTAACTCTCCCATTACTCAATAAATAAAATTTAAAATTTTCAAATGTGTTTCATAAATAAAAAAAATATAATAAAATCCATTGTGAATTTATTTTCCTAAAATCCCTACCAATTTTTAGGTTCACTAATTCTATCCCACAATAATTTCTATATCCTTGTTATCCTGACATCGGGAACATATTTCAGGTTATCTTTCATAAATCATGTTTTTTTTTCAAAATAACCACTTGACACAATATTTACTATCGTGGTTACCAATTCTATTAATCACATGCCTTCAAATATTTATACAAGAATTATTATATTAAATTCCATATATACCACATGATTCTTATTACCATAGTATCAATATAAAATCATTTTACAACAAAATTATTGAATCAAAATACCATATCACATGAATTAATAAACATAATTATTAAACAATTAACTATCCTTAATTATATTATTCTTCAATCCCTTCTTCCTTTCAGATTTCATTTTTTGTCTCATTATCACTACAAATATAATCATTACTCATACATGCTTTCTAATTCTATTCATGTGATTTCCCCTAGTAAATCAATTTTTATAATTCCCATATGTCCCACATTTAAAATAGTCAACCATTGATAATACCTATAAGGGACCATTAATCTGATCAATTTATTTAAAAAATTGTGTATTTTTTATGGAAATTACATTCATGGATTTTAAGTATGCTACCACCAAAAAAAATATAATCATTCCTCTAATACATTCACGTGTGTGTGTTTTTTTTAATTATCAACATATAAGAAGGTAAATATTCTTCCCTATATGGCATCCACCACTAATGATGTCATTGAACTCTATAATTATCTTATTTAGTGATTCCATGATTTGGTTTTGGAGAATTTTTTTAATAAAATATCATGAAAATTGAATTTTCTCAATCATACTATCCTTTAATTATTTTATAATCCCATTTTTTTTTCTCAAAAACACATTATATATCACACTCTATTTTAACATGGTTACTTTCTGTAATATTAATTAATAAAAATCATAAATAATTGTGTTAGAAAACAATTATATTGGAAATCTATATGATCCCAACATCATCAAAATTATAGGATGTTATCCTGTACATATTTCTAACCATCAATTAGGTTATTGGGTTGTGTTATCCAATATTTGTTTTCCTAAAAATATTTTTAAGGTATATACTAAAATTTCACTTCCAAAGGTTGAATAAAACACAACTCAGATATCATAAAGTCAGTAGTTACATTATTACTTTCTCATAATACAAAAATCACATCCAAAAGGATCTAAAAGTATTGTAGTTTTTAATAACTAGATATATATATATATATATATATCATACAGTAAATTTGAAAACATAAAATAAAATATAGAAATTCCCTAGAGAACTTAATTATTCTCTTAAATTAAGCCTAAAAGCCAATCATAATATACTTTTTATCATCCATAGGAAAAATAAATATAAGAAAGGGGTATTCTCATATGCTCATTAAGGGTATGAGTGTAGTAAAATATTTGAATAAATAAGACATAATAAATTTGGAAAGCTAATGAGCTTAAATTCATGACATTTAATCAATAACATGGGCATAATACGCCTTGGATAAATGATAATAATGTAATTACATATAACTAATCACATGAGTATAAAACATAAACATGTTTTATTTAACTAATGGGAAATCACATGAAATATCAATAAATGAATTAGTAATGATTGAAATAATAATGAAAGTCATCTGAAATATATCATAAATCAATCATGAAAAGACATATTATATATTGGATGATTCATTCAATGACAAATAATATCGTGGAGTCATCATGCTAAGAAATCTAATAATTGGGTAAGTCCTCAGCCAAAACCATATCTAGTTTGTCTCATGAGACCTACCGATGCATTGAGGGGATATAGTAGTCCTATCCCATTACTAACTATGTATAATAAATTACTCATACTGATGGGTGGACTCTTAATAAAAAAATAGTCCTATTGAAAAACTATCATATAAAGCATTGATTATTACCCCAATCAATAAACATAATCCTAAACCATCTAGAGTAATATGAATTGATTAAAACTAGTACATCCATAGTTTAAATATACATAATCCATCTAGATAAATAAATAGGATAATATCCTTACATCATAGAACATATATATTGAGTTTTATAAATAATTTTTAATATAAATTCAATAAAAAGATCATTAACACATCATGAAAAAAATAACCTTTTCACATTGAAATTAATTTTTTAAATGAATCTGTGCAAATAGAAAAAAGAAATATTTTTATTCAAAAAGAACATGTAAACATGTAATGGAATCCTAAAATAAATTTGGGATTATGACCGAAGTAAAATCCATTCATTTCTTATAAGTTGAAATCACTCCTTTCAATCTTTTGTAATAAAATCCATAAATTACATTTCCTGGAAAATTAAATCAATATACCAATTCAAAACATGTTTTAAAGAGTAAAAATGGGTAAAAATGACAATAAAAATCAATAGAGAATATAAAAAAAATATTCTTTTAGAACATGCACATGGAAGTTAAATATTTCTTATCTAGGATAAAAAATCCGAAATAATGATGAAATTGTGTAATAAACCTTATCACTTGGGTTTCTATGGAGTTATAAGACAAATGAAAAAATAAAATCAAAAGAAACATTGAATAAAATGATTATAATGATAACCATATATAATATACAAATTTCTATGTATATACACAACAAAATATAAATTAGTGTTGAAGATGACATATTTTCTTAAGATGTAAATGTGGGTTGAGAAACCATTACCTTAAGAATCCATTTATTTAATGACTCTTTACCTTATTGTATTATGGTTTTTATCAAGTTCTTACATTATATAATAACCAAATTCATATTTATAATATAATATATAATCCACTTATACCATCTATTCAGGTTTTTAATAACATTTCATTATTACCTATTCTTCGTGTCATAACTACATTATTTTCCTGTGTATATTACTCATGTATGTTCAGGCCCTTACACTTTTATCATAAATAAATAATATTTAGAATAATATTTATTGATTAAATATCATATATTTTAATTATATATATTTATATTCATCCATAAATATTTTGATCGAAATCATATTTACATCGTTCACGAAGAAGGTAGATCGTATCGATGCATAAATGATGTTTTTGTTTTTTTATTCATGGAAAAAATAGTAAAGAATAGTTAACCAATAAACATTAATTATTATTTCGTATATATCATATATATTCTTTATTACCATATTTGTTACCATTTATGTCATGTGGGGATAAAAAATTAATTACACCACATTGTGGAGACGATACGTCAAACGCACACACGAGTTGTGATTTCATTTTTATATGATGGATAAATAAGGAATATGGTATTCACATAATCATAAAACCATATCAATATATAAATTAAACTAGATTTATTAATTTTAGATGGATAAAACACATGAATAGAGTGTATAAGATGAAATAAACCAGAAAGAGTTCTTAAATATGATTACCTCTTCTTCACCGAACTTCCTTTAGATATATTATTAAATGAGATAGGGATTGTCCTTTGGAAGGGCTACCAATACTAAAACATGTATAATGATGTTTGGAAGATAAATGGTTAGATTTTATTTTAGCTATATGGCTCAAAGTGATGTAAATAAGTTAAGGAATTTGTGCCCTTTAACTATTGAGGTGAGGGAATTTTTAGAATGTATCAATTGATTAAAATATAATAAGACTATTATAGATAAAAATGATTCAAAATGTAAAATAAATTTACAAGCGATAACCTTTAGGGAATATATTGTCTCGTCTGTGTGTATTTAAATTTTTATGTTTATCAATTAATTAAATAATATAGTAATTCCATAAAATTTCATTATTGTCTATTTCGATAGTATTCAATAACTGGGCATTAAAAACATCAAGAAAAAAAATTAATAAAAATAATATATTATAACAAAAGAATATCATATTAATACATATAAATTTTTATCACCATAAATACATCCAATAATATTACCTTTCATATTTTTAATAACATTTATTTTATCATTGCATTAATTAAATATTTACTCTATTAACATTGGGCATGAATATAATTTAATTGTTTATTAACTAAAATTTAAAAATAAATTTTCATAATCCATATAAATATATTATATTATAATATAATATTTATTATTAATAATACCCTCTTAATGACTGCACATTAAAACTTGTTACACATATAAAAAACAAGAGTCTGACATGTTTGACTTTTCATTCAATAAATTAAAATAAAGGTCATAATCTTATGATAGTCAAACCAAAAGGTAATAACTGTAGATTCCAATGAAATTACCAAATTTTATTTTTTTAATAAATTAAATTCAGTTTATGTCTTGTAAAACATGAAATACTGTGTTATTTTACAATGCACAGAAGACTCGGTTTAAACAAAACTCTATTTAGTCACATTTTTCACTTTCAATTAAATTCGAAAAAAATTAGAGAATTTATATAGCAATTTTATATTGTATATAACCAATAAAATTTTTCACATTAATCCAATATATTTTTAGGAATTAGACAAGAATAAAGCCAATTTTACACATAAAAACCTATATTTTTATAAATGTTGTTTTCCTGATTTTTAATGGAGACTCTATTTTTAATTTATCTGTTGTAAAATTTAAATTTTTTAATATAATTAAAAAATACATTATTAAAATATTATCTCAAAAATTATATTCGGTTTATTTTTTTGTATTTTTCTATAATGGTTGATTTTTTGACGAATAGTGAAAAATACTGGATCTTAATAGAAAAGTACTTCTTTGAAAAATATATTTATAAAAATATATTATATATTAAATTGGGTTTCAAGTCAAATTATATAAATTTTACATATATTAGTTAAATTTAGGTCAAATGAATCAATATAACTTTTAAATTAAATATAAAAAAAATTTGAACATGTTTACTTTAAAAACTCACCTTGTTGTGTCGTCAGCAGGATTAAATATAAATTAATTTATAGTAATTTTGTGATTGGAATGTGGAAATATAGATCCCCTATTTTTTAATAATAATTTAGAATTTCTAATAGTTTCTTATTAGTTATTAGAATTAATAATTGAGAAAGTGATTAAAATTATTTATAGTGATTGAGAGGAAAATTAACTTATCAAGGGAGTAAATCATCAAAATAAGGGCCAAAATAAATGAGAAACTAGGTGAAAATCCATTGTATATTAATTTTTAGAAGTTATAGTACATTAAATAAAATTTTGAAAATTATTGGAGACACATTATTGTGGAAAAATGGGAGGATTTTAATTTTACAAAATTTATAAAAAATTTAATCCTCCTCCACAATAAAAAGATACACACTCATCCCACCTATTCAATCCTATAAATCTCTTCATCTCATTCGAAACCTGAAAAAATATAATCTTAAACATTCCATCCCTTAATAATATAATCCTCCCTTTTCAAATAAATCCATCGGAGAATTAATTTACCAATAAACCAAAAGGATTTATGAGAATTAGTGGTAACCATCAACAACAATCACTATTGATTTATTTTTCAATCCACATATTATATTAACATTATATCATTATTATAACATGAAGAAGAAATATTAAATATTCTTTGTAGTTTTTATGTAAAGGTTTTTACCAACACCCTAAGACAAACCCATAAAATGGTTATCAAACATGCAATTTTTTAGTATGGAAAACTACCACCTCGCAAAATGAAGAGGTTAATTTTTCCAATACCACCTCATAAGGTTTGTAATTATGATGGACACCATATATATATATGATATATGTGATGTTTATTTTTTCTTAATATATCATGACTTTTAATATAACACACACCACAATTCTTTTCATTTTGTGTAAATATGAAAACTTATTCGGTGGGTGTGTGGAATATAGCCTACTTAAAGTGATGTGAAACATTCACATATAACATGGAATGTACAAAGTTTGGTTTTAATTAAAATATTTGATATAATTTATATAAATATTATACAGGAATAATAATACGGGTATATAATAGTTTATTTTAATTATTTTAATACAAAATAAAAATCGAATTATGGTTCATGCGTAAATACGGCCTACCCTCTCCACAAACGGTCTATTTCATTTCCTATCTACAAATATTATAAGTTTTTTAAATAAAGATATAAATAATATATATGATAATTAAATATTTTTTTACATTATGGTGATTAATAAATCATTACTAATATAAGAAGAAGAAAAATAACAAACAATTAACACCCGAAATAGTGAAAATAAAGATTGAATATTTACAAATAGGTAATAAGAAACATTTTGAAGATAATATATGATATTATAAATATGATTATGTGAATGGTAGATGTTAGTTACATTTATTAAACAATTATAATGGAGGTTAGAGGATGTTTACCTAAAATAAAATACAATACTATATATTTCATCTCAATTTACATTCCATTAGACTTATTTGTTGTTATACACCATTTCACTATAAATTGGTTTATACATTACCCTTTTTATATTAATGTAATTATTATTTCATTCATAATTTTATTTTAGGCTTTCCATTGACTTATCTCACCTACGAGGTTTATCTCGAAAATTACAAAATGTTAACAGTTACCTTTGTGATCTCTCTTTATTTTTTGATTGTTTTATTTCTCTTAGAAATGTCACATTATTGTAATCAATTTTAACTAATCATTTCATTAAATATCAATATTTTTGTGTTATATATATTATTCATTGACAAACCATATACCTTTTTTAAATATTGTGTTCAATCTGATGTTTATGTGATTAATTGGGGAATTATTGATAAATCTATATAATTTATTCAATACATATAATTAATTAGACATATTTTTTATTAATTTATTCAATTACATGATATATGAGGAATTATTTGGACATGTAGTGATTGGTGGGCCAAGAAATTATAGATACCCTTAATACATCAACGATATCTCTTGAGACAAATAAGTTTTCCAAATTAATTGGATTTGAACCGTTAGTTTTAAACTGCCATGTGAAAGGTTTGGACAGTATCGGATTTAATGTTCCATAGACATAACATCCAATAATTAATAAAAAAATTTATAGATATTTTGGTTATAATTTTTACAATCCATGATACATTAATTTAATAAAATATATGGATTCATTTCATACACAGTCTATTGATTAAATCACATGAGTTTCATTTATTTACCTTTCTATATTGAGTATTCCTTATCCAGTTTTTTAAAATATAGGTGTTCTGAGTCAATTACCATTTAATGGTAATTTATTATTATAGATTCATTATTTATTCAATTGTACATACCCTTATATAGAATATTATCTCACTCTGACATTGTTTTTTAAGAAAGGTTATGAAGAGGAATCCATTGAAGGAGTTTCAAGGATGCTAATTCTTTACATATATTATTATTTATTCTCTTTTCCAAATGTATTGTGATAATCATGTATGTAATTTAGTTTTCAATAACTATTGAAATAATTTTTCCTTTTTTAAAAAATTTTTATCTTTTCCAATGTAATAAAGTAATGTAGCGGGCCAAGATTCTATGGTTAGGGTGTTACAATCAGTATTAGAGAAGGTTAGTAGCTACGTTGGAAACACGAATTATAAAAATTATATTATTAAACATAACCCTAATATAGACATTAATGATAAGTATATTAAAACATCATATAATTTTTTTCATATAGATATTGTTTGGTTCTTCCTAGTAATTAATCCTTATCTTTGTATTGTACGTTGGTGCGGGTCGAGCGTTGATGTACCCATGGGTAAGAACTCCAAAAAGGTTAGTCGATCCTATCTCGATTGCGACCTTATAAATGACAATGTACCTTATTTTTTCCCTCATATGAAACTACTAGGGCATGCTCTTAGGATAATTTTCAACTTACTAACAAATCATTTTGAAGGAATTAAAATTAAATATATCCCCAAAGAAAACTATGTATTTGATTATAATATTTACAATGGAAGAATTTATTTTATGTTTTATACTATATATTTAATTATACATTACGATTTTATGAGATAATTATGTATATTTCATTGTTTAAAAATACTTCATGGAAGGATGAATGGAATAAATACTCATTCAAAATATAGATATTTCCAGGTTGTGGTAACCAATATAGCTGGTATTAGAACATAATAAATTATTGAAATATTAGGGAAAAATGATCATCATGAGACAAATAACATTTCCCTAATGGATTAATTAATTCCATAGACAAAATAGCTTATTCTGGATTACTTTATGTGACAGAATCCCTCATCATTTAGTGGGACTCATTATCTAAATGTTGTTGAGAAATGGATTATGTATTTAGAGAATACATTTATGACCTTCCGATGTTGTGAAATGGAAATGTTTATGCATTCAGTCTATTTTTACTAATGTGAAGTTGATCAATGTTGTTCCTTGATCTATAATAATTTGGATGAAGAAGAAATATAACACGTGGAATGTAGTACTCCTAAGGAAACATTATTTGATAAATACTTACCCCATGATCAACAAATTGAGATGAAGATAATGTTCATTGGCTTAACAAAAAGAGAATAATATAGTGTTAAATATTATGAACATAACATCACATGAGTATCAATTTATTCTATATATTATAAATGTAACAGAAAGTGAAATAATGATCTGTTTTTTGAAGGGATTATGTTATTTCTTTAAAGTGAACTGGTCTCATAATTTTTTTTCAATATGATGAAATTGATTTTTGTTCCACCAAGATGTAAAAGGGATTTTTTAGAGTTAATATATTTAAATAGAAACCATGAAAATAATTTTTAATCTAAAAAACATGAAAAAGGGATTGAATCAAAAAAAATTATAAGGTCAAGTGATTTCTATCTTGTGAAAAATTTTGGAAAAACCTTGTATTTGTTTGAAGGGATAGGTAGTGTGTTATATGTGTAGAGATATTTGTAATGTCTCCGACCAGGATTCCACTATATGGTTCCCCAATCCTAGCGAGACACATGGCCTCAAGCGTATCTCCTAAAACTCTAGAGGCTTCAAACTTTATGTGAGAACCATGGTGAGTTAGTGGTGAGACTATACACTTATTACCAGAGTATCACAACATAATTCAAAAATATATAAATAGTGGAAGCGAACGAAGCAGTGAAATACTGAATGATAGACCAGACATTAATACATATCAATAACAAGAAGTGTCTCAATAAAAAAATTATGCTCATGGAACGTGTATTTAGAAAGCATCCAGAATAGTACATGGAAAAATAATACAATACAAGTATACCAAAAGAAAAAAAGGCCAAAAATATAACCCAATATCACAATCCTCACCTCAGTCATATGTTTCCATGCTCCAAAGCCACAATCAAAAACATGTTCTAGGGAAATTTCCCCTATCATCACATATAACCATATAATCTATATGTGTCCCTAAGGAGGCCCAAAAAGTGTGTGAGACAAACATCCCAGTAGACAGCCACCCATGTCTAAATAGTTCTAATAGAAATTATATAAAACTGCTACTAAGTTTATGAAGCCAGTATGTATGTGTGTATACCTATGGCCTATATCTATTGTAATATTTAAAACCCAACCACCCTCAAGGATACATGCATAAAAGAGTCATATACTAAAAGGCTGCTATAACATGTAAACTAGCAAGTCAAAAAGGCACACCGTAAATACATCTGTTTCAATAAACCATAGCAAAGATATATAAATATGTCAAGTATCCCACAACCACACCATATAATAAAGTGTAGTATGCAAGGGTCGGATCAAAGGTGTCAGCAAAACAATCTATATAGTTAATAAATGTCTACACCACATTAAACTAGATCTAAGGAGATTGTTTAAGGAATCCAATCGAGTCTCATGGTCATCCATGGTTGTAAGTTGGTTAGGAACTGGTTGTATTCTTAGGAGAATGGTAATAGAGTGTCCTACATGATCCTAAGAAAGCCAGATCCATGGGTGAGCATAGCCTGAGGCATCCGACAGAATCAAGATCCAAGCGGCAGAGTAAACCCAAGGTGTCTAACACCGTGTTCTAAACCCATGGAGATAAGTCCATCACATCTATCAAAACATTCACCAAGCATTCTAGCATTTAAAATTAAACATTTATAAACATGTGAGTATTCCCACTCACATCACTAACTATTATCTAAGAGTATATTCAACCATGAAGCCCATTAATCATTTACAATGAATATGGGAATAACCTACCATATAAACCATTTAACCAACCATTAATCATAACATATAGGTATACCCGCCCATATTAACCATTTAACATTACAAACTATCAAAACATTTAAAACATAATAGTATATTCATTATGAAAGGAGGAAGTACATCCTTTAAACATGCTACTCAAGCTATAAAGGAAGTAATAGGCTTCCTCTCATAACAAAAGCACAAGAACACATCCCTTATATGGTTTAAACAAGCATAAAAACATATTTTATTAAGGATACCCCTTGAGAGACCTTGCAATGAGAAATGGATTCCAACACACATAAACAATACCTATGGTCAACCTCATTATGTCCATCTATAGCTACTAAAATATACTCTCTAAAAAATGATACCCTGCCAAAAAGTCCAAATGATAGAAAAATGGACGAACACCCGACAAAACACCATGATATTCCAAAAAGAAGGTATAGACAACAAACCTCTCCTGGTAGTAGATAACTCGTCCAGTATCATGTCAGATTTATCCTTTTTTGGGAGAAATATAAAGAACGGATGAAGAATGTTATATTACAGAATATGAGACTAAATAAAAATAGCCTATCCGTTGTTCTAAAGAATCAAGAATGACTAAAAAGGAATCGAGGACTTACTGTTGCAGACTTGATGCGACGATCCATGATTAAAATTGTGATTAGACAAATACTCAGGCAAGATCCCTAACATAAGAGCCGAATGAGCACTCTCCAATGTAGTTGTTGTTCCTAAGACAATGAAAACTGAAATGGGATTAAAAAAATAATTTTGGTTATTATAAAATTAAAAAAAATATGCATCACAGAAAAGATGCACGGTTTACCCGCAATATTTCCCAAACCGCATGGAAACCGTGCACACCTCACTGCCTAAGAGGGGTACTTCACATGGTTACCATGCATGGTTTTACTAACCATGAGGTAACAGTGCAGAACCACTTTTCCCAAAAAAATGTTCAATTTCTGATCTGTCGCATATTTTGGACTAACTGTGTGCAATCCATGCACAAACTGTGCGCCAGGTCATTTTCATCCCAAAAAATGGTTCTTGTCTCCGAAAAAGCCCCAAATACCTCCAAAAAACCTTTAATCAAGATGATCATTCCCATAAGACCATAACAATTCATTTAAACAAATAATAAAGATATATGTACCTCATAAAAAATATGGGTTCTTACAACCTCTCCCCTTAAGGAAATTAGTTCATGAATTTCTCTCAGAATGGTGGTAATGATTCATCTAAGAAAAACACTGGCTACTAATCATGTATTTTGACCTCCATCTCTTAATTCTCATCCTATGAGCATTTCTGCTTCCATTGAACTCGTACTAGAGGAACTGACCAACCTCGAAGAACCATCTTTCTCTTGTCAACTATATGAATCAGTGGCTCCTCAATGGAGGCATCAACCTGAAGCTTAGCCTAATCATGATGAAAAACGTGAGACGAGTCTGAGTGATAGAGGCATAGCTGAGATACATTGATGATGTCGTCCAAAGATTTGTACCTCTGAGGTAACAATAACTAATGGGAAACTAACCCAACTCTAACAAAATTCTTGAATGACCCAACATATCTCGATGAATGTTTACCCTATCTCTTGACCCACATGTACCCTAAACTCATTTATACATGAAATAATAGTCGATCCCAAACCTTGAACTCTAGATGTCTCATGTGGAGATCAGTGTAGGATTTTTGATGAGACTGTGTAGTATCCATCGGCTTATGAATAAAAAATACTTTCTCAGAAGTCTCCTGCATGAGACACGATCCCAGTAATGCTTCCACTCTAGCCTCTATACAGCACAAGGGAAAACTATATGTCCTACCATATAAATCCATATAAGGTGACATCTATATTTTCACCTGATAACTATTATTTTAAGAGAACTAAAATAAGGGAATATACCTCTCTCAAGAGCCCCAATAACATAGGATTCATGTTCATTGTATGTCCTCAAGAACCTATATCGTATGCTCTTACTGGACATGAGTCTAAGGGTAGTATGATGTGCTAAAAATCACCATTAAACCTAGAGACCTTTGAAAAATATTCCTAATACATGATGTAAAGTGGTTCTCCCTATCTGAAATGATAATGCATGGGACCCCATGATGATGTACTGCCTATGAGATGTATATCACTCCATGATCATGAACAATGAAGGTCACCTTGATTAATAATAAGTGTCTGACCTTTGTAATCATGTCAACAATAACCCACAAATAATCATCACCTCGAGGCAGCCTTGGAAAACCCATCACAAAATCCATCATGAAAACATCCAATTTTCAACACGAGATAGTTAAATATTGTAAAATACTAACTAGTCGTTGATGATCGTCCTTCACATGCTGGAAGGTGGAACACTTAGTATCAAAACCCATCCACCTCTCCATTCATTACCAAACACAAATCCATACATCATAATTCATGGTACATCTTCATAACGTCGTGATGCACTACCCAAGTTGAAGCATGAAACTCACACATAATCTCCTCACGTATATCCATAGGAACAAAAACACATCCATGGATACATAGGATCTGATCATCACCTACTGTCCAACCGGGATAAGGGTCCCCACCTAACAATGTTCCCATAAAACTAGGCCTTATGAATCCAATAGCTTCTTCATCCAAAATTTCTCTCGTTGGGTATAAGTAACAATTAATGATGAATAAAAATTATACCCATGTATATTTTATACCTCCATATGCATCTCAGAACACAATCCCATAAGTTACCACTCGCTACGGGCTGACTACACTACAAGTATATGACTCATTCTGCATTGTGCATCGGATAATAAATTTTCCATACCAGGTGTGTAGGTAATCTTGATGTCAAATGACTATATGTACTCCACTCACCTTTTTTCCACATATTTATATCATGATGTGTATAGATATTCTTGAGGCTTTTGTGGTCCGTGTACACCACAAAATGATCACCCAGTAAATACTCCCTCTAACAGCACAATGCAATAACAACTACTTCTAACTTGATATCAAGTGTAGCATAATTACTCTCATGAGGCCTCAATTATTGAGTCCCATACTCAACGACTCAATATACCTACATTAACACTACCCCAGCACAAAAATAAAATCATTAATGTGCACCTTGCAACTCTATCCCTGCTCTATAAGTATCAAGACTGGTGCTGAATTCAACCTCCCTTGAAGATACTAAAAGGATGCATCACAAGATTCTTACCACATAAACATCCCACAATTCTTAGTCAATCCCATAAATAGTGAATGTAAAAGTGATATGTCCTGTATAAAACACTTATAGTAACCACCTATCCCCAAGAAACTCCATATGTCAAAAACATTATTGGGTTATTCCGATGAAACTACAGCTATCACCTTCACTAGGTCCACTGAAACATTTGCCACACAAATAATGTGACCTCGTAGGTGAATTTGATCCATCCAAAAGAGGAACATTGCGGGCATAGTTTATAACTAATTCTCTATCAGTTTATTCAAAACAATCTCAAGATGGTTTTCATGGTCATGTTGATTCCTAAAATACACCAAGATATCATCCATGAAAACTGCCATAAAAGTATCCATGTAAGGATGGAAGACTCAGTTCATAAATGCCATGAAAACCGCTAACATATTCATGAGATCAATAATCATAACCAGATACACGTATAACCCATGCCTACTATAAAATGTAGTACAAGGTATGTAGTTAGGTCTGAAACGCACATGGTGATATCCTGACCTCATTTAGATCTTTAAAAACACTCAATATTTTTGAAGATGGTCAAATAGATCATCTATCGGTGGATAAGGATATCAATATTTAATAGTTAGATGTTTTAGTTTCTGATAGTCTACTCATTGCCTGTGATTTTCATCGACCTTTCTCACAAAAATGATTGGTGAACCCCATGGATAAGTATATGGTATGATAGACCCCTTTGCCTCCAAATCCTTTAGCTGCCTCTTGAGCACCTGCAACTCTATCGTAGCCATCTTGTAAGGAGGAATGGATACCAGTGTAGCTCTTGGCACTATATTGATATAGAATTTCACATCTCTCTCAATAGGAAAACTATAAAAGTCATCATGAAAGACGTCCATGAAATACACAACCACTAGGGGAATTTTTTCTTGACGCACACCCTAATCATCCCGAAATAAACTAGAAATTTGGGGTGTCATCTCACCCAGAAAATGATGCTCAGGTCCATCTCTGCTCACATGGAAATCCCATTCACCCTTGTGAATAAACACTACACCCTATGGTGATGTGTAAATAAACAATCTATGATAATAGTCAATATATGCGCGATAAGCCATGAGCTAATCCATTCTTAGAATAATGTCAAACCCTATCATCTCGGGGAATTATAAACACAATAGGAAGTGACACCCCCCAAACTCAAGGGGACACTCTATAAACTGGCATACCTCACCCGTTCTAAGTCACAATGGTGTGTCTAGTGTCAACACTCCCCCAGAAAGAAAAACCACCAGCATAAGGATTTTCACCACCCATATAGAGATAAAATTGTGAGACAAACATATATCGAAAAGAAGAGATGAAATAATAAAATATACTAAGATTGGACCTCTAACTATAGATAGTCTGGGATCCTCCTCATGTTGGAACACTTGTACTGCATAAGTCCGGCATGTACTACTACCATGTGCCCCAATATGGAAGCCATGAGTCGATCCACCCATTTGTCTCTGAGAACTCAATGTCTGGATACCATGATCATAACCACCACTACCATGGAATGACTAGCCTATAATGTTGCAGCTCCCAGCCTGACGCTAATCTATAGAACCTACTCCAAAACCCGATGTCACAGCTGAGGCCCTATGACTCACACATAGAGGGAATGCCCTACAAAACCATTTTATGTTCCCATCATGTTGTAAGCTCCGCACTCAACTGGGTCACATTTGCAATGATTTTTCAAGTGGCATCCCCTACCACACTAATGGAAAAAACCAATTTACCTACTCCCACATCCATACTATCACTATGGTTGCAGGAAGCCCCAAAATTAGACTTCTTGCATGAAGAAGTAGATCCATTGGGGTGATAAATATCACTTTGTTGTTCTATACCCCTATTTTCCCTCAGTTTTCATTATTTAATCAGCACCATATTCAAAATCCTATTGATAGAAGGCATCCTAAAAATGTTGACCGAAGATCTAATTGCATGTATGGGACCTTCCTCGAATTTCATATCCCTCGACAGCTTATTGGTAAGATACATCAATGAAAAATGATACAGCTCCATAAGACTCTCCAAATATTCCATAACCTCCATAGTTCTCTACTCCAAATGCATAAAATCACTAGCCCACACTGATATCAGAGTCATGAGGTAAATGTAGTCATAAAAGTTGGTTTGTAATTCATTCCAACCCATATCACATAGCCCATCCTCCTGGTTAAAATAATCGCACCAACGCTTTGTCCCTCCACAGAGCATGTAAGTCACAATCTTGGCCATCCACTCGAGAGGCATCTCCAGGTGCTGAAAAAAAGATATTGTGGACTCTATACATAGATCTACTGCCTATTGTCTACCATCCCATGAAAACATAAGAGGGAGGTTCTACTGTAACACCCGTGTTAGATCATCTATTGTCAAGGCCGGCTATGGTGCTCTATGGAATGTCTACATATAACAAAAAAACCCTTGATAAACTGTACCACATCACTTATGTTGAAAACATCCTTAGATACCATAGTCGGAACTATAGGAGGATCAATAGGTATACCATTTCTCACCATCTCTGATGTATGGTCAGTTCCTCCACCACGGCGTACCACTGGAGGTCGTCATAGTGGAATGTATCTACAATGACAAACACATGCCTCAAGAAATAAAAATATCCAATAACGAAGCTCAAAAGCATATTATAGGTCAAATCCCTCATAGAAATGATATTAAAACCACATCTTGCTCCCAAATCTCGAAGTTTATAAAGAACATCTAATGAACCACTAGAAATTTCACCTCTTTCTCACTCAATTTCTAGTTCTAGGTCAAGTCTCTTTTAACCATTTCGAGCTCCATTTCCATTTCACATTCACTTATTCAAGAAATTGCCCCAATGTTTTTCATAATTTTGGATCCATGAGGGCCCATGACACATCACGAACCCATAACATGATTCACATTCAAACCATAGATTTTAAATGTTCATTTAGAATTCACATTTCATCTGTGTGTCATTTCCCAATTCATAAGGGACCATACTCATTAAGGATTGAATGATTATGTCACACCATAATCTACTGCACCCAACTAACTTTATAGCATGCACAACTATCACGTCAACTATCACGATAGCATGTAACATCTAATGAAACCCAGATAGCCTGGCATAATGTAAGGAATGTAATTATAACAAGTGTCTATATGATGAATGAGATGGCACACTATCATCTAATCATGTTTCAACTAAAATTGAACTCCAAATTACATCAATATTAACAAAAGAAATCAATTATGTCACCCAATAGTGAAATCATATCAACTGTAATAGTCAAAATCTAGAAAATCATAACTCAATTTGAGGCAATTTGGTTTTTCCATATACTTGGGGTAGATACTCCCTGGTATAATTTATTACCAAACTCTAATTCCTTCCAGTACATACCTAATGTCACCAAATAATAAGTCAAGCTAGATAAGAAAACTCCTCGGATACCAATTTGGAATGTCCCAGACCTGGATACCACCCTCTTGTTCCCCGAGCCTAGTTGTCCACATGACCTCAAGCACATCTCCTCAAATTCCAGAGGCTTCTGACTAGAAACAATGTCCTAGGTGAGTAAGTGGGGAGACAATTCCTTCATTATTATAGTATCATAGTGGAAGTAAAACATATATAAATAAACGAAGTTAAATAATCAGTCAATTACTAAAAGTAAGACAACACAAGAACACATATTAATAACGAGAAGTGTCTCATATACAAAATGATTCATATGGTAGAGAACCTAGAAATAATCCAGAAGAGTACATGGAAATACTATAAAATACAAGTATCCCAAAAAAACAAAAGACCAGAAATCTATCCCATTATCACAAGCCTTATCTAGGTCTTATTCTCCCCTCCTCTAAATTCACAATCAATAACCTGTACTAGGGTTTTTTCCCATATCATCACCTAAAATCATATAATCTGTTTGGGAGCCAAAGGAGTCTCAAATGGGGTGTGAGATAAATATCCCAATAGGAAACCACACATGTCTATATATTTATAACAACAATTCTACAAAAGTACTAGAGAGTTTAAGTAAATTTTAAGTAACTATGTATTCCCTTGAGAAAAGTCTACTATAGTATGTAAAACCCATCAACTCTCAAGGCTACCTGAAAATGAGATTTAGTTCCAAAAAATGAAGCTATAACAAGTAAATTGTTGAGTCACATGGCCACATCATAAATCCCTCTATATCAATCCCCCACAATCATGCAATATATACAAGTCATGTATCCCACAACCATGTTGTATTGTGATGTGTAGAATGCATGGGCTGATTACAAGGTGTCAGTAGACCTTGGAATACATGTAATAAATATCTAGACCACGTGGGGCTGAATCCATATAGCTTTTCCAAGTCATCCCATTGATTCCCAAGGGAATTCCTAAAGGAAACTCAGATAGGCACTGGTTTGGGTCCTAGTATCATGGTAATAGAAAGTCCAAAATGATCCGAAGCATTCTGAATCCATAGGGTAGTGAGGCTCGATGAATCCCACAGAATCAAGACCCAAGGGGAAGAGACATCCCAAGATGTCCACTACCATGTACTAGATCTATGGATAGTAGTCTATGGAATCTATCAAACCATTCATCAATCATTCAAGAATTCAAAAATAAAAATTCATAAACAAGTGACTATACGCACCCACATCACCAAGAAACATCAATGAGTATACCCACTCATGCAACCCATTAATCATTTACCATGAATCTGGGGATACCCTCCGATATAAACAATTTTAAAAAACCATTAGTCATTTCATATAGGTATACCAACCAATATTATCCATTTAACATGCCAAACTGTCAAAATAGTTAAGAAATAACATGATATTCCTTAATAAAGAGGCAGTACATCTCCTAAAAAAGATACTCAAGTCATAATGAAATTAATGGGATTTATATAACTAATAAGGTATGTGAACACACCACTAGGGTGGTTTAAATAGGCATAAACAACAAATTTTTTTAAGGTGCACCCCTTGGGTGACCTTGAAATGAGAAACGGATGCAAACACACAAAAACAGAAAAGATGGTCAACCTCCCAGGGTCTTGCTACATCTAATAAAAGATACATTCTCAAGAAATAGACCTCATCAGAACGTAAAATTGATGGATAAATGTACTAACCCCCAAAAAAATTGTACGAAAAGCCGAAATAAGTTATAGAACACCTACCTCAACTCAGAAGTAGACAGATCATCCAGTATCTAGAATTGATCCGCCAGAGTACTGATGTAATCTAAAGATTGGATGGAGAACAGAATATTAGGGTGTATGAGCCTAAAAACCAATAATGTATTCATTGTTCCAAATAATCAAGAATGACTAAAAAGTAATCAAGAACATACCATTGCAGATATGATGAGATGATTGACGATCAAAATGGAGATCATAAGGATACTCGTGCTCGATCCCTAACATATAAACAAAAGGAGAGGGCTCCGACATAACTTCTTTTCACAGGAGAAAGAAAACCCTAATGGTTTTAACATGAAATTAATTTTTTATATTAAAAATTTAAAAAAATAAAACATAGAAGGGTCGAATGGTTTAAATATATAGTTTCCAAAACTGTGCAGATACTATGCGCACCTCACTACCTATGAGGGGAACATCGCATGGTTACCCTACATAGATTGACTAACCATGTGGTAACCATGTGGAACTGCTCTACCCAAAATCCTACAATTTCATACCTCTCTCTTGATTTGGACTAACCTTTTCTAGGACATGCACAAACCATATGCCCAGTCATTTTCACCCCAAAACATGGTTTCGAGATCTGAAAAATCCTTGGACAACACCAAAACATTCAAGATAAATTTGACAATTTCAATAAGTCCATAACAAGGCATTTAAACTGAAAAAAGAAATTTTACCTCACATAAAAACATGTTTTTTACAATATGGGTCACTAGGATCATAAATCAAAGGGGGAGAAACAAATCAATGATGTTCGGTGATAAAATTTTACTAATACGGGTCACTACAATAGATAATTATGTATGTGTAAAGGTATTCTACCATAGATAAGGCCCTATGTCGATGTCCTTGCTTGTAAAATCGCATCTCCTGAGGAAGAAGTATTCAATAACATAATGGGATGTACATTAATCCTATCATAAAATTTATCATATTCTTATTTGATTCTGGACTATCTAACTATTTTATATCTACATATTTTTTCTTGAAAATTGTAAATTTATGCTTTTATTTTATATTTTGTTCTCAGTCCAAACTCCTAATGGAGTCCACATTACTTCAAAGATGTATCAGTTAGTTCCAATTATGAATCATAAATATTCTTAAATTAATGACCTTATTTTCATTCCTAATATTTAATTTGTTATAATAATAAATATGGAATTTCCCTCAAAATATGATTCCAAAATTAATTGAAAGAGGATGGAAATTATGATTTTTGATGAATATATAGAATTTAATATATTTATAGTAGAATATTCCTCACCAGATTATTATCTAGATACACCTTGAGCAGCTCTACTGATTGAAATTCTTCGTTATATAGAGGAAAAAACATCAATTTATGAATAAATAAATCATTAAATTGAAGATGTGTCTATTGTTCAATAATACATTGATGTATTTACAGAGGAATTACATGGAGAACCCCAATAGCATGAACTTGATTTTTCAACTGAATTTATCACTAATTCAAGTCCAATAGTAGAGAATCCTTATAGAGTGACCCCTATTGAATTAAAATAATTAAAGAAATAACTAGAGGACTTAGGTAATAATGTATTTAGTTTCCCAAATGTTATACCATGGGGAGCCCATGTTCGCTTCAGTGTGGAGAAATATATATCCACGAGGATGTGCACTAATTGTAGGGAAACCAATTCATTCAAAATAAATAAAAGTTACCTTAGACCTCACATTGATGACTTTTATGATTATCTTCATGGATCCCAATATTTTTAAATGATTGATCATTATTTTGGGTATCACTATTTGGGAGTGAATAGAGAATACCTTCCACATATATCTTTTCATATGAGGTTGGGATATTAAAAATATATAGTAATGCCATTTGGATTGATTAACGAACCCTTTATTTTTATAAATCTAATGAACAGAGTATGTAGGGAATATCTAGAAGATTTTGTTGTCGTATTCATTCATGGTATTCTCATGTATTCTAAATTAATTGAGGAATATAAGAATAACACTATAATATTTCATAACACTCTAATAGAGAATCAATTATATGAGATATTTATTATGTTTGACTTCTATATTGAATACTTTCTCTATTCTTGGACATTTTGTCTCAATGGATGCAATATCAACTGCACTTATAAAAACAAAGATATTCATATAATGTTATATATAAAAAAACATAAATGCGGTATGTAGTTTCATTGGTTTTGATGGTTACTATCTAGGATTCATTTAAAAAATTGTTAGATAGGCAAACCCAGTAGCAATTATTTCATGTAAACAGTTTAAGATTGTTTAGGAAAATGAATTCAAAAAATGATTTCAGGAAATAAATATTGGATTATTCAATGAAATAATTTTTACTCTACCATATAAAATTGATGGGTTTTTTCATATAGGGTGATGTATTGAATAAGGAAATTAGTTGTGTTATGATGCATAATGGAAAAATTATTTCATATAAATTAAGGAAATTGAAGGGTCTTGAATAGAACTATCCCATTTATGATCTTGAGTAAGAAACTATAATAATAACTTTGAAAATATTGAGACATTATTTATATGGTAAAATACGTGAGATATAAACAAGTAAAAAATCTTTAAACACGTCTTCTCCATGAATTTTTTCATGATGAAGAAAAGGATATGGTTTGAGATAATCAAGGATTTTTTTCCTCAATATACTACCACGAATGGAAAAAATATGTTATAAAATGAATTAAATTGGAAGGATTATAAGTTTATAACCCAAATGATAGTTGATAAGTATCCTACGATCATGGATGTTGTAAATATAGATATAGAAATTTATAAGTAAGTGGAGACATCCATCATATGTCACAAGATTTCAAAAAATATATTTATTAGATATGATAATTAATTTTCATTGTGATGATGAGAATGTTAATGAAAAATTTAAAGGCATGAATGATGGAGAATTAGAAGCCATTTCTTATATATATGGTGTTATAATGTTTGGAAAGAGGCTATGTGTTTCATCCATACTTGATCTAAAGATATATTTTTTCAGATTATTATCAAATCTAAAATTTCTTTATGTACCCAGCTAGCATGAAGATGTAGAGGGACTAGAAGGAACATTTTTTTGTGGGATTACATGAAGCATGAAATTTCAGATTATGTTTCCTGGTGTATAGTTTGTAAATAAGTGAAAGAAGTGACATATAATCTTAAAGGATTATTGAAACCTCTTCCAATTCCATTATAGAAATCCAATTAAATAACTATTTCATTTTCCATGGGATAACCACAGACATCTATAATGAATGAATCAATATGGGTAATAATTAACAACCTTACTAAATCTACACATTTCATTTATATAATAGAATAAAATACAATTGAGTGCCTCACAGGACCCTATATTATAAAAAATTAACACTTAATTGTGCTCCTCTATCAATTTTTTCAGATCAAGATCCCTAATTAACATAATTTTTTTGAAAATTTATTATAATTCTCTTAACACTATGATTTATATGAGCACTTCATACTCTCCTCAAACTGATGGACAATAAGAAAGAACAATTCCGACAATTAAATACATGTTGACTTCATTATCACTCAACATTAAATGTATGTGTGATAATTAATTACCTTTTCTATAGTATCCTATAATAATAGTTACAATTAATGTATTAAAATGAGGATGTATAATGAATTATATAGAAATTGGTTTTGTACTCTAAATTGTTGGGATGAAGTTGGTCAAAGGAATCTCATAGGCCCAAAATCTATTTAATAGACAACGATAAATGTAAATCCTACTCAATATCATACTACAACCATTTTGATATAGGTAAAAGATATATGTTGATAGTCATTTAAATGATTTAGATATTAAAGTTGGACACCGAATTTTCATGAATGTATCTCTATTGAAGGGTTTTATAAGGTAATGTATGAAAGTGATGTTTAGTCATAAGTACATATAACCATTCATAATTCTTGAATGATTTAGAGATCTTTTTTATAATTTAAAAATTCATCCATGGCTCTCAATGGAACATGATCTATTCCATATATCAATGCTATAAATGAACATATAAGAACAACCAAATGTGCTCATATTTGATGAAATATTTTTGAACCTAACCTTTCATACAGTAATGAACCCATAAATATTTTTTATACTAGATATAATGAGTTGGGGAATCAGATGACTCACTTGTTAAAGGTATATTGGAATGATCTCAAAAAGGAATAGGAAATATGTTAAATAGAGGAATCTATGAAGGATAACTACCCACATATTTTCCTAAGGTAATACCTCATAAATATTAAGGATAAAATTATTTTCGGAGGAATAATTTATAACCCCAATACATTAACATATTTTCATTTTCAAATAAATTCCTTGATATCTTTCAAAACATGCAATACTGAGTTAGTTTTCCATGAATGCAACACCAGAATAAAAAAACACTATTGATTTACATTTTGTTAAACTAATTTAATTAAAACACTCTTATAGAATTTACAATGCTAATTTATATTATATGTATAAAATAACATATTTTTATAATTTTCCAATATATATACATATATATTAATAAGATAATAAAAAACCAAAATTATACATAAATCCTACATTTTAATAAATGAAATTTTAAAATCATTTAACAGTGAGCCTATTTTAAAATTATATATTGGATATTTTATAAAATTAATATCTGAAAAATAGATTTCATTTTCTAATTCATAATTAGAAAAAAAAAATTAGTGTAATTTTTTTTATTTTTCGTTGATGTTTCATTTTTTGGAGGAATAGTTAAAAATACTTAATTTTAATTGGAAACTACTCCTTCGTCTAAATTATTTATAAGGAAAACTCTAATTTTAGATTTATTTTAAAGTATAAATTAATTATTTATACATAAATTAATACAATTTTTGCCATTTTATTCTATTTCACTTTGAATTTGAATATAAAAACATTATAAACATTTGAACATTTTTACTTTAAAAACCATCCTTGTCATCCCATATGTGGGATTAAATTTTTTAATAAAATATGCTACTTATGTGATTTAAATTTGTAAAAACGTTTTCCATATTTGGAATAAAAAAACTTAAATTATAATAAGTTCATATTATATTTGGCCAAAAACATTAGGGAAAGTAATAAAAATTTATTAAAATGATTAAGCAAAAAATTTTCTTAACATTGGAAGAAACCATAAACATAACACCCAAAATGTACTAGAAACATTACAAGACACATTATATTCACATTCAAAAAAAATAAAAAATTATAGATAATTTTTACAATTACTGGAGCCACATGACTTGTGAAAAATGTGGGTGGAATTCCCTTTTCAAAAAATTAATATAATTCCACTCCACCTCCACTCTTAAAAGGCTGTCACACCTCCCACTTATTCACACCTCCCATTATATTTTTTCATAAAACTTATGCCCAAATAAGCTCCAAATTTAAATTAACTCATCCTATAGGCCTATATTTTGATGTAAATCCAATCATGTAATTCTTTTTGTATTACCCAAAAGGAGTTACCTAAATAAGATATAACCTACTTCAACCATATCTTTTGTTGCATTTATATGTCCACAACATATAATACTATTATATCTTGCTTATATAATTACGTCAGTGTATTAGATATACTTAGATATTTTAATTATATTTTTTGAACCTACAAAACACACACTTCTAGAAAATGAGTCACA
Source organism: Viscum album (assembly GCA_963277665.1). Classification (NCBI taxonomy): domain Eukaryota; kingdom Viridiplantae; phylum Streptophyta; class Magnoliopsida; order Santalales; family Viscaceae; genus Viscum; species Viscum album. The sequence continues at coordinate 626,639,907 of OY728161.1, forward strand.
AAATCAGCGTTGTTTTGTTCGATATACTACCGCCTCACAAAATGATGTCAATAATTTTTACATTACCAAATCTCATGGTCATGGATTATGATAGAAAACCTATATTTATTTGATATATGTGATATATATTTTATCTTAATACTTTTATAATTTCTATATAATACATTCCATATGCCATTCATTGTTTTCTAAATATTATAACATCATTTGTGGATGTGTGGACTTCTGCCTCCTCAAAGAGTTGTGATACATTCAAACATTAAATGGATTGTATAAATGATGGTTTAATTAAAATATGTGATATATATGTAAAAAAATTTACTATAATTATAATATACATATTTATCAGTTACTTTCTATTCTTCTAATATGAAAATAAAATCAATGTAGTGTTCATCAGTACGTACTACTTACCATCTCCATGGACAAAGCATTTCATTTACTATCTCCAAATATTATGGATTATTATAAAAACAGAAATAAAAATAATTATATGATAATAAAATTATGGTTTATTTTTTTATATGAAAAAAATCATTATCTATGAAAGAGGAGAAAAAATAAAAATTCAAATATTACTCAAAAAAAAGGAAATTTAAATAAAAACAGTGAAAATAAACAAAGATTGTTTACAAATGGGTAATATGATAATATAAAAAGAAAATATTAGATATTATACATATTTTTATGGTTTTATTATATGTTAATAACATAATAAAATTATTATACTTGATTTTATAGGATTTTTTCTCAAAAGGAAGCACAATGTAAGGGATTCCATCTAAATTTACATTTCATTAGAAATAAATTGTTATTATGCACCAATTAATTTTAATGTGGTGTATATATTTTTCCATAGTATTTTAATATCATGATTCAATGTTAATTAATGGTATTTTAAGTGTCACATTGTATTATCTCAAAAAATTGGTTTAGTTAAATAATTACAAAGCGTTAATCTCTATTTATTTTGGGATTGTTAAATTTATTGTGAAACAATAACATTATAAAAATAGTTTTTAATTAGAAATATCCATAAATAAACACATTCATTATTTATAGATATTATTTTTTCTTTCATTATATACCATTTTGAAATACAATTTTCACTTTGACATTTATTATTTTACTATGGAATTATTGACAAATATGTGTTTTTATTCAATACAAATATTTGATAAAGAATATTTTTTTGATAATTTAATTGATTAATTATTATATGAGTAATGAATTAAATATGTAGTGATGGTTCGGAATAAACATTATTGATACACTTGAAGCATTGATATATTCTTATGAAACAAATAATTTATCTAAATTAAATGGATTTATACCCATAGTTTTAAACTATATTATGAAAGGTGTTGATGGTATAAATGATGTTCCTATATAAAAAAAACTAGGGAATAATTCATCAAATATTTAACACAAGGGTTATGTTCCCAATGTAACAAGGTTAATATATAATTAAGAATTTGTCTCAAATAATTATCCATTTTGTTTTTTTCAAGATAGTAAAGGATCAAGGAATCATAATCTTTAATTACTTCTATTCAACTTCTCTTCTTTATGTTGAGCTCTCTCTGAGTTAATATATAATTCAATAATTTATAATCTATATGTATTTTCATACCTTAGTAAATATAAATTATGCTTTCAAATTTCCATGAATAAAACACATCACCTAATCCCAAATCATTGGTAGGTTAATTTTTGACACATGGTTTTAATTGAAATTAATCATAAAAAATTAAATTATCATTATACATCAATAAACACCCATATTTTTTAATGAATAGTCATTATAGATATAAAATCATCATTTTTTGAGGTAAGGCTCAAATTAGAGAATTTTCCAATCTTATCTTCAGTTCCTGAATAAAATTTTCAAATTAATTTATCCAAATTAATTTATCTCCATTTTTGGTTCACTTTGTTTGAATTATAGAAAACTAGTTAATGTTTTTAGTAACACATCAGTCGCAAATCAACATTCCATGAATACTAGGAATCTATATGACATTTTTTTGTTGGACGTTATTCCTCATTTTTTGTTTTAGCTGGTTCATCAATAATTCCTTATCTGGAAACAATACGACCATGGAATGAAATATTCTATAATCAAAATTCTTAATACTAAATTTTCCATAAGGATTATTTTGTTTTAAGGTTAGACAAAAAATTTATATATATATTTAATTTTCCTCATGAGTATTAGAATATACTAGTATATAGTCTATAAAAACAACCACAAACTTTTCAAGGAAGTTATTAAAAAACTATTCACCAGATCCATGAATACAGCTACTATATTGGAAACACAAAAGTGTGATACTAAAAACATATACATCCCATATCAAGTACAAGAAATCATTCTCTATGAATGTCTTCCACCCCCCCCCCCCCAAATTTCAACTAAAGCTACCCCAATAAGAGATTAATCTTAAAAAAAGATCTATGGTCCGAGGAGCTAGTTAAAAATCCATCAATATAAGAAAAAGGTACATGTTCTTAACAATTATATTATTAAAACATTTATAATAAATGATAAACCTTATGGAACCACTTATATTTTTATAAAAAAACATATAAGCACCCTAATGTTAATTTCTAAGTCATATAAGACTGTTATCTTGAAACTCATTAATTTTTTTAAATTAAAAATGTTTTAATTAATCCATTCATTCAAAGGGTTTTGAAATAATCTTATCCTCAATGATTATTTCAACATTAAACACAACCATGATTTAGGAATAATAATAGAAAATTCATCCTTAAAATTTTCAATATATTTATTAACTTCTAAGGTATAACTAATTTGAATTGTTTCTCTATTTTCATCAACATGAGATAGATAACTTTAATTTCAATATATAATCAATTTATCATCTTATTGGTAGTTTATAAAGGGTATGAAATCATTGAATAAAAATTTATTGTATTTGAAATCTATTTTTTCATTATATGATGAAATAAAATCGACACAAAAAATTCTATAAGATTATACTAATGGTAGTTCAAAAATATTTTTAACAAAAAACATTCCACTAATAACAACAAGATTATTCATATAAATATTTTTTTCTTTAATAAATTAACCATGATTTTGCACTAAAAATCTATATTACTTTTATTTGGTGATATTCCAAATTTATAAGTGAATTTCTCAGAAATTAAAGAATAGGAAGATCCAACGTCAGACTCAGTATTGGAAGAATTTTAATACACTAGAAACATAACTATCACCAATTCATTGTAAATCCCAACATTAACTATAGAGGTAGAAAAATATTTTTCGGCTACTTATCTCTATTGATCTTGATGATTTTTAGACATGGTTACTAAATTTTGGAATATGTTAGAATAATGTCCCAAACTCATTAGAATTAATGAATATTACTATCATCTTTTCATTATTTTTCATCTCACATCCCTTACAGTCACGATCCACATGCCCAAAATTTCTACATTGAAATGATTTCCCAAATTTCATTAGACATTCCCTAAGGATTATTTTAACACACTTATCGGAAGATTATAATTCTATATTAAATCCTTGAAATTTAATTTATAATTGATTCATTAATACCTACTAATCTAACCACTTCAAATTCTTGTCATTGTGAGACACAAACGTGATAGAAAACTCTCTATCAACATTTTCAGGACAATGAAAATTTTTGATGTAACTTTTAAACTCTCATGAAGAAAATTATCATTATAAAAAAAATTTAAACCAGAGTAAAATCAATTAATTTTACAATCAACGACCTGAAGAAATTAAAAATACACCTAAATGGTTTTTTAAAATTTCTATTATACATACCCTAGAAATATTCATCTTTCATCCGAATTTCTAAGAAATAAATATCTATTTAGAGTCAAATAATATTAGGGAAATATCATTTAAGTAAATTTAATATTAAATTCCCCAGATTCCATGGAATCAAGATCCAATTTCATTCTAGTATTATTTACTAGAGACCACCATTAGTTTAAAACATCTTCAATATGATAAAAAGAAATGGTATCCTTTTGAAATAATGACCCCCCCCCCCTAAATTCAAATATATTATTTATAGAATTGATACATAATTCATCTACCACTGGATCTATGGTTCCACTAAAATCTAGAGGATATTGTTTTCTATAATTCTCTATAATTATAATGTTCATTACGAAATATATGGCTACTCATTATCATGTACCCCACCACCATTTATATAATTTGTTAACTAATCCATTACTACAACAAACTATTATTTGATATTTCCTAGAAATATATATTGTTGATTTAGAATAATATCATCTTATCAGTTCCTTCCTAATTTAGATCCTTGTTTTCGTATTAGGAAAACCATTATAAACAATCATAAATTAGTTAAAGAAATATTTTTATCCTTAAGTTCTATATTATTTTAACATGAATATAATTTATTATATTTTAAGGGTATTCTGTTAATTTTAACTTATCCTCTAAATTTATCTAAATATATATCTTATACCAACTATAAAGACATGACGCTAAACATTACATATTATATATATTTGTTACTAGAAATCTATTTATTTTCCCTCAAAAAAAATTGGTTTTTAGTTTTAGTGATTTAGGTAATAACTCACACATATTAAACCCATATATGTAAAATTAAGACACTTCTAATAAGTATGCATTATTTTTAAAACATAAAATATTAAAGAATATTTTTTTCATTTCATGGATCTTCTTCTTGAATTTAATAATGACATATCATTTGAAATTATTCATCCCTATACAGAATGATATTTTTCTAAACATTGTGTTACTATAAATATATAAATAAGAGAAATAAAAATAACGAAATATATTAGTCTACTGAAAACCATAAAATCCCTAGAAGAAAATATTTCATAAAAAATATCATTTGTTGCGGAAAAGGGAATCATTTTTCTGAATGTTCATTGTTATACCTTTTCAAAAATTTAGTATATTTATTGAAATATAATGGGAATGAATATTAATGTTCTGTAGGTATCATGGGACATCTTTTTTTCATATCACTATTAAAAATGGAAAAGAAAATATGGTCAACGTCTATCTCTGGATAACATAATGTATTGGAGTTTATGACGTAAACACTAATCATTGGTTTATCAAAAATCTAACCATTATTGGTTAATAATAAAATCACCCATCCTTAGTTTGAAATGAAAAAAAACAAAATTTGTTATTAGCTAAACCGTCTATTCTCATAAACCATAACTAAGTACCATATCATAATTAAAAAATTGAATTCTTGAATCAAAGAAACATTTCATATATAAAATAACATATTTAAAAACATAATTTCTCACAGAAAAAGAAAAAATATTCATTGAAAATAACTATGTTGTATTGTATAGGATGATTCAAATAAAATATTTTTAATAATTTATTTAAAATCTGCTTACTCCTTATAGGATTATAATATATTCATTTCAAATTTTTGTTATAAAAAGTGACAAAGCACTTATTTTGGAAAATGAAAAAAATATTCCATTCATTGAAATTTGTAGGAACTATAACCTGGGTAAAAAAGAATTTAAAAAAATATATAACCAGAATATAAATCATTTTTTAGTTATTTTTATAAAAAAATTAGTTGAAAATGTAATAAAATTCTTTTTTAAAGAAAAACATTAAAAAGATGATTTTGGAAATAAATTATCGTATGTTAAGTCATACATGTCACTTAAATTCATTAAATTCCTCAATTATAATATCATGTAGACGATTGGTCGTACATACATATGAGTTAAAATTCCATTATTTAATTATCATTAAATAAATAAAGCAAATGTTATTTTTTATTAACATAAATATAATAATATATATCACTTTATATTATTTCATTAAATATATTTACATATATCTTTTATGTGATGTGGTGATGAAAAATGAATCACATATCTTCCTGGAGGTGGTAGTCCACACATAAACCCGCACAATGTTATCATTTTATGTTCATGGAAATGTTAAAAGGTAAATGATATTTTATATTTTAAAATAATTAAAATTTCCTTAATAGAATATAAAAATATTTATTTCATCATTTAAACTAGTCTATATACAAATTTATGAAATAATTATTACATCAATTCTCTAAGAGTTAGATCATCATGCACAAGTAAATGAACTATTTTACCATTTAATAAAAGAGGAGATGGATATTGGTCATGAAAATATATAATAATATCTCATTATATTAATGATATTTTAGTCATTATTTAATCGTGGATTAATAAGTTTGAAGGGATGTGGAAGTAGAAACAAAAATAAGACATTCAAATAAAAAAATACATATTTTCAGAAATCCTATTTTTCTTAATAAAATAAGACTGATATAGATCATGTTATCCATAAAAACATACTATAAAATGATAAAATGGATTATATGAAGGATATTTTTTAGTATTTTCTAAAAAAATTGATATTTATTTATGAATAAATTAGAATAATAAGTCCATTTTTATAAGAGAGAAGAGAATCTCTCTTAGCATTTCTCAAAATATTAAATTGGTATAAATTAATAATCATTTCAGTATGGCACACAAATAATGTTTTCCAAAAAATATATTTTAATTTATTTAAATTACCACATAAAATAAGTTTTATACAAGTTATTACTATATTTATACCCTTATATTTTGTTTTTATCCCATTTTACTCTTACTGTGACAATATTAATTTTTACACATTGAGGGTAAAAATAGTTTCTATAAAATAAAAAACAACCTATAAATGGAAAATGGATAAAATCTTAAACATTATATTAATAAAATTTAATAATTAAATATTTTATTGAATTTTAGATCATTAAATAAATTATTTTTTATTATTAAATATTCATCTTGATAACTATGACCACCATTCATTACATTCAAATTAATAAAAACAATTAAATAACTAAAGATGGAAAAAAATTATAACACTAAAATAACATATTAATATATATAATTCATTGATCAGATTATGAAGCCTATATTTTTTTATTAATTTTAATATCCTTTATTTTATTTTATTTTAATTGAATAATTACTTCAATTTCTGCAAGCATTTATAGTCATTATTTTACCTCAAAAATTTAATAACAAACTACCCTGATGAAAATAAATTTTGATTCTTTATAAATAATATATATATTCCAACAAATCCTCTGGATTATACCATATTGAAAATATACTAGTCATTAAAAGAAAGAGTGTGACATGTTTGACATTTCCATCAAAATTACAATATAAAAGTCACAATGGAATAAACATTTTCTAAAAAATGACATAAATATGACTATTCGATGATTATGGTCAATATATAATCCTATAATAATATTAAAGATTGAATATGGTACATTTAATAGTTCTTATCATTTTTTTAACCTAAATTGTCTCCTTTACAATTAACTGTGATAATAATATTCCAATCTATAATATTAATAAAAGGTAACTATTTAGAAAATTTACATCCAAGATTTCTAAATATGGAGTCTATTTTTCAAAATTAAAAACATAGAATTTTCAAATTTTAATTTCATATTAAACCAAAAAAACAAATTAGAAATATTTTTTTATATAAACTCCCTTTTAAAGTATAAAATATTATTATAATAACTCAATAATAATATACCTTTCAATAACATGAATTATATTATTTTCAATAAAAATTAATATTTGAAATTTTAAAAATAATCCCAAATATAAATATTCATTTTAAATTTTGAAAAATTATTTACACATTTCTGTAAAAAAAATTAATATTCATTGAAAAATCAATATTTCCAAAAAAAAATTTCAAAAAGTCATCCCAAGTTAATTTTTTCATTCGGAATTATAAATTGAAATTATGTTCTTAAAAATAAAATTATATAAATATAAAGTGAAATGTTTGAATAAGTTATAATAATAAATGTGTTTAATAAAACCATTTCGTTTTTTATTTTAATAATTAATTAATATATTTAAGATGAAAATAAATTCATAATTCTAGAATTATAATAAATATAAAAAAATTATTCAATCAGTATATAGGTTTTCACACTTACTCTATGAATAAAACGTGGTTTCTGGTTACCCACATTCTAGTAATTTGATGTACCATAACAGTTGAAAAAATGAGAGAGACGAGAGTCGAGAGTGTATAACATGACCATTGGATTAACTTTGTTTTCATTCTGACAACTAATGATTTGTAATTCCTCAATTCAATAATTCCATAATAAATTTACTTAAAATTATTTATTGTCTGAAACATTTTCCTCTTTCTTAAGACTCAATATCATCATAATCTATAAAATTTCAATATCTAATAGTTTTTTATAATAACCTATCTTATGAATTTTATGTCTTTTCAATTTAAATTGAAGTTATTATCTACATTGATACTGATTTTAAGATGGGGAATCTTTTAGGAGTTAGTTAAGTTACTATTTCAATTCGATTTTGTATCCTCTCCTTGGAGTAGTAGTGAAATCCCATTATTTCCAAAATATAATAAAAACACCTTCCAAAATATTTTCATGATTTTATACATGAGTTTTAAAAAAATTAGAATACTGATTTTAATTGATTTTTATGCTCTATAGCCAATTTATTTGCTGATATTAAATTATATTTTGGATAAAATAAAATAAAAGGACATAGATTTAAATACCATTTTTACTTGAGAAAAATGTGTGATAAACATCCAATATTTTGATACGCGTTTTTATTATATTTTGGTAAAAAAATTGGAATTTAATACTTAACTAATGGTAAAGATCTCAATGGGGACATTCCGAAGCATGTAAAGGTATGAGATATCACATTAGAGAGCCAACAGGAATGGTGAATCGTGCCTAGTGTAGAAAAGGTTATATTATCCTATACTAGTAGGCATGAGTCTATGAATATAAGAGTGTGATTGAAATAGGAGCCTATCCCCGAAGAAGGAATCTGATCCAAGGATTCAACAAAGTGTTTAATAATGAGTTCACATCCAAATTGGACATCCGATGTGGGATTACAAATTTTTTAGGCCCTATGAATACATACAAATAAAACACTTTTTTGTTACAATGCACATGTACAATAATCCATCCACTCAAACACACCTGCTACCTACTATCACTTCCATGCTCATTAGACCGCCATAGTGGATTTATAAAATACATTGTTCTTATAATGAATTATTATAATTTAGTGATAATACATAAACTAGTTGAAATTAACATTCCCTATTAACGGTATCTCTTAAGATTCCCTTTACAAATTTTATTGATGATGATAATGTCCCTGGATGATAGATATTTGAAACAATCATTTCTATATCATTTTGAGGGACTTTTGGATCAAAGGGAGGCCATTGGTTGGAAACATAAACTAAAACATGACAATTGATATATTTTATTGGATAAATGATGTAAAACAGGTTTTATATTTGTGATATTCCATAATGATCATGGGAATGGTGAAAAATAGGTGATCATCCACTAAAACACAGTCAAAGATAGTGCGTTGATGTTGTGACATCCATGCTTGGATAATAGAATGCCTAAAATTGATAAGAGAAAACCATGGAGACCTAACCCATTATTTATAGTAGGACATCATTGATTTTAATTTCCACTTTTATATTTTAGTAATTATATTTTACGCTATAGTTATGATATCATAAAAGAGACATGATTTCAAGACAACCTACTCCTGTCAAATAAATTTTTTAAATTTTATAAAAATTGGAACATATTTCAACACACGGTCATGAAAAATTAAGGGTGATAAAATGCACATTCAATTTTCAAGATATAATATACAATTGGATACTTTTGCTGAATTTAAATAATAAGAACCATTATTTGAATATATTAAAAGAGGATGATATTGGAGGATGTTAATAATTCTAGCACCTTGTTCTTTTTCTTTGGGATTTTATTTTTATTATTTTTTATCACCCCTTCATTGATATCATGAGAGTTTATTTTTTTTTGTTCCATGATATGTATATAAGACGTATTTCATTTAATTTTGTTATAATTTACAATTTTAAATCATTTTGATATTTTTTGTTTTATTTTCATTATATTAAAAATTATTCTTCACTTTCCAAGAATAATCACTGTGTGTGTAGTGTTAATGAGAGTTAACATAAATGTAATTATTATATATTATATATTCTACATGACCATTTCATAGTATAGGTTCTACATTTAAAAATGGTTTGGGGTCACATGACTTATGGAAATATGATGTACTGGTATAATTTTGAAAATGTGATCCTTTAGTATAGAGAGTAATACCCATTACCGTAAAAATTTCATATACCCGATTCTAATTTCAGCAATTGTGAATTATAAAATATCTATATAAACAAATTCATGAACATTAATAACATAGGCCTGGAGAGTTTTTTAATTTTTATCCTCATATTTTCTCAAAATAATAAAATATATATCATTCATTTTTTCAGTTGGTTTCCATTTTTTATCATTTATCTTCATAATCATATGTTTATACTATTAATTAAATTATTTATTCAACTTATGATCATTGGATCAACCTTATCCTAAAAATACTCTACTTTTTACTAGTTACCAGATTTTGAGATTTTATAAATTTGTAAATAGATTCAACCGATATATTTACTGATATCCTTTGGATGTTTCAAGTTAATAATTTTTTTCTTGGGTACGTGGTACGAAAATAAAATTAATATTTTTGATAGGAAAAAAAATTTCTCTACGATTATTATTTTTTCAATGATTATCATTTGTATTTCTTTTCTTATTTTTTTCCTCTTCTAAATTGGGTATTTTTGTTTAGGATGGAATAGCTTAATTTTTGAGTGACTAAGAATGAAAATTTTTCATTCAATTCATAACCCTCTCGTATGATTTTGAATAAAATTGTTATATGATCCCAAATATTCAAGAAACACAATACCCAAAACCATACCCACAACATGGTGAAGAAAGACTCTATATCCAAGATTTCTTTTTGAAATAAGTGTGTATGTACTTGGAGATGATGTCAATTGATGATGAGAAATTAATAGAGGTGACCAATGTAAGACTCTGATATTTTTATGTAATATTTATCATTAAATACATTAATTAATTTGATTGATTTAGTTACACACAAAATTTAGATTAAATGAATTTAGTAACATGATTAAAATATTTTCTGTCTATTATCACCGACTTCTCAGATAAGTTTTCAGAAATAGTAATAACTAAATTATAAAAATATATTTTTAAAACATTTATTAAATTAATTCATTAGTTAAAATATTATTTGAATTAAAATCATAAATTATTTGAATATAAATGTGTTTTTCTCGAAATCAATTTTCTACACTCATAATGTATTTTATATTAATAACTTATATTATTAATTTGTGTGTTATTTTAATAAAAGGTATATCTTATTTACTAGATCAAATTTTTCACACTTATTTTATGTGTAATTTATTATTTTTTTAAATATTTATTTAGATAAAATTAATTAAATATTTATAATTTTGAGGATTAAAATTTTTAATTATTTTATTTTTATTTTTTGCGAATATGAAAAGTAATTATAGAAAAATATAACCTCATATTAATGGTTAAATCAGGTCAATACAGATTAAAAATAAATGATAAATCCATAAAGGTCCATCAAAATTATTTTGGGTTGAAATAAATTATAACCATAAGACCATTTTCTTGAAATTGAGTTATTTAATGGAAAAGTTTCTTTGAAAATGACTTATATAATATCTAAAAAAACAACACCCCCTCTATTTTTCCTATCATTTATGTGTCCTTAAAGTCACTGAATTATGCTATGAATGAATATAAGTATTTATATTGAGTTAAATACAAATCTTCCATGATAATAGTTTATATTTAATTATCAATTATCATATAGTGACTTTAATTTCATATGCAACATGGATTCAATTTGTCTCCATTTAAAATAATATAATAAAAGATATTAAAAATAAAAAAGATATATAATTTTAATTAGTTAATATGACCCATTAATTTGACATAAATATATAATTATTATTATTTAATTTTTAATATATTATATTCTAATTCACCATTTTTATTTATGTATTTGAAACTAAAGTAAATGAATAATATCAAAATGGAAAATAATGATATTTTTTCAAAAAAAAATTATAAGATTATTTAAAAATTATAAAAATAAGATATAATAAAACGTGATTAAGATATGGTAAAAAATTTATTTTATTTAACATTCAATTGTATATTTTCACCTTATGACTAAAAATTTCAAAACCTTTAGTTTTGAAAATGGGGTTTATATAGATAAAATTAAAATCGATTAAAATTTTTTTATTCAATATAATAAGGATTATAATTACATAAAAAACATGTATAAATTATATAGGTTTATGGGATTAAAACCCTATACATCCTTAGCTTTCAAACCATATACATTTTTAGTCCTTTGTACTCGGAATTAATTATTTATAATTTAATATTCTGAAAAAATCAAAATCCTCCCCTCACCTCAATTATAAATGGGAGACTCCTCCCTCACTTATTTTCACTACATTGAGCCTTCTATCTCAACCTAAAACTAAAAATTTCACTAATAAACATCCCTAACCATATTTTAGAGGTGATTACATTCCCAAATTTCTACCCCTATATCACTTTAGATGAGATATAAAGGAGTCATTATAAAGAAGTTGTAATTGATGTAACTGATGACATGCTCTCTAGATATTCAATATCACATTTAAATATAAGGTATGAATCATAATATAATAAATTAATTATCATAAATATTATAAAATATTATTATTATTATGATAATGAATACACTATTATACACCATCTTTCCCTTAAACTGAGAAGGGAAAGTATCGCTTATGTGTACATACATCAGACTATCTTCACATACTGATAAAACGAATTTTTCATCACAATATTTTATTGATTTATATTCTTATTGGTTTAATGTTTATATATGATATTAAAAAAATTATTATAATTGTATAATTATAATATAACATATTCCTTTTTACCATATAATAATTTAGGAAACGTTAGCATCGATCGTGTATATATGTAGACAACCACCAATGAGAAGTGCTGTGAATAATATTTCATTTATGTTTTACTTGGATGGTAATTATAAATAATTTAATTCATATATATTATATATATGGAATAACAATGATATTTTGAAATTTAATTAATATTTACCTTTCCTTCGTAGCATCTGATGAAAAATGAAAACAACGATCATGTGTACAAATGACTTACTATTTCCATGAACCGCGTAATTAATTTTTCAATCTATAAATATTATGGATTTCCCTATATATATAATGAATATATATAATATATATATTGATATTTATTCTATAGATTAAAGTAACATAAATTTCCATGGATAGTAATTACTGAACAGATATAATCATGATAAATGAAATAGTTAACACCTAGAAATAACAATTTGAATAATGAATTACTGAAAAAAAAGTAGTTACAATTTTATTAAGGGATAATATATGATACAATATGTATGATAATGAATCTATTATACAATTATTATAAATATAAAAAATTTACAACACGTTAGAGTTCTTTCAAAGAATGGTGAACTTGTGATGATAGTTTATTTCACAATCTCAACTATATTCCGGAGTGGTTGTGTTTATGCATTTTTTTGAAGAATATTTGACATACATATCCTTTTCATATAATTTTCATCATAAATATTTTTATCATTCTTGTAGAGACCCGAAGCTTATCGTACATGGACATTACATTACTTTTGCAGAATACTTAGTACATAACAAAAACACACACACAAGGACCATAATAGTTTAGTGTCTTTGGAAACTCGGAACGTAATCTTCTAATCGTGGTGAAAGATCCTCAATATCTCCCATAAAGATCTTCCCCTTTTTTACCTAAAACCTTTATTTATATCCTGGGGAAAAGAAAACATAAAAGGGTGAGTTCAAATGCTCAGTAAGGTAAACCAAAGAAATATAAATCACATCATATACATAAGAACATAACTTTTGGAAATCTTAACCTGAAAAAGAGATCATAATTTCATAACCTGGGATAACTCATGGCAGTGAAATGTATTCACAATAATCATAACTTAAAACATTAAACTTTGTGGCATACACATATAATCATAGAGAATCAATTCTTGTTAGTCAAGACTCATTGCCAAGACTATCTTAGTGGACAAAGTCCATTTCTAAATCGAGTGACCCTCGTTTCAGTCATGTTTCACTGAACCGGTATAACCTACCATTCCAGCCATGTCAATCTCATGAGATATAAAATCTTTACCCAATTCATTGGAGGGAGATATAGGTCCCACCCATCTCATAATGATACCATTCTTATGTTTTCCACAAAATCATAAATCATACATCATTGCACAACCCATGTAATAAAAATGGGAATCTTAAACATCATGACATCATAAAATAAATCATATACGATAAAGGAATTCATAAAAATAATTCCATCACAAAATAATCAAATCAATGTAATAATAGGGATAAAAACTGAACCCTTTATTATCTTATATGGAAAATAATTTTGATAAAACACTTGAACTTCATTCTTGAGGAAAATATCCTTTCTTCTTCAAAAATACTTTTCCTTTATTAAAATGTCATACAATTTTAAACTAAAAGAAGTTGATTAAAAATAAACTTGAAAACTTGTAAAGTAATATTCTTGGAAATAATGTTTTAAAAATCCATTCTTGCCGTATAAGTTAAAAAACACATTCTTCGTACTTTTGTCGGAAAAGACAAAAAGTACCTCGTACGAAAAACGACAAAAGATTCCTTTCATACATATTACAAAAAACTCCCCGAAGGGTAAAAATGGATTTAAACAATTGTAGGTGGATGGAAATAATATTACATATTGATGAAACATGGATGTGGATGATAAAATACACCCCTGTAAATACTTACGAATAAAAAATCTCGGATAAAAATGAGATTGTGATATTTCCCTTACCTTAGGTCCGACTTGCTTTGTGAGTGTCTGAACCTCCTGTATATGATTTAAATCATGTTATTGACTTATTCCAGAATCATATTCATTGTTATTATATCATATATGGTCCACTTATGACTTTATATTACCCTTTCTTTTGTAAATTCATGTTAAAGTAGCGTTTTGGGTAAAATCGTCTCATTTGTCGTTCGTGTTTTTAACTTGTAATTATTCATATAATTACATAGATCATGATTACTTAATTCCAAAATATAAAACATGATTTATATATATATATTCATAATACACATATATAATAAATCAGTAAATGGAAAGAAATACACCGTTCATGGAGACGGTAGTCCGTACGTACGCATGAACGCTGTTTTCGTTTCTTTATTGAATTGAATGGAATTAAGTAGATGACATACATATAAATATAAATAATTCCAGTATCATTATTAGGTCATATATTGCATTATTACTTATTATATATACTTTATAATCATTCATGAATGGTTAATCATTGAGAATGAATCTCATCGCGTCGTGGAGACGGTAGTCCGTACATACGCACGAGCGATGATATCGTTCCCATGGTCGTGGAATTGTGTTGAAGTGTATGTATACTATTTCAGTATCAATATAACTTTAAAATAATCATATATAGTTACTCATTACACCATTATACCCATCCAATTAATGTGGTGGAGGAAAATAGATTACACCACGGCGTGGAGACGGTATTCCGTACGTACGCACGCGCGGTGATTTCATTTTTCCGTAGGATAGATAGAAGGTGAATTAGGGTTGTTTCAAATTTATAATAACATATCAGTATGTAATTAATACTGATGTTATTACTTTTTCATGAAAAAACTAAAGAAGAAGAAGTTGAAGAAGAAAGAAATTGAAAAGATCGGTAATGGTTATTACCTCTTCCTTGAAACGCCTCTTTGAATCCTCCACATAGGGAACTAATATTGGTCTTTGAAAAAGACCAGGACCTCTAGGATTATTCTAGGGAAGTGGATAAGGGATTTTGGCAGAGGTTGGACAAGCTTGAGTGCTCAAATTGGTGTGAGGAGAAGGGGGAGTAGGTGTCCTTTTATAAGGGAGGAGAGGGGCACCTTAGGAATATCTCAAAATATTATTTTATATTAAAGTCAAAATCGGTTTATAATGGTTACAAAGGGTATTATTTCGAAACTAAAGTGGGGATGGGTCGAAATACTATCAACCAATAGGATTTAGACAAGTTTAGGTTATTATTTTAACCTTATCAATTAGATTTAACTCTAAGTTAAATAATTTAACTTTTACCGTGTCTTTTTGTTTTCTTACACTATATGGTTAATAAACTTACTATAACATGCCAAAAGAACCCCAAATTGTTTATTATTAATATATATATCCTTATCTAAGTCATTTGGCCGAACCTTAGATTTTTTGGAATAAAATAACAATTAATAATATAATATTTGATTTAAAAACTATTTTGTGTCAATTTTGACACTATTTGATATATGATTTTTGTGAAAGTCATAACCGAATTATATGTTCGAACCAAGTTGATTAAATCAACAATAATATATCATAGTATCCTATAAAATTAGTTTAATTCATAAAAAGTTTTAAATTACATTAATTTTGGTATTTATAATATCAATTATGTCAATATTTCATTAATAAGATTATTACTACATCATCTTTGTGTCATAAATAAATTAAATTATTTGATGTCTAAAAATTACAAATAAAATACCATCATGTATGAAATCTTTTTATATTTTTAATGAATATTTACAATCGAATTTATCTTATGTATAACTCTATATTAAAAATGTTTTAGTAAATAAACTTTGATATTAACTCTTTTAACTCTTCTTTGAATAATAATAAATGTCCTAATCTAATCCAAGTGGGCCTAAATGATAATATTTTACACTTAAGGTTGTTTTTTGTCGAGATAAACTTGTCCAATAGGATTAGGACATGTGTTAGGGTAATATTAATTTCATTTTTACCCTTAATTACCCTATTTACTTTTAACCGTGGTAAATAAAAGTAAAAAGTTATTATTCACCAAAAAAAATTTCATCTCATTGAACCACATCTTACTTACTGACATCAACCGTGTCTCTCGGATTTTTGAAATTCCATTCACAGAAATGGTAAAATTATGTTTTATTAAAAAATTCAGTTTTTTAACTAACACTTAGTAGTTTCACTATTCATCAAAAATTGAAGGTTTTCAGAAAAATGCCAAAATTTCATCCTAAGCTATATTTCATATTCCGAATTCAAAAATGAATTCTACTTTACCAAATTCATAACATAGAAGTTGAATTAATTAATTTTATAATTATATCCCGCTGTTAAAACAAAGAGCGTGTTTTTAAGAAATAATATCTATCAAAAGATTGACACTTGATTATGTCTGGTTTAAATGTGAAATTACCACCAATGACCAACATTGTATTAAATTGTAAAAATATATTTTAAATTTACTTTAAAACCACTCAATTTAATAATTTATTACTATTAATTATTTCGATTAAAAAAGTTGTTTTTAATTATAATTTAGTAATTTTCACTATTCATCAGAATATGAAAGTTATCCGAAAAGTACCAAAATTTCACCTTAGGCTAAATTCGATACTCCGAATCCAAAAATGAAGTCCATTTTGAGAGCTAAAATTTCTAAAATTTAAAAATTGGTTATTACTATTCATAACGGCTAGTTTTAATAATATTTTAATAACATATCGTTGTTTCGTGAAACTGAGTATTGTGTACTACACACGCTATCGAGAAAGGTTGCGATTGTGTGTAATGCAAGGCAAGTCAAAGATGCGTGTTGTGCAAGCTCCTTTTGGTGTAGCGTACAACACAAGACATTATTAAAATTAAAAAGAATATTTTTCATAAAATCTCGGGTTGTTACATTCTACCCCGCTTAAAATGAATTTCGCCCTCGAAATTCGTCGGGGTTATAAATGGTTTACTATTCGAAAGTTTATTTAATAGAAACCCACATCGTAAAAAGGAATATCAAAACCAATCTTTAAAAACAAATGTATGAAATGTAACGGTTACCCAAATAAACTAATCACTGGGTTTCCACATAGGTGAAAATATGGATATGGAAGAGAAATCTAACCATCATGTTCTGATGGAGAGTGGTAGAGAACATGGCTTTGGAAAAGCCAGTAATCATAAAGCCATAAATTTGTGACGATCTAAGGTACCATTTGATTAATCAGATATAAGATCACTAGGACAACATTTTTGGTTTTCAAGATCGTTTCCCTAAAGTTAAAGTATTTGAATTAGAATAAATACTTACTTTATTTTGGTACAATCTCACTATTGTTCATGCCTTGAACAATTTCCACTTCATCTCTTAAATAAATGAAGTTGAATTTGTTATTCGTGAAGTGTTAGCAGATCATGTGATAGAATGACGGGTCATTCCATCTGTCTCAAACAAAAGGTTAGCAAAAATTATATACATAAGTCGATCTATAGTGAGATTAATCACATATGGTTCCTAAAATGGACTTATATTTCATATATCATACAGCTTAATATAATAAAACTACTTTCTACTGAACAGGGACTTCCTGTAGGCCAGTGGTAGGCGATAAAGTCCAGTCGCACTTCGGTTGTGGGTTCGATTCCCACAGCCTTGTCCGAAGCGATGGGCTGTCGCCCGTCCTGCAGGTTGTCCTTTTTCTAAAACTACATTACTATAACATCCCATCAATAATATCGAAAAAAAACTTCTATCCTTAAACAATACTCACTTATGTCCAACATAATCCATTTCAATCTTTAGGATTATCCATAATAATGCAGTCCACTCTCATAACAAAGTGAAAACGATTACCAGAGATTTAATACCATTGTTGATCCCCATATATCATAAGATATGTTTTGTTAGTCACATTCCAAACATTCAAAGTCCTTAATCATGTATTATCTTGAATACCTTAGTGAAAACATGAATGCAGTTAAAAGTTAACACTTTCCATATACCAAAATCCAAAAACTCTATATACTCAAACCATAATATAACCTTCTCCTTATTTCAGTCATGAGCTTATGAATACTATCAAACATTTAATTTTCTCCTTATCCCTACATTATGCGCATATCATCTACATTCCAAAAATATCTGAATAACCTTCCATGGATACTTGTAACATTAATCATAAACTTTCCAAACTCTAGGAAATACAATAGTGTAACAATCCTTAGATGTCTCGTTATTCCAACATTACACATGATAAACATGTAATCATTCCACTACATTCTTAAACCATTGTCCAAGATTCAACAATTCTTTCATCTCACATATCATTTGTAGTCTCTTCATCATCATCAACATAAATACTTCCCATACGACCATACTGATTCTCTTCACGAGACTTTCCCTTAGGGCATTGGTTTGCATAATGCCCATACATTCCACATTTAAAACATTTAACCATTGTTGATGTCGTAGCAATACCATTATCCTCACCACTGGTGTTAACTGAACCTTTTCCTTTGCACTTACTGGCTTTGTGTCCTTATTTTCCACACCCAAAGCATCTTCCAGTTCCCTTGAAACATTCTCCTTGATGCCTCTTCCCACATGATTTACATAGGGGAAATTGAACTTTATTTCCTCTATGATCATCATGAAACTCCATCTTTCTCTTATTAGCCGAGTCAGGAAACTTACCAAATTTTACTTTATTGATCATATTATGAGATTTCTAATTCGGCATAATAATGATGTTTGGACTTCCAAATCCTATTTCATTTGGTTTCTCATAAAGAATATCATTCCACTTTCCATAATATCCTCCATTATCGTGAATCATCTTGTTTCCATCCATTTTCTAAAACCTAACAAGAATAGTGTGAGAGGCAAAATAATGCTAAGGAAAACAACATAGTAAAGGGGGAGTACCCTTAATATCTAACATCTTAGGTTAAATTCTATTATCGTTAGCGTAATTCTAGTACTATAACCTATACGTATACTTAACCTTAGGGACATACCTAGACATACCTTAGAAATATCTCTAGGGATCTCACTAATGCTTTCGCGTCCTAGTTTCCAAAGGCTGACTAAACCTTTCCTCTGATACCAACTGTAGAGACCCGAAGCTTATCGTACATGGACATTACATTACATTTGTGGAATACTTAGTACATAACAAAAACACACACACAAGGACCGTAATAGTTTAGTGTCTTTGGAAACTCGGAACGTAATCTTCTAATCGTGGTGAAAGATCCTCAATATCACCCATAAAAACCTTCCCCTTTTTTTACCTAAAACCTTTCTTTATATCCTAGGGAAAAGAAAACATAAAAGGGTGATCTCAAATGCTCAGTAAGGTAAACAAATGAATTATAAATCACATCATATACATAAGAACATAACTTTTGGAAATCTTAACCTGCAAAAGAGATCATAATTTCATAACCTGGGATAACTCATGGCAGTGAAATGTATTCACAATAATCAGAACGTAAAACATTAAACTTTGTGTCATACACACATAATCACAGAGAATCATTTCTTGTTAGTCAAGACTCATTACCAAGACTATCTTAGTGGACAAAGTCCATTTCTGAATCGAGTGACCCTCGTTTAAGTCCTGTTTCACTGAACCGGTATAACCTACCATTCCAGCCATGTCTATCTCATGAGATATAAAATCTTTACCCAATGCATTGGAGGGAGATATAGGTCCCACCCATCTCATAATGATACCATTCTTATGTGTGCCACAAAATCATAAATCATACATCATTGCATAACCCATGTAATAAAAATGGGAATCTTAAACATCATGACATCATAAAACAATTCATATACGATAAAGGAATTCATAAAAATAATTCCATCACAACATAATCAAATCAATGTAATAATAGGGATAAAAACATAACCCTTTATTATCTTATATGGAAAATAATTTTGATAAAACACTTGAACTTCATTCTTGAGGAAAATATCCTTTCTTCTTCAAAAATACTTTTCCTTTATTAACATGTCAGAAAAATTTAAACTAAAAGAAGTTGATTAAAAATAAACTTGAAAACTTGTAAAGGAATATTCTTTGAAATAATGTTTTAAAAATCCATTCTTTCCGTATAAGTTAAAAAAAACATTCTTCGTAATTTTGTCGGAAAAGTCAAAAAGTACCTCGTACGAAAAACGACAAAAGATTCCTTTCATACATATTACTAAAAACTCACTGAAGGGTAAAAATGGATTTAAACAATTTTAGGTGGATGGAAATAATATTAAATATTGATGAAACATGGATGTGGATGATAAAATACACCCCAGTAAATACTTACGAATAAACAATCTCGGATAAAAATGAGATTGTGATATTTCCCTTACCTTAGATCCGACATGCTTTGTGAGTGTCTGAACCTCCTGTATATGATTTAAATCATGTTATTGACTTATCCAAAATCATATTCATTGTTATTATATCATATATGGTCCACTTATGACTTTATATTACCCGTTCTTTTGTAAATTCATGTTAAAGTAGTGTTTTGGGTAAAATCGTCACATTTGTCGTTCGTGTTTTTAACTTGTAATTATTCATATGATTACTTAGATCATGATTACTTAATTCCAGAATATAAAACATGATTTATATATATATATTCATAATACACATATATAATAAATCATTAAATGGAAAGAAATACACCGTTCATGGAGACGGTAGTCCGTACGTACGCATGAATGCTGTTTTTGTTTCCTTATTAAATTGAATGGAATTAAGTATATGACATACATATAAATATAAATAATTCCAGTATCATTATTAGGTCATATATTACATTATTACTTATTATATATACTTTATAATCATTCATTAATGGTTAATCATTGAGAATGAATCTCATTGCGTTGTGGAGACGGTAGTCCATACGTACGCACGAGTGATGCTATCATTCCCATGGTCGTGGAATTGTGTTGAAGTGTATGTATACTATTTCAGTATCAATATAACTTTATAATAATAATATATAGTAACTCATTATACCATTATACCCATCCAATTAATGTGGTGGAGGAAAATAGATTACACCACAGCGTGGAGACGGTATTCCGTACGTACGCACGCGCGGTGATTTCATTTTTCCGTAGGATGGATAGAAGGTGAATTAGGGTTGTTTCATATTTATAATAACATATCAGTATGTAAGTAATGCTGATGTTATTACTTTGTCATGAAACAACTAAAGAAGAAGAAGTTGAAGAAGAAAGAAAATGAAAAGATTGGTAATGGTTATTACCTCTCCTTTGAAACGCCTCTTTGAATCCTCCACTTAGGGAACTAATATTGGTCTTTGAAGAATACCAGGACCTCTAGGATTATTCTAGGGAAGTGGAGAAGGGATTTTGGCAGAGGATGGCCATGCTTGAGTGCTCAAATTGGTGTGAGGAGAAGGGGGAGGAGGTGTCCTTTTATAAGGGAGGAGAGGGGCACCTTAGGAATATCTCAAAATATTATTTTTTATTAAAGTCAAAATCGGTTTATAATGGTTCAAAAGGGTCTTATTTAGAAGCTAAAGTGGGGATGGGTCGAAATCCTATCAACCAATATGATTTAGACAAGTTTATGTTGTTATTTTAACCTTATCAATTAGATTTAACTCTAAGTTAAATAATTTAACTTTTACCGTGTCTTTTTGTTTTCTTACACTATATGGTTAATAAACTTACTATAACATGCCAAACGAACCCCAAATTGTTTATTATTAATATATATATCCTTATCTAAGTCATTTGGCCGAACCTTAGATTTTTAGGAATAAAATAACAATTAATAATATAATATTTGATTTAAAAACTATTTTTTGTCAATTTTGACACTATTTGATATATGAATTTTGTGAAAGTCATAACAGAATTATATGTTCGAACCAAGTTGATTAAATCAACAATAATATATCATAGTAACCTATAAAATTAGTTTAATTCATAAAAAGTCTTAAATTACATTTATTTTGGTATTTATAATATCAATTATGTCAATATTTCATTAATAAGATTATTACTGCATCATCATTGTGTCATAAATAAATTATATTATTTGATGTCTAAAAATTACAAATAAAATACCATCATGTAGGAAATCTTTTTAGCTTTCTAATGAATATTTACAATCGAATTTATCTTATGTATAACTCTATATTAAAAAAGTTTTAGTAAATAAACTTTTATTTTAACTCTTTTAACTCTTCTTTGAATAATAATAAATGTCCTAATCTAATCCAAGTGGGACTAAATGATAATATTTTACACTTAAGGTTGTTTTTGGTCGAGATACACTTGTCCAATAGGATTAGGACATGTGTTAGGGTAATATTAATATCATTTTTACCCTTAATTACCCTATTTACTTTTAACCGTGATAAATAAAAGTAAAAAGTTACTATTCACCAAAAATTATTTTCATCTCATTGAACCACATTTTACTTACTGACTTCAACCGTGTCTCTCAGATTTTTGAAATTCCATTCACAGAAACGGTAAAATTATGTTTTATGAAAAATTCAGTTTTTTAACTACCACTTAGTAGTTTCACTATTCATCAAAAATTGAAGGTTTTCAGAAAAATGCCAAAATTTCATCCTAAGCTATATTTCATATTCCGAATTCAAAAATGAAGTCTATTTTACCAAATTCATAACATAGAAGTTGCATTAATTAATTTTATAATTAAATCCCGCTGTTAAAACTAATAGCGTGTTTTTAAGAAACAATATCTATCAAAAGATTGACACTTGATTATGTCTGGTTTAAATGTGAAATTACAACCAATGACCAACATTGTATTAAATTGTAAAAATATATTCTAAATATACTTTAAAACCACTCAAATTAATAATTTGTTACTATTAATTATTTCGATTAAAAAATTTGTTTTTAATTATAATTTAGTAATTTTCACTATTCATCAGAATATGAAAGTTATCCGAAAAGTACCAAAATTTCACCTTAGGCTAAATTCAATACTCTGAATCCAAAAATGAAGTCCATTTTGAGAGCTAAAATTTCTAAAATTTAAATAGTTGTTATTACTATTCATAACGGTTAGTTTTAATAATATTTTAATAGCATATCGTTGTTTCTTGAAACTGATTATTGCGTACTACACACGCTATCGAGGAAGGTTGTGATTGCATGCAATGCAAGGAAAGTCAAAGATGCGTGTTGTGCAAGCTCCTTTTGGTGTAGCGTACAACACAAGACATTAATAAAATTAAAAAGAATATTTTTCATAAAATCTCGGGCTGTTACAATTCCCTTATTATTTCTAATTTCATTTTTACCCATGTTTTATTTTATTTAAAATATTTTGAAATAAATCTTTTTTTCTTTTTCTAAACATGGTATTATATGCCTTTTTCAATAAAAATATGAGATGAATCTTTTTTTATATTATATGGTATCAAATTATATTATTTAAATCATGATTAAATATTTATATGAATATTCCATTATAATTGAATGTAATGACCCAGAAATTTCAAGGGAATTTTTTTCTTAATTTTCTTTGAAATTTTACAAGAACGCAGTTTCTAACGGTGCCTGATTCCGAGGCCCGGTGTGCCCGGAATTAATTTCTGAAGTTTGGCTCGGGTACGTTCAGTGAACGAGCGAGCGGGTGTTTCTAACTTTTGAACTGGTTCCCGGAATTGAAATTTGATAGCACCGATGAACTCGCAACGCCGGTAATCGCTTAAGGGAACCTTTACCGTAGTTGTGTTTGTGCGGGAGAAGAAGTTAAATTTTGGGGATTAATTAAATAAAGTGAATAAAATTGTTGAATCAATTTTATTTCATGATGTGTGGTTAACTTCTCCCATGGGAAGTCGATGGTGGGCCCACATCCATCTAACTTCCCATGTATGGATATTTGAAAGGGTGGGGCCCACACAAACCCCCCACCTTTTCAAATTCTGTAAACTCCCTAACCCTCTTAACCCCTCTTAACCCCTCACATTCCAACTCCCCATTAACTCACCTTCTTTAATATTTGACAACTTGTTGTAATTAATTTGGTGAGTTACATGTAGGTTTTTGAAATTTAAACAATTGAATTTCAAATGCTTTGTTGTGTTAATAAAATAAGTTTAGAACTTATTTTATTAGGGGTTGGTGTTGGGTTGTTTGAGAGCTCTTTGGAGAAAAAGCTAAGGAACACCTTCTTCAACATCGACAAAGAACGCGAAGAACACTATTCTTCAACGAAGAACTTCTCCACCGAAGAACACGGTTCTTCCACGATGCCATATCTGTGACGCGACATTCTCCTTCTGCGTTCTCTCTTCTACAATGGTTTTCCGCGACGGAATCGCCTTCAACGACTTCGAATCCCGCTTCGCGACGTCGACGTTCTTCCGCGACGCCCGACCTCCGCGACGCTTGTCTTCCGCGGGTCGTTGACGAACACCGTTCCTGAACCAAGGTAGGGGATTATTGTTTATTTATTTATTTTCCATTCATGATTCTAGTTTATCGATCATCGTGGATTTTTAGACTAGATGTTATCATTTAACGAGATGGGGGGCCGGACCGCACAAACACGGCCGAACCCCCCTCCTATGTTCAAGTTTGATTCTTGTGGATGGGGCGGAATGACGTGGTGCCATCGCACCACGCGAGAATCACACGGCATGTATTACGTGACGCCGTCACGCCGCACCATGAAAAGAAAGAACAAGGACGTGACGTCGTCGCGCCGTGTCGGAGAAACCGAAGACATCCGGGGACGGAGTTGGGCCACGACGAAGGGGCGCGGCGCCAGCACGCCGCGCCGAAGAACCACAAAGATGGCGCATTTCATTTTTGACGTGCAGATTGACGGGCGACGACGAAGCAGGCCGTTTGGGCGTTTGAATCCATTCGTAGTGAATGTGGGGTCCCGGGGGGACCATAGGCGAAGACGGCAGAAGGAACGGACCACCGGAGCGCGTCCGATGGTCCGCGGAAGGCGGCGGCAGTGCACCACACCGGCGCAGCGGCGCGCCGCCGGAAGAGGGGCGGCCGGCGAAACGCCGGCCTCAATTAACGGCGAAGGGCGGGGGAGTTGCGCGCACCGCCCCCGTGTCCGCTCGGCCGCGTTGGCCGAGCCACGGCGGGCCGGTCGGGCCGGACCGAACCGGACCGCGCCGGACCGGGCCGAGAAGGGCCGGGCCAAGCCGGGTCGGACCCGGGTCGGGTCCACCCGGTTCGGGTCGCCCGGTTCGGGCCGACCCAGGGGGGGAGGGTCGGCCCGGGTCGACCTGGGCCCCGACCCCCGTTTTCGGGCCACTTTCTGTCAAATGCATGTAACATGATCTACGGGCCTCCAAACAACTCGCCGTTAGTGGAAACACGATCCTTGGATCAAGATTGTCGTTTCGGTATATCGCACTCAAGATTTCGAAGAACTTTGGGTTCGGCCGGGTTGGTTCGTACACGAAACCAACCGGGACCTCGGAGCGGAAACGCTCGTAACATGAGTTCCGGACGTCTGAATGGCATGCCGTCGACTTTGTTGTTTTCCTCTAAGTGACACGGATCTTTTGGCTTACTCCGCTCGAGGTTTGGATGTCGTCGGAGTGCGGTCGGGTTGGTTCGCTCACGAAACCAACCGGGCCTCTGGAACGAAAAGGCCAATTACTCACAGACCGGGCGTCTGTTTGACGCACCGTCTGTCTCGTTGTTTTCCTCTTATTGAGATGGAACTTTTGGCATACTTCGCCTGAGTTTTGGATGTAGTTGAGATACGTCCGGGTTGGATTGTACCCGAAATCCAACCTGGCCCCTAGAACGGAAAAGCTGATATCTTTCTGACCGGACGTCTGTTTGACGAACCGTCAGTGGCGTTGTTGATCACGTTGAGAAACGGTCCCTATGAGTATAACCTATGAGTTTTCGGGATATAATTTAGTTACGGCCGGACTGGTTCGCACATGAAACTAACCGGGCCCCGGGGATGAAAAGGCTAATAACTCGCAGACCGGTCGTCTGATTGACGCGCCGACTATTGCGTTGAGACCCCTATGACGAGGTGGTCCATTGAGATACTTCTTCATGGAACATTTAGATACTTGGAGTATCGACTTATTGCTCGTGGAGCGGACCCTCCCAGAGACAAGCGTACGGAGTACGAAGACTGTGTAGCCGGCCGAGACCTGAAGACTGCTTGTCCGATTCGATTCAGAGTGACTTACATAGCCCAGTGGGGAGCACTACATTCTGAGGTGGAAGAACCACAGTGGAGGAGAACTACTATGTGAGTTGGCAGACCCGCGATACTCAACAGGAGGAGTACCTCTGTAGGCTATGAGAGGGGAGCACTACTGTGTTTGGGTGGCAGACCCCAGCGGGAAGCACTACTGTGTGAGGTGGCAGGCCCGCGGTACTCGACAGGAGGAGTACCTCAGCAGTCTTAGGTTAGTGAGAAGTACCTCGGAGTTGTGACAGGACCATTGTACACTCCAGAGACGGAGCTCTTCAGCAGTTACGGTTTCTATAATGAAAAACCTGGTTTGAGCTGAGACTTTTGACCTTTGTGTTTCCTCATGATTGAGATGGGTCACGTGATAACTTAAGTATATGTATGGGCATATACCTTGGTAGTGGTTATCCGTTGATTTCACAATCCTTGTGTTTTCTCATGATTGAGATTAGTTACTTGATAACTTAGGGATATGTATGGGCATATATCTAAGTAGAGGTTATCTGTTGAGATCTTCTTGTTGTTATCCTTGTTGGTTTAGTGAGACCTTGAGGGTCTCAGGGTCCCTACTGGGTATCGTTATACTCACCCCCTGCACGGTCTATGCCTGCACCTTGTTCTGTTGGTTACAGACGACGGGCAGTGCTGACGAAGGCTGAGTGTTCGAGGACTGGTCGGTACCCGGAGGTGGACTACACGACGAGTCAGTACCTGGAGGTGGACTGCACGACGTGACGACTCACAGAGGAGGTTGACGGATGAGAGCATGGAGGAGGCTATCTGTACCTACCCTTCAGGTAGGATCCATGGTGGGCAACCAGGAGCTGCGCTATCTGTACCTACCCTTCAAGTAGGATCCGAGGAGGATGACCCAGGAGCTGCTTCCTTCTTCCAGCAGTTTGTATTTTTGTTGTTGTACGTTTTTCAGTTGTAGTCGTACTTTCTTTTGGGTTTGTAATCTGGCCCATTTACTTTTCACCATTTCTTTTGTACTTAGTGTTTTGCTTCCGCTTGTACTCTGTGGTGATTTTTTTCTTTTAAAAAGGCAATGCCTTCCCAATTATCAGAATTTTACGCTTTTGGTGCTAGTCACCAGCCCCTGGCCTATGGAAGGCGGGATTGGGGTAGTCACGGCATGGGCCCCGAGGACGGGTCGTGAAAAATTGGTATCAATGGAGTTCGGTTCTACCACAGAACTTATAACTCTGATTTATCTTTCTGTGAAGCAATAGTGTTAAGGGTACCGAGTGTGGTCTTCAGTTCAGGGAGTCCAGTGTTGGTTCGGGCGGCCGACGTATCCATACACCAGGACCCTGACAACTGATTTCCGACTTTGTGCACGAAAACACTGATTGCATGTGTGTTTTCAAAGGTTTTCCCTTAAAACAGCTCAAACCAAGTCATCTCACCAGGTATAATCTTTTCACTGTGTCACGTTGTTTCTTTCAGGATGCCTCCCCATGGACGACCAGCTAGAGCCCCGAGAGTGGTGCGTACTGACAGCCTGCCGAGCGACGAGGCCTCAGTACAGGGCCCTATCCCAGTTGAGGCACCAGCAGAGGCACCAGCGGTACTACTACCCATTGGGCCACCGATGCCACCAGCCCCAGCAGTAGAGGATGCACGTCGCTTGAGCGCACTGCATGAGTTCCAGCGCCAGAGGCCACCCAGGTTTCAGGGAGGGACGGACCCGCAAGTGGCTGAGGATTGGCTGGAGGCTGTGGTGAGAGTCTTTAGGCTAGTGGTGACGCCAGCAGATTTCATGGTGATCCTTGCTGCCAGCCTTCTTCAGGCAGCAGCAGGCAGATGGTGGAGCCTGGTGCTTTAGATGCATGACGAAGCGACAATTCTATGGGCAGACTTCGAGAGCGTATTCTGGGCATATTTTGTACCAGCCACCCTTCGAGCGGTGCATATACAGGAGCTACTTCAGCTGCGGCAGGGCAGCATGTCAGTGGCGCAGTATTCATTGAGGTTCACAAAACTCTCGTACTACTCCACAGATATGGTACGGGACCCATTCTCCAGGGCCCAAACCTTCGAGCATGGGCTCAGGCGGGAGATCAGAGCATCGGTTGTATCGCACAACATTCCAACGCAGACATGAGTGTTGGAGCGATCCCTCTTAGTGGAGAGTTTCCTTGTTGATCAGTCTCCAGCAGCAGGACCCACCACTAGCCGGCATACGGTAGAGTCTTCTGTAGCGGGAAATAGACAGATGACGCAGGGGTCCAAGAGGACCAGACCTACAGGTGGTCGACCGCGTGACTCAGGGTCGGTAGTGCGAGGAATCGAGGGAATTGATAGAGCCAGACCTACAATGATGTGTTACTCCTGCGGCGGAATTGGTCACATAGCACATGACTGTCCGACCCACCATGCAGTTGACCAGCAGTTAAATGAAGAACCTCTGAGGCAGAGGTAGAGGATCGATCAGGGTAGACCGCAGGGGACAGGAGGACATGGAAGAGCTCAGCTTCAGGCAGCTGAGGCCTATGGTCATGGAGCTCCGGAAGCAGATGGACAGGAGCGGGACTAGCTTCCGACCTGGAGGCTATTGACCCTGTTGCTTCTGGTTTTCTTGATGTTTGTCTGTAGTTGCTTTGTGTCTTGTACTATGAGATTCAATAATAAAAATACACTTCTCTTTGTTTGCTTTCATGCCCTTTTGTTTGGTTGTTACTGAGTGGTCCCGGTTAAGACTGTTGACTTGACCCTCACTTTCTAGTTTTCTACTGAAAGAGACCTAGTGACCACACACTGATGCCGACAGTGTGACTCGACCCTTAGAGGCGAGAGTGACAGTTGGATCCCTTGGTAGTTACGTTGAGGCCTTACGACGTCATCCATGGCATGAATGCATCATTCATGTCAGGATTGACTGTATTAGGCAACGAATGTGGTTCATCCAGGGGATGAGACCAGATTTCTCTTATCGGCAAGGAAGAAATCATAGCAACTCTTGTGAGACTAGAGAAGGTCCAGGTCATCCAAGAGCGGATGAGGATGGCACAGGGCCGACAGAAGCCTTATGCTGACAGGACTTGGAGGCCTCTAGAGTTCGAGGATGACCATCACGTCCTTATACGAGTCTCACCTCGACGAGGTTTATGGAGATGTGGTCAGGGATGAAAGTTATCTCCGAGGTTCAACGGTCCTTTCCAGGTTCTCAGCTGGGTAGGCGAGGTGGTTTAACGCTTGACCCATCCACTTCAGTTTCACTAGGTGCACGAAGTTTTCCACATATCTCAACTGAGGAAATATGTGCTCGACCCTCTGCATGTCATCGACCATGAGGAGCTGGACGATGGCGATGGGGTGTCTTTCACGGAGGTTCCTACGGGGATCGAGGATCGACAGGAGCGGATCCTAGGAGGATGGACGATTCCTCTTGTGCACTTTCTTTGGCAGCATGGGAACCTCCAGGTGAGCACATGGGAGCGGGAGGCTCAGATGCATGCTCAGTACCGCCTTTGTTTCCCTAAGTTTGTGGTGAAGCTTTACGGGGACGTAAAGCCCTCTGGAGGGAGTAATGTAAAGACCCAGAAATTTCAAAGAACATTTTTTCTTAATTTTCTTTGGAATTTTACAAGAATGCAGTTACTGACGGCGCCTGATTCTGAGGCCCGATGTGCCCGAAATTAATTTCTGAAGTTTTTCTCGGGTACGTTCTGTGAACGAGCGAGCGGGTTTTCCTAGCTTTTGAACCGGTGCCCGAAATTAAAATCTGATGGCACCGATGAACTCGCAACGCCGGTAATCGATTAAGGGAACCATTACAGTAGTTGCGTTTGTGTGGGAGACGAAGTTAAATTTTGGGAATTAATTAAATAAAGTGAATAAAATTGTTGAATTAATTTTATTTCATGATGTGTGGTTAACTTCTCCCATGGGAAGTTGGTGGTGGGCCCACATCCATCCAACTTCCCATGTGTGGATATTTGAAAGGGTGGGGACCACACGAAACCACCACCTTTTCAAATTCCTTAAACTCCCTAACCCTCTTGACCCCTCTTAATCCCTCACATTACAACTCCCCATTAAATCGCCTTCTTTAATATTTGACAACTTGTTGTAATTAATTTGGTGAGTTACATGTAGGTTTTTGATATTCAAACAATTGAATTTCAAATGCTTTGTTGTGTAAATAAAATAAGTTTAGAACTTATTTTATTAGGGGTTGTTGTTGGGTTGTTTGAGAGCTCTTTGGAGAAAAAGCTAAGGAACACCTTCTTCAACATCGATGAAGAATGCGAAGAACACCATTCTTCAACGAAGAACTTCTCCGCCATAGAACATGGTTCTTCCGCGATGCTATATCCATGACGCGACGTTCTCCTTCCGCATTGTCTCTTCCATGACGGTTTTCCGCAACAGAATCGCCGTCAATGACTTCGAATCCCGCTTTGCGACGTCGACGTTCTTCCGTGGCACCCAACCTCCATGACGCTTGTCTTCTGCAGGTCGTTGATGAACACTGTTCCTGAACCAAGTTAGGTTATTATTGTTTATTTATTTATTTTCCTTTCATGATTCTAGTTTATCGATCATCGTGGATTTTTAGACTAGATGTTATCATTTAACGGGAGGGGGGCCGGAACGCACAAACACGGCCAAACCCCCCTCCTATGTTCATGTTTGATTCATTTGGATGGAGCAGAATGACGTGGTGTCATCGCACCACGCGAGAATCACACGGAAAGTATTACGCGACGCCGTCACGCCGCGCCGTGAAAAGAAAGAACAAGGACGCGACGCCGTCTCTCCACGTCGGAGAAACCTAAGACATCCGCGGACGGAGTTGGGCCAAGGCGAAGGGGCACGGTGCCAGCACGCCGTTCCAGAGAACCACGAAGATGGCGCGTTCCATTTTTGACGTGTGGATTGACGGGAGACGACGTAGCAGGCCGTTTGGGCATTTGAATCCCTTCACAGTGAAGGTGGGGTCCCGGGGGGACCATAGGTGAAGACGGTAGAAGGAACGGACCACCGGATCGCGTCCGGTGGTCCGCGGAAGGCGGCTGCGGCGCGCTGCCGGAAGAGGGGCGGCCGGGAAAACGCCGACCTCAATTAACGGCGAAGGGCGGGGGAGCCGCGCGCCCCGCCCGCGTGTCCGCTCTGCCGCGTTGGTCGAGCCACAGCCGGCCGGTCGGTCCGGACCGAACCGGACCGCGCCGGACCGCGCCGGGCCGGGCGGGCCCAGCCGGGTCAGATCCGGGTCGGGTCTAACCGGGTCGGGTCGACCCGGTTCGGGCCGACCACGGGGGGGCCGGGCCCAGACCCCCGTTTTTGGGCCACTTTCGGTCAAATGCCCGTAACATGAGCTACGGGCCTCCAAACAACTCACAGTCAGCGGCAACGCGATCCTTGGATAGAGACGGTCGTTTCGGTATATCACACTCAAGGTTTTGAGGAACTTTGGGTTCAGCCGGGTTGGTTCGTACACGAAACCAACCGGGCCCTCGGAGTAGAAACGCTCGTAACTTGAGTTTCGGATGTCCGAATGACGTGCCGTCGACTTTTTTGTTTTCCTCTAAGTGAGATGGATCTTTTGGCTTACTCCGCTCGAGTTTTGGATGCCGTCGGAGTGCCGTCAGGTTGGTTCGCTCACAAAACCAACCAGGCCTCTGAAATGAAAAAGCCAATAACTCACAGGTCGGGCGTCCATTTGACGCACCGTCTGTCTCGTTGTTTTCCTCTTATTGAGACGGAACTTTTGGCATACTTCACCCATGTTTTAGATTCAGTTGAGATATGTCCGGGTTGGATTGTACCCAAAATCCAACCGGGCCCCTGGAACGGAAAAGCTGATATCTTTCTGACCGGACGTCCGTTTGACGAACCGTCAGCGGCGTTGTTGATCACGTTGAGAAACGGTCCCTATGAGTATAACCTATGAGTTTTCGGGATATAATCGAGTTACAGTCGTACTGGTTCGCACACGAAACCAACCGGGCCCCGGGGATGAAAAGGCTAATAACTCGCAGACCGGGCGTCCGATTGACGCGCTAACTGTTGCGTTGAGACCCCTATGACGAGGTGGTCCTTTGAGATACTACTTCATGGAACTTCGATATACTTGGAGTATCGACTTGTAACTCGTGGAGCGTACCCTCCCAGAGACGAGCGTACGGAGTACGGAGACCGTGTAGCCGGCAGAGACCTGAAGACTGCTTGTCCGATTCGATTCGGAGTGACTTATGTAGCCCAGTGGGGAGCACTACTTTGTGAGGTGGCAGACCCACAGAGGAGGAGCACAACTATGTGAGGTGTCAGACCCGCGGTACTCGATAGAAGAAGTACCTCTGTAGGCTATGAGAGAGGAGCACTACTATGTTTGGGTGGCAGACCCAGGCGGGAAGCACTACTGTGTGAGGTGGCAGGCCCGCGGTACTCGACAGGAGGAGTACCTCAGCAGTCTTAGGTTAGTGAGAAGTACCTCGGAGTCGTGACACGACCACTGTACACTCCAGAGACAGAGCTCTTCAGTAGTTACGGTTCCGATAATGAAAATCCTGGTTTGAGCTGCGACTTTTAACCTTTGTGTTTCCTCATGATTGAGATGGGTCACTTGATAACTTAGGTATATGTATGGGCATATATCTGGGTAGTGGTTATCCATTGATTTCACAATCCTTGTTTTTCCTCATGATTGAGATGGGTTACTTGATAACTTAGGTATATGTATGGGCATATATCTAAGTAGAGGTTATCTGTTGAGATCTTCTTGTGGTTATCCTTGTTGGTTTAGTGAGACCTTGAGGGTCTCGGGGTCCCTACTGAGTATCGTTATACACACCCCCTGCACGGGCTATACCCGCACCTCATTGTGTTGGTTGCAGACGACGGGCAGTGCTGACGGAGGCCGAGTGTTCGAGGACTGGTCGGTACCCGGAGGTGAACTACACGACGAGTCAGTACCCGGAGGTGGACTACACGATGTGACGACTCACAGAGGAGGTTGACGGATGAGAGCATGGAGGAGGCTATCTGTACCTACCCTTCAGGTAGGATCCGTGGTGGGCGACCAAGAGCTGCGCTATCTGTACCTACCCTTCCAGTAGGATCCGAGGAGGACGACCCAGGAGCTGCTTCCTTCTTCCATTTGTTTGTATTTTTGCTGTTGTACCTTGTTCAGTTGTAGTCATACTTTCTTTTTGGGTTTGTATTCTGGCCCATTTACTTTTCATCATTTCTTTTGTACTTAGTGTTTTGCTTCCGCTTGTACTCTATGTTGCCTGTTTTCTTTTACAAAGGCAATGCCTTCCCAGTTATCGGAATTTTACGCCTTTGGTGCTAGTCGCCAGCCCCTGGCCTATGGAAGGCGGGCTTGGGGTAGTCACGGAACGGGCCCCGAGGACGGGTCGTGACATTGAATATAATATTTTTAAGTAAAACACACTCTTTATATTTGTGCATCTTTTTAAAAATAAATGATTTCTAAATATAATGTTTATTTTTATTAAGAATTATTTTAAATGATATTATGAAATAATTTTCCTTCTAAAATGACATTATATGATGATAGATATGCTTTGCTGACGATTTTATCAAAGGATACCATCTTTATCCTATCAATGGGAGATTTTTTCTTATGATGAAAATATGAAATATTTATGAAACAAATTTCTTTTCCATGGGTTATATTATGCAAAATGGGTTATTAAACCCATTTCTTTTCATTACATTAAATATGATGAATTCATTACAATATTTTGGAACACATATGTATGTTTTTTATTTTATGTTGGGTGGGACCCATATCTCCCTACAATGCATTGGGTAATGATTGATATATCGTGGGACTATCTACAATGGAATGTAGAGAGAATCCAATTTCGTAAAGGACTATGTCCACTATGATTTTGTCGAGAGAGAACCTTAAATACTATGATTGTTTAGAGAGTGTAATCATTCCACAATGATAGTGTTCAAAATTATCATCGAATACTAAGGACCAGTACCACTAAAAATATATATTATGTTCTCAAATGTTCAAAACATAATTTGTATATTTTTAAATTATAAGGAGAACAAGATCAATGGTGGGCTCTTATTAAAAACATGATTGAACATTATGGAATTCATTCCATAGAGTGGTTCGAATTTGAAATATTATTTTTCAACAATTACATTCCCTCTATTCTTCATACAAATTTAGAGAAAAAATTATTAGAGTTAAATTAGAACGGTGATGAATCTATAGGTACCTATATAATAACTTTTATAAGAAGTATGAATTTTGATTCTAATATTTTCATCCAACCTGAAAGTAATATTTATAAATTCATCATTGTCTTAAAACCATGTCTCGTAAGGGTTTAATACATAAGGGACTCCAATATCAATTAAGAAATTTATTAGTGTGCTCTCAATGTGGGGATAATGATTTCATTAACCAATCAATATCTTGGATATCATGTGAAATGAAAAAATTAATTCAACAAAAATAAAATAAATTATGTATTGGATAATTTGATCATATCTTTACACTCAAAATGTGTGAGAAAATGTAGGGAATAATATGGAAGAAATTGGATTATGGACATAGGTTGATTTTCTGGCTATTTAAAAGAATTTCATTAAGAAATAAAATGCAAAATTAAATGGAATAAGTTAGATAATGGAATGAATTTATAGTAAACAACACAAAATTCTCCACACACACTTTAGTGATTTAAATTCAAATGTATTGACATCATTATAAAAAGTACCAAAATTGAATCATTAAGGGTGATAATAAATGAAAAAAACCTATAAATCCCTAAGATGATGGTAAGATTCAAGAGATCACTATTTTAAGGAGAGATATTATAATGATAGGAATGAATGTTTTTACCATCAAATGAGGTGGTATGGTGAGGTCAAAAAAGAATATTGGTAGTGCCAATGTCATATCTGAGGGATTTGTGTCTGAGTGTATGGTGA
The DNA here is from genome assembly GCA_963277665.1 of Viscum album. Lineage (NCBI taxonomy): Eukaryota > Viridiplantae > Streptophyta > Magnoliopsida > Santalales > Viscaceae > Viscum > Viscum album. Next base: position 626,676,094 of record OY728161.1, read on the forward strand.
TATTATTCATCACCATATTTTTAAGCATTCATAAAGAAATAATTATTATAGCCCACAATATATGTATATATGGGATGAAATCTCTATATAAAACAAGATGTGGTGCCCCACAATCAGTATCAATCTCTAGGGATGGGTTCCCTATTTATTTACACACTTCACTTCATGGACATGTTTTGACATGAACATGCCCAATGGGACTTGGCCCACCTAATAAATTCTATAACACACTATTTGTATTTAATTTGTATTAACTTATACATATTACCCTTAGGCTAGTCCCTACTGGGATCTCCCACTTATCCTAGTAGTAATATTAAATTTTTACCTAAATATAAAAAATCACATGTGAAAATATTTTCAATATATCCCAAATTATTCGTATATAATAATTTACTCAATGTATTTCTCAAATGACATTTAAAATATATAAGTAAACAATAATAAATAAATAAATTCAAAACAAGAGTACAAAGTATTAAAATAAATAAAATCTACTATTCAGATGTTAGGAATATTCATTTATGGAATAGGGGCATGAGATACCCCCACATATAATCTAATTAATGGCCTCATGCATAAAATCATAGCATAGTGAAATAATTGTTACAAATGTTAGTAATATTCAAATTCTAAACTAACAAAAAAATATTTGTTACTGGAGAGGTCAAATTTTAAATTTCCATATAAAATTTTAATTCAACTTCATAGTCTTAAAATAAAAAATCATCTCATGTATTTTACATTCTATATTTTTAAATTTTTTGATATTCTCTTCTCTTCAATTAAATCATCTTAATTAACTACTATTAAACATTCAATTTTCTAATTTACCTCATTTTTAAATTTTTCTCCCATTATTCAAGGTAACAACATAAAAAAGAGTTATTCTCATACCATGAGTCCATAAACCACCTATAGGCTTTAAAGGGACCAACATTATCTACATATTAGTGAACAAAGATCACATAAAATCATGATGGTTTTGTTTAATGATCATACAGATCTGAGGCTTTTGGTTGGTAGGTATAATTTTAAGAACATTAAAGCTCAAAAAAGAGGTTAATTAAAAATTATAAATAAATATATTTAAAATTAAAGTGTAAGGAAATTTAAACCTAAAAATTAAGGAAAATAAATTCTCAATATTGTTAGAAATATGTGATGTATAAAAGATAAATTATTAACTTACAACCAGTAAAAATTAATCTAATATTTTCAGCAATTTTACTTTCAAAAATAAATTCAATGATTTTGTTTCTGAATTTTGAGTATGAAAAAGTCTTAAATTCTCCACCCAACACAAAATGATAAAAATAAATGGTTATGTGATCGTAATTATTGACCCTCCAAAACTAATCAAATTTTTTCATAAAACTTTTCAAGAGGGGTAAAAAATATTTACAATGAAATTTCTCAGGAAATATCTTGAAAAAACAAATAAAACCACAACAAAAATTCTTCTCTATAAAGAAGATATCTTATACCATATAAAACCTCCCCCACACCCAGATAAACATATGTATATGATGATATATACAATGATTTTTACAGGAAGGGATATAATTCCCTTTTAGAGTGGCTCATTTGTATAAAAGTTCATTCAATAATTATATTGGTATAAAATAAATATTATTATATAGGTTGGTCTCATGATTAATGGATAAAAAAACATCATCCATAATAATTTTTTCTTTTTACAATCGTATAATTTATAACATTCATTTAATGTTCGAATAAAAAACATGTGAAAAGATACCTCAAGAAATATAAACCTAAAATATAGAAAAAATTAGGTCTAGTAATCCACTTGAAAATGTGGAACATATAATAAACATTAGTCACCCATGATATGAAAAATAATAATAAATCAATAAAAGTGAACTTTTGTAATTCAAAGAATAAAAAAGGGTAGGGAAATTTCAGATACATAAACAGACTAATTTACAAAAAACAGGATCCATAAAATCAATACCTTTTCTTCACTCAATTAATTAAATCCATCACTTTACCAATTCATGATTATAATAATTAAAATATAAATCATGTCATCATGGTATTTCTAAAAACCTCAATACTCCCAGATCAAATAATATAAAATATTAATAATGGGGATGAAAATTATTTTTCAAAGCCGGAAAATATATTTTTTTTTAAAAATTATGTAGATAATTAATGGATAAATCTTATGGTGATTTCCCATTCCAATTATCCCAAATCCTAATTTTTTCTAATTTCCTTGTACATACTCTTCTTGTTACTCCACAATGATCATAAAAAATAATATTCCATAATAAGAGTGTATGAAGAATATTAATTAAAGCTAAAAATAATTAGTTAACTAAATTGCATACTTAAGTAGAAAACAAATCCAAAATAAAATTATAAGAAAGAAATAAAAAAATCAACTCACCTACCACCATGCTTCTCAAAGAAATACCCATCTATCTCCAGATTATTTCATTATATCTCATGATATCATAGTGGGGTATAAGGGACCCATCTTTAATTTCACCAAATTTTAATTTATATAGCATTAGATGCTGAAATTATCCTTTTATATATTGTGATTTGTTTTCATCATTGTGGATTAAACCACGTGGTGGAAAATAATGATATTATTATACCATTTTTTCCACACATGGTAGTACTCCCATAGTATTATTTTTTTAATAATTAAAGTACACTTATGTTAAAATTCCTTCTCAAACTCTTCATGAATAGAAACATTCATTTCCTGTTATTATTCATCATGACATTATGGAGGTAACCAACATCTATATGATTGTAAACATGTAAGTAAGAAATAAAAATATATCTATAACTGATACCCCACTTATTTATCTTTCTCTCCTTTTTTCACTTTATTTTCTTCTAAATTTTACTTTTGAGTACCATGTTCCTTCTACTTATCCTTCACCAATGTAATTATGTCATCCAATTGTTCAGTATCTATAATCCCTTTTTCATATTTAGATTCTTCATTATGTATTAAGATTCCCATTCTTCCTCTTCCTCCAACATCTCATTAGATGTTAAGGATCCATAAATGAAAATTGTATACTAAATATTATTCTTAAAATCAAAATTTATGATTAACATATAGTTATCATTATGTAAAAATCCCATGAATTGATGATTAATTTATTCTATGAAATGGGATCCTTCTTGGTATCCTAACTGGATTCTCGCGCTTCTCATACCATGTTCACCATAATTTTTCATCACACATTGAACATTAATTCTAGAGATTAGGGGTCATATCATATGAAATTGGCTGTGGTTGTGGAATCCAGGATTTGATTTTCCATTCACATAACTAGAAATTTTTTATTTTCCTTATAAATTCTAAATTTTTGAAGATATACCTAAAAGTTGAAGTAGCATTTGGATGTGTTATTTCATACATTATTTTTTCTTGATATACACAACCAAAAAACCCCACCATGATAAATTAATATAAAATAAAACAATGTAAAAATATTAAATATACTCAAAAATAAAAAATTCTTTGTGAAATAGATTTTAATAAATTAAATTTACCTTTGAGAATTATCACCAATAAGGGAAATCGAAAAAGAAAAAGTATTTAAGGGTGTTTCATTTACCAATATGATCAATAATTATATAAATTTTTTAGAGCACATCATCACTCAACCCAATACTACTCCAAATTATAATATTATTGTAGAATATGATGTCAAACACAACGAAAATTCTAGAGAATAACATTAATTTAAATTGTATTGTCCTAAAATTAATAAGATAGATGATTAAAATGAAATAATTTAAAATAGAACAGGAATGTGTGTGATTATTTTGATGTTTATGAAAAAGGAAAATGTGTTTTAAAATTAGGTCTATAGGTTCCAAATATATTAAGGAATTACATTTATTAATTAATAGTCATGAGTTATTGGCATTTGAGTCATGGGATTCATATGGTCATTATATGCACTCTTCACTCTCAAGAATATAATTTTCTCAATGGTCATGGTACAATATATTATAATGATGTGGGTAACACAAAACCATGTTTAATCATAGACTGATATCAACCCAGTTGTAATGGTGGAGAACAACGCCCAATTGAAAATATTAAAACTAACACTCTCTCTCTGATCACACAATGGTCATGCATAATTGAGAAAGTATGATAAATAATAAATTGAAGTGATAGTTATGATACCCACACTAATTTCCACTAAAATAAAAATTACCTCAGTACTCACCCTCCATAATTGAAATCGATTCACATAAGCTTTACCCTCTAAAATTTTCCATGAGGAGGTAGGAAATTTTTTTCCTTATTTAAATAATAGAATAAGAAACCTTTGATCTCAGTATCCTTCAAGCTCCTTCAGATGATATTTTCTTCATATACCATCCGGTACCTAAACTTTTTAGGTATCATAAATCTCCAAGGTTCATAATTTAAATCTCATAGTATCATTTTTAAATTAGAGAATTTATCTTTCCTTAAAAGCAGGAAAGGATTTTATTTTATAAATTTTCTAATATGAATATTCATTTTAAACATCCCTTAATATTTCCTCACATTGAGTGGGAAATATATTTCTAAATTTCAAAAAAAAACATTGAATTTCATGTTGGTGGGAGTAGTTTATTCCAAACTATGGTTTTTTAATGATATGAGAATTATGTCATCCACGATGATTATTTTGGCATTAAAGTGACAATTTTATTATTATAAATCATAATGGTGACCTCCAGTATAGTCACCATAAAATAAAAATGAATATTTAATTCAATCTATTATCCATTCATGGCATCCATGACATAAATACACCCTTAATTTTGGAAATTCAATGGTTAATATCCTCTTATTCACCACTTATAAGATCTATGTGGTGTGGCACAAATATTACACATTTCTTTCATCATCCAGATTATAAAACACATCCTTATACTAATTCGAATAGTTTTTTTCAAATTGATCCCCCCATATGGGAAATAATATTCACACTAAAGTGATATAATGTTAGTTTCAAAATTCAAAAATCTATGGAATTTATCTTTTTCCACTAACTACCCATAGGTCAGCTTCTAATCTCCCATTGGTCATCCATGGTGGCTTTGGACTCTTTTAGTGTCTTGTGACTTGATCCCAACAATAAATACTATCATCCACGATGTATTTAAGATATCATTTATATTGGAACGATGAGCTCAAAGGAGGCATGTGGGAGAAAGCCTGTATGAGTAGAGGGATGTGTGTTCGAGTGCAGGGTGACATGATGGAATGTCATATTTGTAAGTGTAAATAGTGATGATAAGTATTTCTTCCCATATCATATTTCTAACCATTATAGAAACTCTATATTAAACTTTACAATTTATCCCTATTTGAGATTCAAAATTTAAGGATACACTCTTAGTTTTCTCATGTACTTTTATTAAGAAACTCATGCAAACATTCATGATCCTAGTGATTTTTTCCCCATAGAATCTACACTTCACCCCTCCTCGTGTCACTCTAATTTGTTGAACCAAACCTATACATTCTTTGGTTTTCCACTATTGTGATATTTCACATTGTTCTAGTATCAATTTTCTATTTTTAAATAAATATATTAAAAAACCATGTCAAAATATTTTAATTATGGTATAAATTATTCATAAGTAAAAATCAATATGATTTTTTTATTTTTTATTTTTCTTTTGAAAATTTTTATTCAAAATATATAAATACCTTTCAATTAATATATAAGTTAATAACATGGGTTTAAATAAAAGGAAAAAAATAAAATTTATTATTTTAATTTTTTAAATTACTTGTATAAAATTTGAATGTGGGTTTCTGAGAGTATAATATGTCTCAAAATATCCATGTGAAGTAGAAAATATTGAGAAAAAAATGTAAAAAATATTAAAAAATGGATGGTTTAAATGGAAATTTAGTTTTGGGAAAATATTGATTCCTCAGAAGATGATTTAAGGGAAATGTATTTGAAATTATATAATATTAAAACAACATACATATAGAATAAGATAATTTAAAATTATATTCAAAATAAGAAAAAAAAATAACTTTGATATTATTGTACACATGGAAAAAAATTAGGAAACTCAATGGAAAATAACAAGAGTATTTGATCCTAGAGGGTTCCACTACTATAATGTGAAGACATGGATTGGAAAGGATTTTATCTTTAAATATCTCAGCAAAAGGCCTCAAAAGTTCTTCCCCTTATAGAAGAGATTTTTAACTATTGTGGAGGGTCTTACAGATACTGTGTGGAGAAAAAACCTTCTTGTCAATGGGAAATAATAATGAATATAAACCAATTTTGACACATCTATAAAACTAAAAGTATCTAAAATTACTAAAACGAAGCTTCTAAAATAAATATAATATAATATAGAATCCTGAAAACAGACAAGAATGAAAACCCAATCAAGAACTAATATCCCACTGGTCCTACCTTATATACAAAATATCAAACTGAAAATAAATATTTCAAACTCTACTAACAACACCAACATGAACTACAAACCATAACTCCATATTAGTCAATCTACTCCACCATGACCATATTTCACAACACAAGTGGTGCCACCCAATCAAGAAACACTAATCCTCATCCCCATTCAATGTGTAAACTAGTATTGACATGAAATTATAAATGTGGTTTTTATGAACATTAATTTACTCGTATTGGGGAAGAGTAATATATCATTGTATGACACAATCAATGATGAACCAATAATATAAGTATATCGAAAAATTCATGCACAATAAATAATCACATACTAATATAAATCTAATTACATCTTTCATAAAACCATAAACAATTATGTAAAATAAACAAAATATTAAAAATATTGAAAAATATATAAAATATCAAACCATATGTTCTTGGATGTTGCTTGAGTTAATTAAACACATGGATTAAACTATACAAGAAATCCCATACCACATGGCTCAACCAAACATATGACATCAGGAACATCCATCAAAACTACTCAATATTTCTTGGATTTACAAAATATTACACACACAATTGTATAACTATAGGATATTATCCTCAGCATATAGTATAATAAAATGAAACAATAGTGGGATCTAGGAGTCTAATATCATTATTGTAATGTGAAACTGAAACTATTCTAACATTCAGATAAAATGTCTATATGTTTTTAGTCTTATAGGACTCTCTAAATCAATAAAATACAATTGGGAAATGAATAATACATAACCTAGATCCACTAAAAAATCTAATTGTAAAAAAATATTTTAGATTTAATACATTAAAATATTTTAATGTATATTATCAAATTATTAATCATAGTTGATGGGTTTTTATGGGCCCTGTAAATGGTATTTGGAAACAAAAAAAATTGTGTTAGATTTTTTTATTATACGAGTCAGACTCCACATCCTTGAATAGGTTATTGTGGTCCCTATGTGTAGCATGACATTTATGAATGAATTATTTTGGTAATAGCCTCGGGAGTATAAAATTTTGATAATACATATGTACCATGACTTCGGTGACATCCCCACACCTATTTTGGAGGCTTTAGTGGGAAAAAAATGAATTGGGTTTTTTCATATTTCTATGGTGGAACATTATTTCTATCCATGTGTCGAGAATGCCACATCCAAGAAAAATATGTGGTGGAGTGTAAAATAGAGATCAATCTAGCATTCGAATATATGAAACTATCAACCTTCTTTTTATATAATTAATGTTTTCATGGGGATACACAAGCATCTTTAATGGGTGTTTGTAATTCTATCATTATTCATTTTCCACAATTTATCGCTTAGAAAACTCAACACTTTAGTGTTTTCCTTTTGTCCAACCATTTTCCCGGAGGAAATAAGACACTTTTGATGAATTGGGAGAGAAATAATTGTCTCCAAATCATTTCTTTCAAGATAAATTAATTTTTATTAGTGTAAGGTCAAATAATTGGTGAGGAAGGATCATTATTAATGATAAATAATGAAGTAGATTGCTATTAATTTTATCTTAGAGAAAGTGTGCTGAGTTTTCCCCATCCAACTTTTATATATGTTACTTCCTCATTCAATAAAAAATTTTATGTAGGACCATATTAATTTTTATTTCATTCTATTGTATTCTTATTCCTGAATGAACTTAGTTCATCTCCTTCTATTAGATACGTGTTATGATGAGTTGAACAATTTTTTATAGTATGAAAATTGTAATTTATTAATTGTTTTTTTGATACTTAATCTATCTAATTCTGAATCTGTCAATGAAGTCCAAATGAGTGGGGATTTAATTTTACATTCACTATTATGTTTTCTTCTGTCTTACCTTCATTATATTTTTGAAATCATTTTTTGATTTTTAAATGAATCAAAATTTTATAGAAATAAATTTCACAATGTGTTTGACCCCACATTTTTATGGGTTGATAATGTGGGTTTGATTTTTTATTTGTTTTCATAATAAAATAATGGATATATTTATGGAAATCCAACGATGATGTGGGTTATGGCGTTTTTTCATAAATTGCGTGGCTGTTTCCTTCTAGAGGGGTGATCTCAATTAATCCATCACATTCAATATAATTCATGGTATTTTCATACCAAAAACTGTGTGTAATCAAAGATGGTGATGGTGTAGTGGATGATTAATGACATATCAACTATTTTTAAGAAACAATGACTTTCACGTGTGATGTCTGAATTTTTTTTCATAGATTTTTTTTCACATTCTTGAAATTTTAATCTTTTTAGGTTGTGAGAATATCACACAACTTTGTTAAATGTTTATATTCCATGTTACTTCATGGATTATCCCAATTTTTGCATGGGTGTGTTCACCATTTTACTTCTCTCATGACGATACAGTGATAAATCATTTTCTATGTATAGAAAAAGGGATCCCGGTATGGGATATTTTTGGATAGAGTCACGTATCATTCCATATAGACTAGGGTATGATCCCCTACCCTTTTCATCATTTGGTTAGGTCATATATCCCATGATTTTCTTTGAGATAATGTGATCTCTTTCATATTGGGTTAATATTGGTATGTTTTGGTATCACCTATAGGTGTTGGGTGTAATCCCCTACCTATTTATAAGAATATTGTGAGTTCCATCACATAATTAAACTTTGAAAGGGAAAATGTGTATGACTAGTTCGACAAGTTCTATCATTTTTGGAATGAACATCGGAGTGAGTTCTCAGATACATAGTGTAATGAGTCTGATTTTCATTGGTTTTATATGTATGAAGTAACTGGGAAAATTCTGACACTAGGTCTTGAGATAATGAGAAATTTTAAGGCCTAGTTTTCCTGTAATGATACGTTGAAAACATATATGTTTTTAAAAAACCGTGTTGGTGGATTCTTCTTTAAATGGGAATAACGTCTAAATGGATGCTCAGATTGAAAATCTGAGGGCAGAGTTGTGTTCAGAGTAGAGAATTTCTCTTGAGATGGGCTTAACATCAACTGACGAGGGTTGACTATGAATATTGGAAATTGGACGTAATAGTAATTAAAATATTTTAATAAAATTTTATTATATGAAATTATGTTGTTATCTTTAAAATTTTGGAATATTATCTAGAATCCATGGTTTTCTCCATAACCTTTAAAATCTTACTGAGTCTAGGAGATATAATCCTATCTGAAAAACGATTATGAACATCGGTGGGTCAAGATAGGACAATGATATGGAACACTTTCATCATCAATGGTTGATCCAACCTCAAGGTGGGATGTCTATCTCTTTGTCATTTTTACCTTTCTTAAAATCAAACGAATAATGAAGACACACCCATGAATATGTTTATCATCAGTTCAACCATTTTTATGGGAGGGATAATTAATGTGGGATTAAAGGGAAAATATCTTGGTTATTTTTTAGTAATTTTTTTCTTTATGATACTGCTAACAAGAACAGATAATGGCTGAAAAGATAATGCCCTGATCTATTATTTTGTTGTTAAATGTGATCCTTCAATCCCCGTTCTTGGTGTTCCACATCATTGGACCCATGTAGTCACAACACAATTTTTTAGGGACTCCCACATGCGATCAAAGACACAATGTTCTTGAAAGGAGAATCATGTCTCAATATGGTTAGGGTTGTGACTCAAGGATCGCATAAGATGATATGTCCCAAGAAAAAGATCATCGGAGCAGTGGTCTTCACCCACGGAACCAGGGCCGCCAGTGGTGACGTAGGGAATCTCCTAGAGGCATGTGATGGCATGTGCATTCGAGTGAGGCAAATAATGTATGACACATACGCAATGATTGTGTAAGAAGCGGTGGCCAGACCATGTTGGTGGAATAGTCGGACCACATTTGGCTAATGGTAGTGGAAGCCACGGTCGGCGACTAGAGGGCCATGATAGGAGGTCGCGGTGGAGATGAGATGCTACTTGAAACAACATTAGAGGAGGGACTTGTGGTGAATCCACATGAGAATGCAGGATGGTGGGTCAGCCACAGTAAATATAGTCCACCTCTGTGTTGACCAAAAAGGCATGTCCAGGTCGGGCCATGTACAGTGCACACACACCGGGATGCACACGGTGGGCTAAAGAAAAGATGTTGGGCCTCTCTAGGTGGTCGATCTGGTTCCAGATGGGCCAAACTGTGTCGGGGTGGGTTGGGTCGGCTGGGCTAGGTCGGGTTAGGACTGAAGGGTCTGATCGGACTTTGGATGGAACTTGGTTCATCCTTTTTTAGAAAAATAATTGTAACATTCAAACTGTGTGTCTGATTGAGGTTTTTTGTGGTGTTGGTACCCATGTAATGAGGTGGTCCTTTAGGGATACTCCATGTGTGTTTATATTGATGTTAGCATGAGACATAGTGGTTTCGAAGTAGGATCTCCCAAAACAAGAATCCTATGAAAAGAAATCATGTGTCTATTTTTGACTTGTTGACTACAAGACTTGGGGGCTGCAAGACCCATCGTCACTCAATGTAACGATATAGACACTATGTGTGCTGTTACTAGCATTATGTATGGCATCGACACTCCATGCATGAACATTGATCTTATGTGTTCCGAAACATTCCATTTGAATTCCATCGATTCTATTTTCACTAACAACAATTCTCTGTGTGATGACATGAATGCCTCATGTGCCATCGATGCTCTCTGTGCCGACATTGATTCTTTGTGAGCTGATACCAATGATTTGTGTGCCATGGACACTCCATGCACCGGCATTGAAATTGGTAGTTCTATAGACTACGACTAGAAATACCTCTCTGTTTTCATTATACATATATCTATGTGAGTTGATCATATTGAATTTACTTCGTGTGTTTTCCCTTATGGAATAAACATTTCATATTTCATAGTGGTTTGCATTGTGGTTGTGGGGTGTCATTCTAAGTATTATTTTACTCACCCCAACATGATCTATGCCCTCACATTTTGTGTCATGTCTTGTGCAGATGATCGACTCCTTAATTGAGACCTTGGTGGACCAGGTGAAACTAGTACTTAGAGCGAGGCCTAAAAGACGAGGTGTGCTTCAACGACTTCATACATATGTTTTTGTACATTTCCTACTGGTAGGGTTTTCTACGGATAAATGTCAAGATCTTGTAATTTCCCTTTTTTGTTGGGCCTATATTCTATCTCTGTTTACCTTATATTTTTGAATTGTTACTCAATTTCATTATTTAAGTGGTTTTATTGCATGCTTAAATATTTTTTTCATTTCATCGCTTTTTCTTGGAGATGTGTGCATGTTTATGGTAACTTAATAAAATGTCTCCCATTTGTGGTATATTCTTACTTGGTACTAGTCGTGAGCCCCTAGCTAGTTGTAGGTGGGATTTGGGTAGTCACGGAATGGGCCTTAGGGGATGAATCGTGACATAGAAGTGTTAGAGGATGTCAGTTCAACCAAAAGAACAAAGATCCAATGAGGTTTCTTTGGGGAAACAATATTAAGTGTTTCATGTTCGGATTTCAGACCAGGGATCCTAGTGTTAGTGCGGCGTTAACATATCCATACACCATGACTCTGAATTCTTCTTTTTGACTATGTATATAAAAACACTTGTTGTTGGAAAAAATTAATGGTTCATATGTCATATAGGTTTGAGTGTGTTCTCATTTCCTTATTGAGTCAATGTCATCCTACTAGGTAAACTTTATCAATAATGGTACATGTTAATCAATTTCAGGATTCTTCAATGAAAAAATCCAACCATTATTATGATGCGTGATCATGAGGATGATCTGCCTAGAAATGTGGTGTAGGTACAGGGAAGAGTACCAAATATTGCACCCCTAGGTGGTGTACATACTGTAACACAACCCATAGAGCCTTAGATACTGCCAGCGCTACATGTAGAGGATGCACGTAGGTTGAGGGTGTTTCAATAGTTCTATAGGGAGTGTCCTTTGAGGTTCAGGGGTGATCCCGACCCCTAGGCGGCTGAGTATTGGCTAGAGGTGATTATTCATGTCGTTTTTTCTTTTGAGTAATCTTTTCAACTAGATGGAAGTCCAAGAAGCAAGTCTACTACCTGAATTAGTGGGTGATGGTGGAGATTAGTGATCCATACACATTAGAATATGGCCATCATATAGAAATACATCAAGAGTCTATTTTGGGAGTATTTCTTCCCCATGATATTATTATCCATGCATATACATGAGCTAAAACATCTATAGTACGGAATCCATACAATAGCAGAGTACTCGATGAGATTTATGAATCATTCTTACTAAATCATGGATATGGTATGTGACCCATTATTTAGATATCAGATCTCTGGGCATGTACGACACCAGGATATCATAGCATCTTTGATATCTCATATAATTCTGACACATGATGGGGTACTGGATTGAGATTTTCTAGTAGAGAGGTTTCTAGAAAAGTGGACACTGGATGTAGGAGCTACCATTGGGAATCAGGTAGCTGAATCTTTGTAAGTATGTATCAGATAGAATATTCATGGATCCATGTGGATCAAGAAATTCATTAGATGGACCATGAAAAATGATTCGGCAGTGTGAGGCTCCAAGGGTAGAGTAGTTCAGCCGAAAAATAGGATTTATTGCACATGTGTTTGTCAGGGATACATGGATCGATATTGACCAACTCTCCATACAGATGATAAAATAATAGTTGAGGGATATCTAAAGAATAGTTGAATATAGAAATAGGGTTGTCCACCATGCAGCCGGAGTGTAAGGCAAACTAGAAAGGTAGTAGGTGGTGGGTGGAGCATAGATGTACTAGCAAAACAACCCCCAATTGTTCCACCACGGGCTCAGGGAACTGGTGGATAGGGATTAGGCTAGAATCAAGCGATGATTCTTATGTCCCTGATGCTCTAGAGATGATTAAAGTTATGATATGTGAATTTTCCACCCAATCTATAGTTTTTATAGACATAGACTCCATTCACTATATTTCTGACACAACCCATGTTCGAGACTCAGAGATTCCAATGGAACCGTTTACTCAATTCCTATACATAGAGACTCATATGAGAGTATATATGAAAGTAAAAAAGTTGGTATCGAGTGTGTTCCCTTAATGTTGGGGGAAAATTTTTTAGTTGGGATTTTTATGTGGTAACGTAGATACCTTACGACATCATCATTTGTATGGATTGGTTAATCATAGTCAATGCACAGATTGACTGTTTTAGGTGTACAGTGTTGTGTGTCCATGGAGATGGGACCAGGTTTAACTTTTTTGGTGAAAATAAAACTAATGTAGTAGAAGATGGACCCGCACATTGGTGGGTGTAGTTAATCACACACTAGTTGTTTAGCATGACCCTTGGTGAAATGGATGAGAAGAGTCCTCAGTTTCTGGTAGTGGTGGATGACTAAGATGATTTCTTTTGGAAGATATCCCAGTATTACCTCATAACAGAGAGATAGATCTGTGTACTCAAATGGTACCGATATCTACACTTGTATATCAGATGGATCCTCTGAAGATTCATGAGCTGGTGGTATAGCTAGAGGAATTGTAGAGGAATGGAATCATGATACCTAGTGATTCACCATGAGAGGCCATAGTTTTGTTTGATAATAAGGCATATGGAAGCATGAGATTATATGAGGACTTCCGTCACCAGAAAAAGGTGACCGTGAAGAATAAGTATCCACTTAGGAAGATTTATTACCTCTTCGATTAGCTGATGGGAGAGAAATTGTTCTCAATGATAGACCTCATATCTGACTGTCATTATCTTCATGTACAGGATGAGGACATCTTGAATATAGCCTACAGATGTCAGTACTGTCACTATGAGTACATAGGGATATCATTTTTCATGATGAATTCCCTGTAAGTGTTCATGGAACTCATGAATATGATCTTCCAACCGTAGGTAAATAGGTTCTTCATGGTCTTCATTGATGAAACCCCAGTGTACTTGTCATATGAGGAGGACCACACAAAACACTTGAGGATGGTACTGGACACACTCTAAGAGAATCATCATTATGAAAATCACTCGAAGTGTCAGTTCTTGATTCAGGAGGTCCACATTATGGGATGAGTCATTTTAGAGGCTGGAGTGATAGTAGATCTGCAGAATATAGTGGTGGTGCTTTCTTGGGATCCACCCAATAATGTTATTGAGGTTGAGAGTTTCCTTCGGTTGGATGGGTAATATCAAAGTTTTCTACCCATGTATTTCGAATTAGTAGTATCCTTGATAGCTCTAACATGAAATGGATATCTTTTAGTGTGGAAAAATATGTTCAAAGAGTGTTTTTAGTCGCTGAGGTAGGGATTGATGAGCTCTCCTATCCTAATATTTCCATAGAAGGGTGGTAATGTGTTGGTGTTCTGTGTTTCATCATGAACCATGTTCGGTTGTTTCCTAATGTAGGTGAAATCGATGATTTCCTATGGATCACTTCATTTGAGACCATATGAGTATAACTATGTGACCCATTATCTAGAGTTGGTAGTGGTAGTTTTCACGTGGAAGATTTAGTGACACTACCATATTGGAGAATAGTTTATCATCTAATCAGACCAAAAATGTCTAAAGTATATCTTTTCTCATAAGGATTTGAAGTTGATATAATGATTTTGGATAGAGATCTTCTAGGACAATTACCTTGAGATGGTTTATACACCCATGAATGGGAATGTGGTGGTAGATGATCTTATCAAATGATCGATTTTGTAGCCACTGAATGAGGTATCAGAGAAGTTAGTGTCAATGAAGATATCCTTTTTGGATAGAGATGAAGCATCTTATCTCAAGTCAATGATAGGTACCCATCCACTCTTTAAGCAGGTTAGGTAGGCACAACTCGAAGATACCAACAACGAGACATTATGTGCTCAGATGTGCACCTGGAATTCCCTTGATGGACATTTAAAAGGTTGGGAGAATGTCATAATATTTAGAGGACACACTATAATACCATTAACATAGCAGAAGGTGGTCTTGATAACATTACATATATCCCCATTGGTTGTGCATCCTGGAGTAGAAAAGATGTATTAAGTCCTCTAATGTCAATTCTTCTAGATAGTGATGAAAAGGAAGTGGCAGAGGTCATTTCTAGATGTATCACTAGCGAGCAAGTGAAGGTTGAGCACCAGGTTCCAACAGGCTTGTCCCAACCACTTTAGGATCAAGAGTGGATGTGATATGGGATATTGATGGACTTTGTAATAGTTTAACCATGCATTTATAGTAGAAAAGATACCATTTGGGTGATTATTGACCGAATCACCATGTCAGGAAACTTCCTACCGATCCGAGATGGGGTGGACCATATATGTTCTAGAGGACATGATGTGTGATAGTTTAGTAGACTTTGGCCTTAGTTGGGAGGAACATCAGCCTATGGTGTAGTTTGAGTATAATTATAGCTACAAATCCACTATTAGAATGGAACCATTCAAGGACTTGCACGAGAAACCATGCAGGTCACTACTATGCTAGACAGACCCCAGGGAGTCACTACTAATGGGTCCACAGTTGGTATGGTATAACACTAAGAAGGTGTAGGTCTCCTATGAGTGGGTGGGGACTGTGAAATTATGGTATAATTCATATGATGATAGGAGGTGTAGGCCTCTGGTGTTTGAGGTGGTAGACCATGTGTTTCATCGAGCCTCAACTCAATGGGTATTGACAAGATTGGGCCAAGGATGCTAGTTGTCTGTGAGATACATCAACCCTTTTCAGATTCTGAGTAGAGTTGGAAAGGTGGAGTAAAACACAGATATAACCATGTAGTATCACTGGGTGAATGATGTCTTCCATGTGTCACGGCTGAGTAGGTATGTTCATGATCTACCACACTTCATCGCTTGGAGTGAGCTAGACATTGAAGATGGAGTGACTATTGAAAATTACCTGGTGAAGATCGAGGATCGACATGAGAGGATCCTTCATGGGTAGTCAATTACTCTTGTGCACATTTAGTGGCAACACAAGAATCTATTGAAGATCACTTTGGATCGGGAGGTTCCATTTTGTTCTCTATAACCTAATAATTTTTAGTATCCTTTGTTTGGGATTTTAGGGGAATAAATCCATAAGGTGGGAGGAACATTTTCTCTTAGATTTTCTCTGGATTTACTTTTATAAATTAATTGGGAAAATTATGAGTCTAAGAATTGAGATGGAATGAAATTATGAGGATCAACATGCTGGTAATGATAAGGTGAAAAATGATAAGTTTTTAATAAAGAACATTGGTGGATTCTTCATTAAATTTGATGAACTTCAAAAATAGTTCCCATATCTAAAATCTAAGGGCATAGTTGCATTCAATCATTAAATTTACCTTAAATGGGGCTTAATATTGTTCATCATGGGTTGACTGTAAAATATGGAAATTGAACATAACTATCATTAAAAAATTATAAGAAAATTATTTTATTTGATGTAGAATTTGTTTTATTTAAATTATGGCATATTATCAGGAATCCATGTTGATTTCTATAATCTAGGGAATTATTTTGGTAATGGGATATAGAAACACTCTTTAACAAAAGATAACCAATGCTAGCAGATCAAGGATCGATGATAACACGAAACTCCATTCGTTGTCTACGATTGATCCATCCTTGTGGTAGCATGTTGTTATCTAAATGATTTTATTTCACCTTCATAGAATCAAATGTAGAATGTGTACCAACCCATGAAAAGGGTGATCCTCTGTTTGATTGTACTTGAGTGAGGTAAAATTGTCACATGATTAAGGGGAATATATCTTGATGACTTTTCTGTTGCCTATTTCGTCCTGATTCTTCTTATAAATAGAGATCATGGCTGACATAGACAAGGGAAATATCTATTACTTGGGTGTTCTATGTGATTATTATATCCCTGTTCTTAGAAATCCTTACCGTTGGACCCTCGTGGTCAGGGCACAAATTTCAAAAAGTTCCGCATGCGATCAAACCCTCGTATTTCTAGCATGGTGATTCAAGGCCCATTGTAATGAATGTTGTGACGCAAGGATCAAGAACATGATCTATTTCAAAAAATGGCATGACATCAGTGACCTCCAGAACCATGGATGTCAGTTTCCAGTACCAAAAATGGTGCAAGGAGGCTGCTACACGTGGGTATCGTGGAGGACATAAGTTTCCCTGGTTGTGACGGCATAAGCGGCGTCAGTCAGATCATGCAGGTAGCGTGGCCGAATAGCCTAGGTCATGTATAAATAGAAGCCACTGATGGTGAATAAAGGGCCACGATAGGAGTTCGCGGCTCAAAGAAACGTTAGAGGAGGGACCCACGATGGAGTTGCGGGTGCATCCGGGGAAGGCGGGTTGGTCGCGTTGGCAGGAGGGGCATGGAATGGGCGGTCCACGTCTTTCCAGACACACCTTCCTACATGCAGGGGGGCATGGAATATGGGACACTCTAGTAGTCCAGCGGGCCAAACCCCATGGTCCAATGGGCAGACTCCAGACTACCTAGGGGGATGGTTCCAGATGGCCCTGCTAGCCGAGCCCCATGGGCTAGACCAAACTGGGTCGGGCTAGGTCAGGTTGGCCGAACTGAGTCATGTCGGGTCTATTATGCATGATTTTCACAAGAAAGGACATGGGTCAGACCTTTTTATAATAAATGGACCTAACATTCAATCTGTGTCTCTATTTGATGATTTTATAACAATGTGGGGACCCTCGCAATGAGGTGGTAATTTTGTGATACTCTAGGTGAGTTTTTTTGGAAGTTGGCATGAGACATAGTGGAATGAGATATAGAATCTCCCAAAACAAGTTCACTAAGAACTAAAATATTTTGGTTTCCTGTGATTTGTTTAATACGTTACATGGGGGATACATGACCCATCGAATCTATGTGCAAGAACATTGATACTCTATGAACTGATAGTAACACTCTATGTGTTGTCGACACTCTATGTGTTGACATTGATGCTTCATTTGACGACACAGATGCATCTTCTAACATCAATAATCCATGTGCCAACATTGATTCTCTTTGTGCTGACATTTATTCTCCATGTTCTATCAAAACATCGTGTGATGAAATCAATTCTCTATGGCCTGACATGGATGCTTCATACACTATCGATGCTCTGTACATCGGTATTGAATTTAGGTGTTCTATGGACTACAATTGATAATCCCTCTCTTTGTGCTATTGTCATATAATTTTTTGAGCTGATCGTATTGATATACAGTGTGTTTCCACATGTGGTATGTAGTATGAATATTCCTTAGTGGTTTCCTTTGTGATTTCGTTGTACTCTTCTGAGTATTGTTTTACTCACCCTTGCACAGACTCTGCCTGCATGTGACATGTCTTGTGATGATGATACATGCTTTGATGGAGAGCTTGGTGGACTAGGGCTAGGTTTATCTTAAATAGAGGCCTCATAGATGAAGTCATCATCAGCAAATTTAGATAGATTTTTCTATAACTACCTTTCATGTTGGTTTTTCTACAGACAAATTTCAAGAGCATGTACTTTCCATTTTTGTTCAGGATTGCACTATGGACCCTTTTATATTCTAGTTTTTTTAATGTTACTCTATGTGGTTATTCTATTGGTTTACATTTCAGCTTACCATGTTATTTTAGTTTAATACTTTTTCATGGAGACATGTGTGTGCAGGTGTAGGTAAAAAGTAAGATTCCTCCCATTTTTGGGATGTTCCTACCTGGTGTAAGTTTCTATCCCCTAGCTTATTAGAGGTGAGATTGGGGTAGTCATGACATGGGCCCCAGGGGACGTTTCATGACTCTCAGAGTTTTCCCCTAAGTATATATTGTATTTTCCTTCTTTATTCCACATTTTTTGGATTCAAATAAGACTTCTTCCTTAATGATTTTTGTTTGGTGACTTTGGGGTGTCTAACTAGGTCTTTTTATACCAACCATTTAATGGGATACACCCACATGTTTCATGTCATATATATAGGATATGAAATTAGATGGAGTCATAGTATGACCAAGATCTCATGTAGATTAGAGGAAGTAAAATCACTATAGATTTTTTTTGAAGTCACAGTTTGGTAGTCATTTCCATTTTTTGGTAGGTTGGCCTCTATTCATAATATTCGGTGGAAAGTATTTTTCTATATATCATTTTATCTACTCTCCTGGAATAATCTAATTTGGGGTCATTTATAATGAATGTATTTATAGTATTAGTTTCATCTTTTCTATATTATAAAGCAATACGGATTTGTGTGTGTGAGTGCAGGTACATTATTTTAATGCCTCACATGTGTGTGATATTCATACATGGAGATGTTAGGTATCTCATAGCCCATTAGAGGTATTATTGTGGTGTTACACATGGAATACTACTGGTTAGGTGATCCCTGGTGCCTTGGGTCATGATTGAGTGATCTCAAAACAAATGATATATTATGAACTAAATTTTGAGATAGTGTAGTGTTGATGATTGGTTTAATGAACTAAGGGGTAGTGATATAGTATATTGATTTTATCTCATTGTCCATAGAACCCAACGATGGTATGATGGTTGAAATATCTAATCACTATGACTTTGATTATAGGATTTTTAAATCAATGCATATAGGTAGTGATTACAAGAAACACTATGGTACCTGAATCATATATGAAGGAGTTATGGTGTACTTAACTTATTGATTCATCTACCTAGATATTTTCTTCTTACCCTGGTGCATCATCACTATTGTGTAATTCCTCCACGATGACATCGATAATGGATTATATAGGTAGATCATAAGGATGATCCATCTATAAAAGAGTCCTCGGTCTAGGGAAATGTGAAATAAGTGGTTCCTATAGGTTTCTTTGTTGATATTATATCCTCCCACATAGAATCAAGGTGTTCTTTTGGTATTGGATGATGAATCACACATTATTTTCATGCATTAATATTTCAATAAATAATTACCACTTAGGATTCAAGGTGATCCAACCCCTCATTTCATTTGAGGATTTGATCATGTATGTAGAGTGAGTTTTTTACCCTATCACGACCCCTCCTAAGTATATTGTGGCCTGAACGGTGTTCTCAATGTATCACATATAATAGAGATGACAGATCATGGTGGTGAAGATTCATTATTGGGAAACCCTCTCATTAGTGGTGTTTGCACACCACTTCGAAGTGGAGTTTTAACCAATGATGTTGAGGGAATTACATATTTTAGTGAATTTAGATCTCCAATATGGTATCCTATTAGTCATATATTACATATTAACATTATGTAACAACAAAAAATATTCTAAAAATATGGTTCAAGTGGTTACTTTCTATAATAGACTATTGAGTATCACCATTATCATGATATACTAGATGGAGTTGTATCTCTTCTGGTCACTTCTTATGCTAGGGTTCTAAGGAATGCCTCTGTTTATGATATATTCTTGTCGGATAAAGCTATAGTTATTTTTTATAGAATTAGACTAACTATAGTTTAGAATTCTGTAGTTGATAGTTGATTATTAATACATGGATTCAGGTGTGTGAGGAATTTATGGATACACTCATATTATATGGTCTACATTTCATGGATATAAAGGTAATTCAAATCACCCAAGGGAGAGGTTATTCTACTATGGTTATCGGAGAGGTCATAGATACATGATTTAATAACCCTCTAGGATGTATATTGAGATTTAGTTGATGGACTACCCAGGAATATTAACTGGCATCATCAGACAAGTCAATAGATTTCCAAACATGGAAATGGAGTTTGGAAAGATGTTGGTGGTTTCTGGCATTATGAATCATTAATACCTCTACAACCCCCATGTAGTCCACTACAAGCTCAAAATGCTAATGGAGTTATAGGAGGATAGTTGCCTAATGTGTAAGTATGACACTAAGAGGATATGGGTGTTATATTAGGTATAATATTTTTATAATTTAATACAGATATAGTTCTGATAGACCCTGGAATGAACCACTACTTCTTTACCACATCTCTTTTTTGAGGCATTGAGATTCTAGTAGAGAATTTATCTTGGTCTTGGTCTTAGGTACTCGTATAGAGGTAGTTTTAGTGATTGAACAATTTTATAACAATGTGACCTTACTTGTGTAGTTGATAGCTTTTAATGAAATCCCAACATAGTCATGACGAGACTCTATGATTACATGTATATAAAGGATATATTTCATCGATGTATTCATTGACTATTACATACAGTGTATGGAATGATTTCAGCTAGATGGGATTATATTTTCATTAATTGGAGAGAAATAAACTCAAGTTGTGAATAATGGGATCATACACTGGTGTATATATTAAATTTCATATCAAATTTATAGAATATCCCATGGAGAATCTATCATTTTTATACTTTAGTTCTATAAAATAATATTTGAGTTTGAGGATGTATTTACTGAGGACATTTCATTCTTACCTCCCCATCGATTGGTTGAATTTTATTTAGACATTTACCTTGGGACTACCTTGATATCAATGATAATATATCATATTACCAACATAGAACTGTGAGAGCTGAATGTATAGTTGGAATATATGCATTGTAAGGGATTCAATTGACCCATAATTCCCCCCTTAGTTACCCCATAATTATTCAAAGAGAATCTAGTTGTGAGAATGAGGTTATTCGTTGATTATACTTTACTAAATTAGGTGACAATCAAGAATAAATATCCACTAATGAGAATCAATGATCTTTTCACTATTTAAAAGGGATGAAGTAGTTCTTATGGATTGGCCGAAGGTTAGATAATTTCAATCTCCAAGTATAAGATGTTGATATGCTGAAGATGGAATTATGGTACTGATATTATCATTATGAGTATTTAGTGATCTACTTCTTCTTGAATAATTACATTTATGTTTTTATTTGACTCACAAACTATATCATTCAATGCATCTTGGATTGATTCATAGAATTATTTATATATGTAATATAATGCTAATCATCTTCATAGAATGATCATATGACACATTTGAGGATAGTTTAATACATAATATGTTTGAATAAGAAAATTAGGTATCTAAGGAAGTGTAAGTTCTAACTTCCAAAGGTCGATTTTTGGGGATATGTAATATTAAAAGATAGAGTTGTGGTGGAATAAGAAAAGAAAAAGGTAGTATTATCATGGGGCCACTATGATGTGTGTACAAGGTATGGAGCTTCCTTGAGTGAGAAAAATATTATTTGAGGTTATTGACTACTTTTTCATTGGCCACAAAACCTCTGAATATAGAAACCTGAATGGTGAATCCTTTCATATGGTCAAATAATTGATAGAATTATTTAAAAGATGATAACTAAAGGTCCAAAAGTGCTCCCATATTATGAAAGTCTAAGGAGGGAGTTTAGTATTTTGTGTTCTATGATTTCTCTAGAGATGGACTAGGATTATTTATAATTTAGTGGCCCGATTAGAGTTATTATGGGTCCTAATTACTGAGAAGACAAGAGAAGAACTAAGAAACCCATGATCTGGAAAACTAAGTTATATTGATTAGGTTGTCTTTCATGATCAGATTTTTATGGAAAATGTTCTTGATGAGTTTTAAAATGGTGGGGAGAACATAATAATATAAATATGGTGAACGATTCTAAATGGAATTTTATAGGAGTTTTTATATGGGATTTTCATACATCTCCCTTAGTGTTGTATCCTAGAGTTGATATAATGTACCAGGACCCTCAATGGAAATTTTGGTAGAATGGTATAAATAAATTTGTTGCCCATTTTATCTATAAATGCCTCGCTATAAATATGGTGAAGGTCGATTATCACGTACATGAATGATTACCCCAACCACTTGAGGTTCTATAGTGTAAGTGGTAAGGTATCACTATATATATTGTTATGATACATTTTCAATTATCACAATAATATCTAGGTGACCATAGAGAGACTCCTAATTTCATCCCACTTTCATGCCCTGTGAGAGTAGATTTTAGTTGTAGGATTGGGATACATGTATATGTAAGAGAAATTATATTATTGTAGAGTCACCTATAAAATTGTTTTAGACCATGATTCTCCCTTCACATCCTGATTATAAATAGGGTATTATGATGATTTTGGACTCAACTGTTAGTGAACATGGAGTTACACCCCCAAATAGATTCCCACACAAAGTACAACACACATTTCATGGAGGACATGATGTGGGATAGTGTTCTAGAATTTGGTTTCATCGGGGAGGATCATCCAACCATGGAGTATTTTCCATACCATAAAAGATTTAATTTCACCATGGGTTTGGAAGCATTCATGGCCTTGTATGGGATACCCTACAATTCACTACTATGTTAGATAAACCATGGGTGTTACTCCCCAATTATTAAAAATTGTAATTCTATTTTAATTAAATATTTATTTTTGAAGGATTTTAAATTTATAATTTTATGTATCTAAATAATTTTGTGTAATAAATATATGTTTTTATTCAAGATTATAAAATATTACATTACATGAAATATTATTTTCATTAAATAAATGATTTTTTAAAAAGTACAATGAATAATATTTATTTTAATGTGTGCTTTAATATTTAATGTTTTAAATTTATTACAATAATCAATATTTTTTTAAATTTGGTAATTATTTATTTAAAATGGTATCTTGACAAAAAAAATCTAAAATATTAATTTTTTTTAATATTTAAGTGTAAATAATTTTTTTGGAAACTATTATTATTTTTATGTTAAAATCTTTTATAAATATATAAATGTCTACTATATTTATTTTTTATATTTTTTAAATTATAAATTATGTATAAACATATAAAAATTGATTGAAAAGAATACAAAATTAATGAACAAATGTGAAATGTCTTACAAATACAAATACAGATTGAAAATATAAATTATATGTTTCATAAATATAAATAGTTTTTATATATTTAAAAATGTGATTTAACATATAAATAAATATATTATAAAAGTACATAAAAATATTTTTTATTAGTTTATTATATATATATATATGTATTTATTTTATTGCGTTTTAATTGATTTGTTTGTCTAAGGGAAGAACACTTTTCTTATAATTATTTATAAAAAAATGTATATATATATAATGACTTTTTAAGAAATGTAAAAAATAGTAATATAATGAAAGGATAAAACATAAAAGAATGGGGGAAATGCTAATATATTGATAGTTTAATATAAAATAATTATAATATAATATTTTTAATGAAAACCTGGGTTAATAAAATTTTAATATAAATTTTTAATAATTAGATGAAAAACACAAAAGGCCAAACTTTAGGTGTTGGGAAATAAAAAATGGAGAAAATCGTATAAATAAAAATAAGAGTAATAAATAATCTAGAAAAAAACTCTAAGAATAAATGTATAAAAACACGGGATAATGATTTTATGTGATTGAATAAAAGGAGAAAAATGGATTTAAAGATAATAAAAATAATATATATTATATGTTTCAATGGATAAACATGATTGAAGGAAGCCAAAATATAGTAATTTGGTATAAAAAATCAATTGGATGACTTTGAAAAACATTAAAAACTAAGAGTCATTATAAGGAACAACATGGACAAAAATGACATTTTAAAATAATAACAACAATGTTAAATGAGTCTCAAAAGTTTATATTAAATGCAGCCCAACAAATTCTCACACTTCAAAGGGGTTTAAAGATATAAAAATATTCCCAATTTAAAAAACCCCATTTTCTGAAGGATGTTGTACATGTAAATGTCATCGTGCCACACCAAAGCATACTAGAACCTCTTCATCTTAAGGCCTCAGATTCATGCTGCATGAAAATCCAGAAGCCCACAGTCCCCCTTTAGATCAAAATTATGTAAGAGATTTATTAGTTTCAAATTTATTTTGTAAGGGGTTATGTTTTTCATTTTTTCTATAAACATATATTTTGTATGGGTAAAAATTAATTTTCGATCAATTATAATACATTAAAAATAAATACATTCATATATTTTTTATCATGTCTTTTAAATTCAGTTCACATATACAATAAGTTTTCATGATTTAAATTATCTATTTTTAAAACAATATAGATGTATTTGTTTAATTTTATTATCTTGTTACAATATTTATAAAAATAATTACTTGTATATGTGTATATATATGAGTATATACACATATATTGATTAATTTATTTAGTATATATATATATACTTCTAAATATAAACATTATAAGTACAATATACTTTCTCATTTTTTATATAAATTTTAAATGATATTTATAAACCAAAAATATATTGATTAATGACTAATGTATGTAAAAATTTCTTAAATTCACCTTCATAAAAAAAAATACATGTGATAAATCATATCATTTTATGTGTAATTTTGAGTCAAGTTATTATTTTATGCGAAAACATGCATATGCATCCTCTGGCATGGAAATAATGAATATTTATGGCCATCATCTTCGTCATATGTGACCTTACAAGTAGTATGTGATCTTTTACACACATAAGTCCATGTTTCATGCAATTAGAGTTTTCAAATAATAGTGTATTTATTATCAAGAATGGGACACTCTGAAAAATTGGTTTTAAAAAATCATGACAAAATTTTGACAACATGTGATAAGAAAGATTAATTTCTATAGAAGTTAATAACATGGACATTGGAAGTGATTTGGGTCGGAAATGAGAAAGGATGTTCTATGAGAAAATGTTTTAAAAAAATGACACCGGTGATATGTGTGATGTTATGGGGGGTGCGCCCATAGGTCCTAATGATTACTAGTGGTCATATTTATGGATTTTGATATGGTCTGCCAATTATTATTAAGGACCCATAGAAGAAAATGTTAATATTTTTTAAGAAGAATTCCCAACAGCATTTCAAGTATAATTATTTAGTGAAATACTATTTTTCTATGTATATATATATCATGTTTTGTGAGAATCGTTTTTACATATGCTTGGTAATTTTCTAAAGAATTTATTTGTTGTTATAAAACCCCTTACTAGGAATATTCAATGCTCACCCCTTCTTTAAAAATTATTTCCACAGGTCATCTTGATGTCCTAAGTCATATGAAATCATTTTTGTTGTGAGTGTGCAGAAGCGTAAAAGGCATATTTCATTTTATTTTATTCATGTTGCACTCTGATAAATATGTGAAGTTTGTATCATATAATCCAGAACCTAGACCAGTGAAAGTTATTTTATTGTTTGTAATGTTGTGTATTTATTCAAGTTTCTCTTTATAAAAAAATGATCCCAGTATTTGTATGGTCTAAACACGGGTTTCATGATTGGATCATTATAATAGGTATCAGTGGAAAAATCTTAATAATTTTGAAAAATTAGAATGAAATTAGTAATTTTAAATACATTATCTATGTGAAATTATTTTCCCTATGTATACAAATAAATTGCAAGAATGAAATTCCATTGGAGGGATAATGTAACACCCTATGAATTTCAAATTATACATATATTATAATTAAATATTAATTTTGAATGAATTTTAATTAAGGTATATATGTAACTAAATTATTTTTTGTAATCATAATTAGTTATTATTCAAGATTATAAAATAATACTTTTCAAGAAATATTATTTCATTTAATAAATGTTTTTTAATAAGCTAAAATATATTCATTATTTAAAATTATGCTTTAATGTTTAATGTTTTGATAATATTATTATAAACATAATTTATTTTAATGTGGTATTAATTTATTTAAAATTGTATATTGACATAAATAAAATATAAAGGTACATTTTTTTAATATTTAAGGGTAAATTTTTTTATGAAAACTATTATTATTTTTTTTCAATAAATTTCATAAATATTTGAATTTATATAATATTTTATATTTATATATTTTAAAAATTATAAATTATATATAAACATATATAAACGGATTTAAAAGAAGAAAAAAGATTCAAAAAAGTGAAATGTTTTAAAAATATAAATATGAATTCAAATTATAAATTATATGTTTTATAAATATATATACAGTTATTTTATATATAAAAATGAAATTTAATATAAATATATGTTTTATAAATAAACATAATTATCATTTTTATTATTTTATAATATATATATTATTTATTTTATTAATTGTGAATTAATTTTTTATAATTTTGGGAAAAACGTTTTTATATGAATTTTTTATAAAAGATGAGTTCATATATATAAAATTACTTTTTTGGAAAAAAAGAAATTAATAGTAACATAATAAAATGATAAAACATAAAAAAAAGTGGGAAATGTTAATATGATGATTTATTAATATAAAAAAATGACAATATAATAGTTGTAATGATAACATGGGTTGAAAAAAGGGTAATATAAGATTTTTATAATTACCTGACAAATAAAAAAGCCTAAACATGAGTTGTTGGAAAAAAATGGAGAAAATT
This sequence comes from Viscum album, assembly GCA_963277665.1. NCBI lineage: Eukaryota > Viridiplantae > Streptophyta > Magnoliopsida > Santalales > Viscaceae > Viscum > Viscum album. Next base: position 626,703,892 of record OY728161.1, read on the forward strand.
TTATGAATAAAAAAGTATTAATAATCAATATAGACAAAAAAACGAAAAGAATAAATGTATAAAAAATTGGTAAGGTTTTTTGACATGATTAAATAAAAAATAGAATAAAAGGATTCTATAATAAAAATATATATATAAGGCATGTCAAAGAGTAATCATTATTGAGGGAAGTTGGAATTTAATAATATGTTATAAAAAATAATTGATGACTTTTAAAAATAACAAAAAGTTAGAGTTGTCATAATGAATGAAATTGGAAAAAAATTAATTTAAAATAATAATAATAAAGTTAAACATGACTCAAAATTATGTTTTAAATTCCACCCAACAATTGGTCACACATCAAAGTGATTCTCAGCTCTAAAAATATTTAATTTTTTATAAGAAACCCATATTACAAAGGACGATTTAAAACATGTTTTATATCCAAATGTTGTCTTTGAACACCTATGAATACCTGACCCTCTTCCTCTCAATGCCTCCGTTTCTTTCTTGTGGAAATTCCAGAATCCTAGAGTCCCTCTTTTGATCGAAATCACGTAAGATATTTATTAGATTAATATTTATTTTGTAATGGGTTATGTTTTCAATTTTTTCTTGTAACATATTTTTTAAGGGTTATAATTAATTTTCAATCATTAATTCTACGTTACAATGATGTAAATATATATATATATATGATCACGTATCTCTAATTTAGTTCGCATATATAATATGTATTTTTATTTAATGTATCTATTTCTATAAACTTATAGTTTTGAGGGTGTAAATTTATTACCATGTTATGATATTTATACAAATATTTACATATATATGTGAATTTATATTCGTATATACACATATATAGCTTAATATTATCAGTACATATATATACATGTAAATATAAACATGATAAGTATAGTATAATTTCTAATTTTTTATAGAAATTGTAAATGTTATTTATCAAATCCAAAACTATCATTTAAAGACATATGAATGATTAACATTCCTAAATTTGCCTTGATAACACAAATTCATGTGATAAATATTAAAATTTTATGGTAAATTATTAGTCAAGTTATTATTTTATGTGAAAACTTTCATTTTCATCCTCTGGCATGACATTCATGAATGGGTGTGGCCATCATCTTGCTCATATGTGACATTTCCAGAATTATGTGGTCTTGCACGCACTTAAATCCACATTTCATGCAATTGCATTTTTCAAATAATACTGAGTTTTTTTCAATAATCATTTTCTATGAAATGATGGTTTTAAAAAATAATGAGAAAATTTTGATACCATGTGATAAGATTGATTCATTTCTTTGGAAGGTAATAATAATAGCATTGGAAATGTTTTGGGTCAAAGATGGGATGGAAGGTCCATGGGAAAACATTATCAAAAATTAACACTGGTGAAATGTGTGATATTATGGGGATTGATCCCATAGGTCCCAGTAATGACTAATAGCCATAGTTATGGATTATTATATGTTCTTCTAAGTATTATTAATAATACATATAAACCAAAAGTTTATTTTTTCAAATGGGAATTCCCAACGTTTTTTCAAATATAATTATTTTGTAAAATTATATTTTTCAATATATATATATATATCAGGTTTTTTGATAAACTTTTTTAAGTGTGACGGAAATGTTTTACAGGATTTATTGGTTTTTTTGAAACCCATTACTAGAAATATCTAACATTCAACCCTTATTTAGAAATTATTTTTCTTGGCCACCTAGAGGTACTATGTTAGACAATGTCTTTTTTTGTGCACGCGAAGAGGTATAAAAGGAAACTTTATTAATTTTTTTCATATTTCACTCTAATAAATATGTAATGTTTGTATGTAATACCCCAGAACCTAGGCTGGTGAAAGGTCCTCTATTGTTATTAATTCTATGTATTTTTTCAAGTTTCACTTTATAAAAATATTTTCACATCTTTTTTAAGGGATAAACCTGTGTTTTGGGTTCATGAATTTATATATGGGTACAAAAAGTATAGCTCTATAGTTTTTCAAAGTGATTAAAGAGAAATTTTAAGGCATATAGGAGAATATGAAGATATCATTGAGTTTTCAAAATTCCTATGTAAACAAAAAAATCCGATTCCTGTTGAGTTTAGTGAGGGAGACTGTGTGTTCCTAAGGGTTTCCCCTTGATGAGAACTATATAGGATTTTTCATGTAAGAAAGCTATTTTTGAATTTCAGTGTCCATTTCTCAATAATATATAGGGTTAGATATGCGGAATACCATTTTGACCTACCACTTACTTGGACTGAATATATAGAATATTTGTTGTGACACATTTGAAATTATATGTTCATGACCAGTTTCTCATCATTAACATATGCAGGATAGAAATTGAGGATGGACATACCTTATTAGAGTACCTAGTGGCAGTCTAGCATTGGTTGAGATGATCAGTCAAGGGTGATTAATTCACTTGGTACACATTATTGGGAAACATGGGACCCACTAGGGGAACTCATGGGATTAAAATAAAAAGATGAAGGGCTAGTACCACAACATGTTGAGTAATTGTTTTCTTTTTAGGATAATGTTCTATAATTTTTGGATAATTTTTGAGAATAATTTTTCTATTTAATTTTTTTTAAAATTTTAAATAGTATATTAAGTTTATGTTTTTTATTCTACATTGAGTTTTTGGCCATCAGAATGTGTTTTCAAAAATTAAGGTAGTTTTACATATTTTTGATTCATCATGGCCAAGTACATACCGTTGTGTAATCCATGGTAGACCAGGTCTTTAAAATGGCATTCCAATATGGTTTTCTAAGGGAATTTCATTTTTGTATAGAGAATAGTGTCATCTCCTATGGGATTAGTATTAGGTGAAAATATTCATGACCATTTTGAAAGTAATTGTGAGGGAAAATGACCTAGAACTTGTATCAGAACATTGGTTACTATAAATTCTCCTTGATCTTTAAATAACACTATGTCCTATGATAGGTTGTGTTAGACCGTGTGGGGATAGCTGGGTTGTCTTTAAAAAAACCTAAACCATCTTCCTTCTTATTAGATATTTACTATTTCAAGGAAAAATAAATGTATCTTAAAATGGGGTATTGAATGCGGCCTTCATTCATTTTTACCCAAATAATAACTTTGGACACCCATATTTAGTGGTTTCCATTGATATAGGTGTTCTTTATAGAAAAATTAGATATATCATATGATGCAGTGAGAAAACAAATTCCTACTTCATCATTGTTTGTTAGAGATATTATCTTGATCCTAATAGATGTTCAAACCAAGTGTGATTTAGGTTAATTCCTCACAATCAATTATGGATAACGTTTTGGATTCATTTATGTGGAACAAATTGAATTGGGTTTTCCACAACCGTCACTTAATTATTTTTCCATAACTATCAATCTAACAAATTGATGTGGTAAATTGTTGAATTTTTATTTATTCTCATTTTCTATTGATTCATGAATGAATTTTTCGAAAATAATCCTTTTGATTCCATGATTGGAATGGTTGAAAAAAAATTTCTTTGTTTATTAATTTCAATTTTTTATTTTTTATCAACCCCATTCTAATTCCATATATAATTGAATATTGAACATATATTTTGTTAGATGATTAATTTCTGTCTTTATTCACCCTCCTTTCGTTATATGTTAATCCTAATTGTTCCACATCAATATTTTTATATATTTTTAAAATAAATTAATTTTTTGTTATGTGATAACCGAACAAGGAAGAATAATAGGAAAAGTACCATTCCCATATGGATCCACCAATCATGGCATGATCCTTCCAAAACCCCGAACAATAAAAAAGTGACCTGATAATAAAATCCATCAAATTACCTAGAACCATTTGAAACCAAACTTCAAACATCGTCTGTGAACCCCTGACGTTGCCTGCACACTAAAACCACACCACACAACATAGTAAATCATACATTGATTCTTGCACGCATATATGCCTGCACAGATTCCACCACATCAGGATATTCAGGAAAACACCATTGTACCATCTCATGATGTGCACTAGGACACACCACCACCAAACCATAGGAATAGAAATTGAACATTGATATGGCACCAGAATCATGAACTGCACTGCCAGGGGCCAGTCATATGAGCAATGATGTCTGAGAGATGCTATCCAAAAACCAGTCGAGCTATAACAATCCTAACCACTAAGATAAATTAGTGTAGTCATAGATAAACCCTCACCAAATCCTCCAGTACAGTATAAGTATTTGTTGAGTCTATCGAACATAATAAAAAAGTAGTCATGCATAATGGTGCATGATGAAATGGAAGAGAAAACAAATTGAAGGAAGAACCTTCAATGAACAACATTACACAAAAATAGGGCCAAATTCAGAGATAGATACCTCTGTAAAACCATCAATGGATGAAAAATGGTGAAGGATTCATTGATAGAGCTCTAGAACATGGAACCAAATGACTTATAATGAGAGGCATATCAAAAATAAAATACCTTCAACCAAACAAAAACCCCATCGAATAAGATTGAAGGATTGAGGCAAGAACTGTAAATTGAAATATGCCATCTTCGAGCAATATTTAGCTCTCCACATAAACCATGTAATTAATTAGGACGAATATGATTTCCCTTCTAAGTATCGACCCTAACGAACCTCACAGATCAAAGTCCCAATGAAATCCATTGAGCACAACCATGGTCACATCCCTAGAACACACAACACACATGCACCATAGAATCATGGTATCATGGAGGAAGAGGCCTAGAGGAATAGAGAAGCTCATAAGAGAACCTTTATACATGTCCACTAAGTGGATAAATCCCTAAGGTATGATGGTTGATATAGGTAGACTGAGGCCCCTTACGTCCCGTCATAGATGTTAAATTGGATGAAAATTCAATTATGTATGAATACCCATTTCACAGTATATCGGAATCTATGTTTCAAGGTTCCCGTTTTACTATAGGTGACTTACCTCTTTTAGAATTCTTGTGAGGGGATAGTGTGGTATCCCATCCATTATTGAGTACAAGTGATCCCCAATAAGTTATAGTTCTAGATAGAGTCAAGTATCTCCCTTGGGTATCCAAGGGTGTGCTCCTCCATCACATTCTTCCCTTGGTGGGGCCAGGAATCCCATGATTGGTATTCCAGAAATGAGATCCCCTTCCTAGTGTTTCTTCTATAATGGTCCAAATATCCCCCATAGGCCCTGGGTGTGATCCCCTACCCGAGTATTAGAATCTTGTGAGTTATAGTTTGTAGTTATTCTGGGAAAGTCTTTATATGTATAACTAGTCAGATGAGATCCATAATTTTTTAAAAGGTGAGTAGAGTGTGTTCTCATAGATTAGTGTTTCCTTGGATCATCATGCAGAATCTGAAGGATAACAGTTAGGACATATTTCACCTAGAAATCAGAGTTTTTCTTGATAATATCTAAGTTTTTTAATCTTAATTACCTTTGTTTTTTATTTAGAGCAAATTCCATCCTTGATTATTAGTGTTTAGAGATTTTCTGGTGTCCTAATTGGTATATTTATACTCACCATTACATTTTCTATGATTGAATGTGTTTTTTATTAAGTAGATGATATATCATTCAATGGAATCCTAGGTAGACCTGGTGCATGTGTAGATTAGTTAAACTTGAATGACCATAGAGAGTTCTCATATTCATAGTTTTCAAATTATTTCCATTTATTAGATGGTTGGTCTCTTTTCATAGTATTGATGGGATTTTATTTGGACCTTTTTCAATTTTCATACTCATTGGTTTTCCAAGATTTTTTTAGTTTTTTCAATTGAATTAATAGTATCATTTTTTTACTTTTTTTCTTTATATTCATGTATGGATGTATATGCACATGTAAAATTACTTTTGGATAGGACATCCCATGTTTGTGACATCCATACTCGATGATGGTATCTGTCCCTTGTCTTATAGGATGTTTATTATGGTGTGTCACATGGTATACGATAATATTTATAATCTTTGATGGTTTAGGTCATTAAGGAAATAAGACTCAACCCCTTGTTGGGTAGAACCCCTATAGATTATGAGAGGGACACCATGCTATAGATTAACCATTACATCTTTATAACAACCTAAATATAAACAATCGATAGAAAAGGATATTATTTTGTCACCCTGAGGGAAGATTACCTACACAATAACATCCCAATGGCCTACACTGATATCCTTCCCAATAAAAAACTTCCCCAATTCAAAATTTTATAACAAAAAAAGCACGAATCGATCAAAAATCAGACCTATAAACCGAAATCATAAATCATTGGCTCCGAGCATCTCGTATTAAAAAAATATTGGTTCTCCCAAATCCCCCTGAAACACTAAAACAACGATTATGGTCCTTATTTATGGTCTATATGTTATTGTGTGACATATAACACAAAAAACGGTGAAACAACAGTGGCCCTTCCACTAGTTCATGAAAAATATCGGGCTGTCAAAGCTCCTTAGATCACGTCTATCCCAATAAAAATTGTCCATTACTGATGAAATTATCTTCAGCTGGGGACTCAGACACCAACCCATCCACAACCATGAACTCCCCCATAACGGTCTCCACAAAGATATAAAAATACACCATACAACAAGTTTCTCTATTACATCTGAGAAAATAAAGGATAAACCAAGGATAAATAACACCCTCAATATTTCTTTCAATGACCAACAAGTAATCCTAAAAAAAATTGTAATAGAATCCAAAAGAATAATTGTACCTGAAATAGTGTTCTCAATTCTCCTTGTGTAATCATCATGAGAAGGAAAACCTAAATGGGGTTTTTTAAAACAAGTGAAATCCTAGTAAAATGTCATCTCTATATTTTAACTCCACAGAACACAACATGTAACACCAGGGGTTTTTGTGAAGCTTTTTTTCAAATAAATTAATATTCATTATTGTCAAATTTTTGATGCTAAACATAGCCAAAAAAAATTATACTAAGCACCATGGTATTCTTGTTCTACAGAGAACACCAACATGACCCACATTACATGCAATAATGAGTTTCTACGAAACATCATTTTATTCTTATAATTGTTTAAAAGATATTGTTACAACCTAGACATTAAAAATTGTAATATGAATATTAATAAAAAATTATTAAATTATATTTATAGTTGTAGAATATTAATAAAACATATTGGCAATGAAATATGTAAATTTTGGTGGTTCATTATATGTTTTAAAATACTATTTTATTAAAAGAACTCATTTTTTGACGTTGTATGAGCAATAGTAAAATTAATTTTAGGAATTTATATAAATTCAATTTCATAACATAAATATATTTTTTTATTTTATTATGTTTAAATTATCATATCTTTGAATTTTGATTTTTTCATAAAAAATCTATTTCTAAATGAATAGTGAAAAATAATGAATTCTAATTGAGAAATGCATTTTCATATAAAAAATTTATACAATTAAATTAAATTATATTTTATTTTAATGAATAATTAGTTCAATTTAACATCAATTAATATAATTTGTGTCATTTGATCCAATTTCACATTGAAATCGGAAACAATACATTTGAAAATTTGAAACATTTTCGTTTAAAAATCCTCTATCACGACACGTCTAAGATATTTATTTTATATTAATTTTTTCCACTTCACGGATTATAATTTCTAAAAATGGAATAAATATTTTTTATTATAATTATTTATATTTTATAATAACTTTTACTTATTTTTTGATCAAAATTATTATTGAAAATGATTAAAAATAATTATATCGATTAAAAAAATTAGGTTAACAAAAGACTAAATATTTATTTTAAGGTCCATAAAAACCTATAAAATTGACAAAGATAATTTTTTTTCATATTTTCATAATTTAAATACTTTTATCTTATTTTTTCTATTATTGGATCCACCTTTCATAGGAAAAGAATTGTTGGGATTCCCCTTCCAAAAATATACAAAAATGCCACGCATCCTCTGCTATAAAAATGCACTCAAAGAAGCCACATATTAACACCACTAAAGAACATTTTATTTCCAAAAATTGATCAAATTATCTACCTATATCACTATACTAATCCTATAATCCTCTCTTTTGGAATCATGGTATGTACGGAAGTCCTTTGTTGAAAACCAAAAGGAGTTACCCGAAAAAGAGGAATCTTTTTTCAACGATCACCTTCTTATTATATCATTATACAATACTTAAAATGTACATATAAAAGTGAAATCTAATAACACCCCTATATGGAATATATATATATTTATCAACACTAATGGTTTTACATTTATTTACACACACTTTTATAAAATAGTTAATGAACATACCATTCTTGTGTACAATGAACTATCACCCCATGAAACAATGTTGTTCATTTTTCCGTTACCAGATCTCATGGTTAGAATTCTAATAGAATATATAACTTAATATAACATATATTATAATTAAGATTTATTTATTATTTTTTAATTATTATATAACATATACGACCATTCATTCCTTTCTTTAAATTGAATTTTTTTGGGGAAGGATAGACTGCTACTACACCAAAATGAGGTGATTCGTTCACACTATATAAGGAATGTATTAAGGATGTGTTTAGAAAAAATAGATAATATATGTGAAACAAAAATGATACATTAATTTATATATATAAATATATGCATATGTGTCATTTACTTTCTATCTTTCAATAAAATAATTAAATGGAAACAACATTCATACAAACATGTGTCCTACCATTTCCATGAATGATATATTATATTTCATATTTCAATTTTTTTATATTACTATAAATACATATATACTGAATATAAATGGTATTTATATCATGTTTTAAACTTCTCAAATCATTAAATAATATACAGTAGAAAAAATATATCAAATTAAAACACATGTGAAAAATAAATCAGATATTAACTGAAACGTATCCTTAACATGGTAGTATTAATAAGTGGGTAACATAAATCCATTTATGGTATTGGATATTATAATACTATTATATATCATATTTATAAAAAAACTATATTTATTATAAATTGTTTTTTAATGAGTATGGTGATTGTCAAGATATAAGGTAAGACAATTTCATCTCACTTCTTATTTTTATGAGATTCATGACATATTCCCTACTCCTTTATTTTCTTATGGTGTATATACTACCCATGAATATATTATATTATTTATATCCTTAATGTTTTGGTTTATTAAATATCAAATTTATTACCACACTTTCATGGGGTTTATGTTTGAAAAGTTACCAAATTGGTAAATCAGTCTCAATTTTCCATCATTGAGACACAATCCGTGAATTTCAAAAACCATTTTTTCTAAAAACAATTGGTTTTTTGGAATGATATTTAAATATAACCATTAAGGAAAAATTATTTTAATTGTTTTTTATTTTTTCCAAAGCATGCATTATTATTTTTCAAACTATTTTAAATGAAATGGTTTTAAAAAAAATTGAGGCTTTTTTTTCAATGAAATAGTTTTTAAAATTGATTTCTGGCATGAATTTCTAAGAAATGGGTTTCAAATATTTATCCATATTTAATTTTATGTATTCAATGAAAAAAATTCAAAACGGTTTATTTTTTGGAATCATGTTTTCTAAAGAAAGTACATTTTCGTTAAAAAAATTTAAAAAAGATCTGTATAAATTACTTTCCATCTAATATTAAATATGTTGGTGTTAATCTAGCCCTTATGGGAAATTATCCAAATGATACATTCATATTCCTTATATTAATGGTATATGTATTTATGGCATGATATTTATTAATCATTTTTATCTATTATTGTTTATATGTTTATGAAAGTAGTTTCTCTTCCATAGGTTTTACATTCATGTAACACACTTATTTTAATAGGTTATACATTAATAAAACGATTAAAAAACCTATATATTTTCCTAAATAATTGATATGATTAAATTTTTATTTCTACCATTTCATTTCATGCATTATGATATGATTGTTTCTGATTTTATGGAAGTTGTATGTAATATTTCATTATGAGATCTGTGGGATGTATTTCTCATCCAAATAATTTTGGTTAATATTTATATCACATGGGGTAATGAGGGGAATCAAGTCAATAGTATTGATCCACTAAGGAATATGGTGAAATAAAATACACTATGAAAATATGGTAAAATCTTAAGGTTTTTGTGTTTCCAAAGGCACTAAAATAATCTTGTCATTGAGCATCTATTTTTCTTATGTAATATATATTTTTTAAAAATGATGTGATGTTAATGTATATATAGTGAGGATCTATATAGTTGGTTTTATAAAAAAAATTGTAATCCTCATGAAATTTGAATGATTAAAACATAGAGAGATCCCTACGAATATTCCTAATGACAAGTATATGAATGAATAAATGTATAGGAAATGTCCTGGAATTTTTGTCAACGATTGAGTAATTGGTTTCATGGAAATAAATACGTATATATATAATAAAAATTTACATGATTATAGAATATATTTACATAGTGGTAAAAACTCTTACATGGTTCATCGAGCGAATCTCATGCATAACAAAGTAAAAAACAATGGGCCATAATATGCACCTGGTTTGAATATCCTAGGGGATACTCTTTTGAAATTCAAAAACACTTCATCAACCATCAATAAAGATTTAAAAATTAGGTAGCTAATAATATCCTAGTACAATCCCTAGATTTCATATATTATGTAAGGTTTCATTATTTATACATATTGTAAGTGTTCTCTCATGATTATTTTTTCCTCACTCTGAAAATGCTTTCTTACACTATGTTTTTCGGTTTTATTAAATGGATGGAACAAAAAGGAACCATGCTAATGGTGACAATGATAGAAAATGAAATTATTGTTCTCTATATAATTTGTATGCTATGGGATCTATAATTTAAAACCTCATTGATATACTCACTAAACTTTCAAAATATATGAACCTTGTTGAGATTCCAAACTAGAAAATGAGGGAACAACATTCTGTTGAGTCTTTCATAAGGAAACATAAACCTTATTTCAATGGGTATTCTAATCCACTTATTGCTATACATTGGATAATTACTAGTAAAAACATATTCTTTGATATCCAGTTTTCAAGTCACAATAAATTAATTTTTCCTATTTATCAGTTCGATGTTGAAGCTGACAAGTTGTGGACCCTAATCAAGAATACACATAATCATGTTAAAATTGAATCCAATGATTCGGAATGAGTTAAATAACTTATTCATTAATAATTACTTTCCCCGTGTTTTTCATATGACGGTGAAAAATGAATTCCATGAGTTAAAGTAATAGGATAATTAATCATTTGGTAATTTTTAGGATAATTTAAAAACACATTCAAGGAATGACTCTGGAAATATCATCCAACACCAAATTGATGTAGATAGGTTCTTTAGTGGCTTAAAACCTAGTGTGAGAAGGGAATTTTCAAAAAGAGACATTAGTATACCCTAAGAGATTGTGCGTTGTTAATTGATTGTTGAAATGTCTGATGTAGTTTCATATGAATATCATTGTTTTAACAAGAAAAGAAAGACAGATTTCAATGGAAAATCTAAAAACCATGAAGAGGAGAATATGAGCCATCACTTATTCTATACGTGTGGAAGTAATCGTGGAGGAAATTTTCTAATGGGGTTTAATAAATATTTTATATGTCACATGGAAGGCCATCAAGAAACTGGTAGCTAAATTACTAGAATGAGGTTTTAAAATGATACAAATATTGGAAATGCTACAAAGAATGAACCTCCCACACCTCAGTTGTTCCAGTGTAAGGAGGATGGGAATTACGCTAACCAGTTCCCAAACCCATGGGATGGTGATGAAGATTGATGTCGTTATACTCATAAACTGAATATCAATTTGAAATATGACTTGAATATTATTTTTCACGAGGGGTGTGATAATGATGTGTTGAAAGATACACATTCCATCCACTCAGGAACAAATAATGTCTTTTTTGATTCTTGATCAACCTACATTTTAATATCTAAAATTTTTTATAAGGTTATTAAGATTCTGTACAAATGATTATATGTGGAATTAGTAGTAAAACCCCTAATGTTATGATGATCTCATCTAAAGTCTATTGTTTTTCTATAGTTGAAATTTTTAGGAGTGTACATCGTACAAATATTGTCATTCTTCCCCAAGTTGAGTTTGATGTCATCATATGATTGAATTTTTTTCTGTATATAAATCTGAAATCAATTGTTGAGGTAAATAATTTACGTTTGATATTTCCAAGAAAATGATTTTATATCAATATGATGATATGTATGAAATTTATATAAATATTTCATCCAGAGTATGGGTCTTAATTCCAATTCATAGGGGTTTATTATCTCTAATGGTCACTGAGAATATCAACATCGATGATACACATACTGTTCGGGAGTATTTTGATCTATTTCATGAAGATTTTACAGTCTGTCCACTAAAAAGATAAGTTCAACTCTCAATATATTCACTACCAAAAAATGGGTTTTCACTGCACTACCCTTTAACAGTGCTGAAATTGTTTTCTAAAAGTTTCATTTTATAGTGGTAAAGAAGTGTTGTTAAATGTCCCCCCTTGTCATCAGATTTTTTAGTATCTTTAATTATGGGGGGTCTTTATCATTGTTTTTTAGTAGCACTAATAAAGGGTATATTTCAAAAAAAATATATATATAACTATATAAATATATTTATATTGATATAAATATAATATATGGTTTTTAAATATGTTTTTGATAAGTATAAAAAGACATTTACACTTCATATATAAGATATCTAATGAAAATTGATTATAAAATTTTTTAAAAAAATAGTATTAATGAACAATTTTCTAATTATTATATATTAATAGTCATTTAATAAAAATTGGAAGACAAAAATATTAATAATATATCAAATAGAAGATGGAAATGATACTCAAAATTCGAACGGAAATTTTTTTTTATCCAGGTGCCTGATTGGGATTTAACACATATTAAATTGAATGATCTGATGAGCTCTATGAACTGTTGACTTTGGGTAAACCCTAGATCGTGTTTTCTAAGACAAAAAACTCTCATAATTCTTCTATAAATGAGTGTTTAGTTGGGATACCATAATTGTATTAACATTCGATTGAATTTCAACTTCATTTAAGAGGGTCATTTTCTCCTTTTTAATGGAGACTAAATTTATTCTGAGGGATTGTATTTATATTGATATTATGGTTTTGAAATTTTATCAATTTTTATATTGTAATTTTATTAATAATCAAATATGTACCAATAGGTACATTTTTTTTATATATTATCACATAAAAATTTAAATTTTGTAAATAAATAATTAAACATATTTTCATAAAACAATTTCTCAAAATATAACCCTTATCTAAATAGAATCCAATATCCATTTTATAGAAATAATATTAATATATCTATACCTATATAATGTGTGTATGTGTGGGTGTATACATACTAGTGTGTGTTTTTATTAACAAACTGATATAATTTTAAATATATTCGAACATATGTTTATATATTAATATATAATATTTTTACATATATATAAATATGTAAAATTATACTCAAATATACGAATATAATATATATATATATGTGTGTGTGTGTGTGTTTGTGATTGTGTGTTCTATATATTTATTTAATTGTTAATTTATTTTATTATTTATTTATAAACACCCACACAGAACATATTTTATAAATGTAATTGAAACTGGTCTTGCAAATATATCTTAACATACAAATAAATATATTAATAAAAAATGTAACAAATATATTATATATATATATATATTAATATAAATATATATATATATATTACTATATAAATATTATTTTAAGAATAAATATATAAACATATAAACATATAAAGATATATACATATATATAAATAGATATATAATTCAATAGGGAGAAAATAAACATGGAGGAGTTGTAAAGGGTCTACGCACGTATAGGGGAGGTCGGTAGTTTGAATCCATGGGGCTGGGGCACACTCATAGGTGACATTGGGGATGGTATAGTTAAACGATGGGGGTGGATGGGGCGTACGGACAAGGGTGTTTGGGGTGTGTAGGTATGGGTGGAGGGCCTCACATAGCTCTGTTAGAAGGGGTCAAGAACTGTTAAAACCCTCCTATTTGAAGAAATATTTTTTAATATTTTGTAATATTTTTAACTTTTATCATTTCATTTTTTAATATTGATAAAATGGGTCTTTATCAATACTTATTATAGAACTCCTAAAAGATACCACCTTTTAGTTGTGCATAGATTGTCAGTGATTTTTTATCACTGGTAATGTTATTTTTTTAGCAATGATAAAACATTGTTTTGTAGTGGTCATTTCGTTCCTAATTCCAAACCAATATTAAATACACCCTATAGAATGGCCCAATATGAGTTTTTTTAATTGAAGTAGAAACTCCATGAAAACCTTGACAAGGTATTCGTATGTCCATGTGTGTCTCGTTTGGGTGCACCAATTATTTTTGTGAAAAATAAAGATGTATCAAGTTGAAAATTAATTTATTAGTAGACATTGATGAAGGTCATGGCCCTAAAAAATTATCCACATTCCTGTATTGATGAATTTTTTTCCACTATGTGGAGCTCAATTGTTTTCCTCAACTGATCTTTGTTCAGGATTTCATCAATTAATGGTCAGGAAGGAGGATATAGCCTAGAAAAAGTCTCCTACATGGTAGGGACACTATGAAAATATAGTGATTCCTTTCGGTCTTACTAATTTCCTTAATATCAACACAGTTTTGATTAATAGATTATCTATAGATTAGCTCAGTCAGTTTGGAATAGTCTTTATAGATGATATTGTTATCAAATCAAATAGAATGTAATATAATTTAGACCACTTGATAATTATACTAAATATCCTATAGAATGATAATCTATATGATAAATATAAGATTTATAACTTTGGTTCCAAAAGTTTTTATTTTTTGGACACAATATCTAAATAGATGGTATAGTAGTAGATCCATCAATGACTGAGGCTTTTGAATGTTTGGCTAGACTAACCACAGTTATTGAGATCCATGATTTTTTTGATTTGGCTGGATATGATTGATTCTTTGTGGAGAATTTATCATAAAAATCGAATCTTCTTATACATGTTAACTTGAAAGGGTTCTATGTTTCTCTAGATGGATGAATATGAGGATAATTTCAAGGAATGAAATAGAAGGTTGTTCAGTGTACCTGTGTATACATTACCCTATAACGGAGAAGGTTTTTTAATCTATATTGATGTATCCAGAATGATTTCGTATTTTTTATTATACATAAAATCATTGATATCTCTTATGCCTCACTACTATTGGAGATCCATGATCAATGTACCCAACACTGAATTTGGAGTTAGTACCTGTAATTTATATTTTGAAGATATGGATGTATTATATTTATAGAGAAAAGTGTGATATATATACTGATTATAAATGGATGAAAACTATATTTTCATAGAAGGAGTAGATCATGCACTAGACAAGATTAATATAGATTAAAATTATTATAAATTCTCTATACATTACCACCCTTGGAATGCAAACAAGTCCAATTATGGTTTGAGTTGAAATGATCATGCAAGATTCTCCATTATGAGGGTCAAAAAGGATACAATATTTCTAGTTTTGTAATGGATGGATCTATAAATCTTGATGTAAGGGGAGAAATATTATATTTATCAATCAAATTATCAACCCTCTATATATGTGAAGATTAAAGACGAAAATAAGGAAGATATATTATTCCAAAAAAAGGTTATAAATGTGAATGTGTTGAACCATGATCAGGATGAAATGGTAAGGATTGGTAATAGTGTATGTGTTCCATCCATACCATATTTTAAGAGGGATATGTTAGCAGAGGATAATAATTCTTCATTCATTATTCATAATGTATGAACAAATATGTACTGAGATTTAAAGGAATACTTCGGGTGCGATGGAATAAAGATGATTATCAAAAAGTTTGTATAAGGCCCCAGCCTTAAACCTTACTTAATATTGAATTAACTGAATAATTCACATTGAGGATGTTTTCAGGTTTAGAGTTTTAGAGAATTAGAACATAACTATTACATCTTAAAAGATTACAAAGTAGACACTTCTACTAAGTCTCCATAAAATAAAAACTCTTAAAAAGAAAGATGTCTAGATTCCATGTTTTAGATAGCATGAAATTCCCTTGATCCCATCCTTGACCTTATTCCACTTTAAGTCTTGTGAAAAACATTTCAAAAAACTTGGGGTGAGCATAAAAAGCTCAGTAAGGGATACAAAAAGAATGAAAACTGTTAGTTTTTCAAACATCAAGTAAACCATGTATACTATATCAATGTAATACCTTCACCTTCATGAAGTAGTAAAAAAAATCTTCACTGAATAAAGTATCATTACTTACCTTTTTGGTAACCAAAGGATTAACATAAAACCCATATAAAGAACACATAGAATATATAAAGGTAACTTGGGACATAAACATACTTAAGTGGAATAACCATACGGTTGACTTCCACACATATCACTTAATGTAATAGCCATACGGCCAATTTCCATAGATACATAATGGAATAGCTATACGGCTGAATTCCATACCCAATGCATTGGAGGTTATAACGTAACCACCCGTCCTGGTATTCACGGCACCACCCGTCATATGGTTTATAACGTAACCACCCGTTAAAATGTCCAAGTACCAATATAAAATCATAAAACATAAAACCAATATAAAGGAATGATAAAATTTCCACATTTCAATCAAAATATATCATAATAGAATCCTTTATCAAAACCATTTTCAATACCAAAATATATAAAAGAGTATATGGTATTTATTTTTATTTTAAAAACATTACGGCTTGTTGAGGAAGCCAAAGATCAAATAATACTCGCGGCGGCGGAAAAGGTCGTTGTCACCGCGTACGTTAAAAAAAACATTCCTTTTTGTCGTTTAGTAAAATGCTTCGTAGAAAAAGATTCCTTTTGTATAAAAGTAATATTCAAAGGTGTTTATACACCGTATAAAAGAAAGTTGTGTATAAAACGAAATATGCCTCAATGAAAGGAGATTGAGACGAAGTCCCTTACCTTGGGTCCGACTTGACTCGATCGTTCTTTAACGTCCTGAATAATAAACTTGAGTTAATTTATACTTTATTAAGAACCTTTTTAAAGTACATTATTCTTTTTATATCACTTATTTCCTTGTTATAAACATTATGTAACCATTTAAGTTAATAATGTTTGTTTTGTCAATATTTGGTTCTTAAGTCGAAAGTTGACTTCTTACAATTACATGTTGTTCATGTGGTCAAAAGTTCTTTATATCCAGAATGAAATTCCCGATTTGGATATAATATGTATCATATATATCTAGCATATACATGTATTTATAATATTACATAATCATTTAGAGTTTTGAAATGAAATGCACCGTTCATGGAGACGGTAAGCCGTACGTATGCATGAACGCTACTTTCATTTCTTTGTCATATTAATGGAATTAAAACTAAATGAGAGGTATGTATATTTTAATTCCATAATTATATTTATCATTTAGATATATCATTAATTATATATATACATTATATACATGTAATTTTAATAGTACATTACATTTGGGGATAATAAATGAAATGCACCGTTCATGGAGACGGTAAGCCACACGTACGCATGAACGATACTTTCATTTCTATCTCATACTTTAAGGGAAAGAAATAATAATGATATAGAGGTATATTATAATTACAGTATAAAATCATATATAATAACTTTAAATCCATCCATTACACGTCCCACATATGGCATTAACGAATCACATCACTTTTAGGGGGCGGTAGTCCGCACTTCCTTAAATGAAGATATCGTGTTTACTCATAATGGAAACCATAAAGGTATGCCAAAAATGAAAAATACAGAAGCTTAAAGAAAACATAAACATATTATATATCATATATAAAAATAGTGACATCATAATGGCCACCCTTGAAGGTGTTAAATGAGTATTGAACAATCATCGTTTCGGGATGCAGAATTTCGCCATCCACGGAAACCGTATGTTCGTTAACCATTTGATGTAGTTGTGTGAGATTGTAGCTCAAATAAATATTATAACAACATCCTAGTATATTGAATATACTGGTTTTGTTACAAAAGAAGTAAATAAAAAGAGTTTAGAGGGTTGGAGAAGAAAAATAAAACAAATGAACAAGAGAGAATGAATTACCTTTAAAAGTGTAACTCCTTTTGATTTGAGCCTAAAAGCTTCCTTTGAAAGGATTCTGCCCAATGGGAATCCTCTAGGATGAGGAGAGGGATTTATAGAGAGTAAATGGGCAGGGGTTGGGCGAGCCAAAGGCTTGAGGAGTGTGTGTAAGGTGGTAGAGGTGGGGGCCTTTTATAAGAGAAGAGGAGGGGCACTTTTGGAAAGTAAAGAAATATTACTTTATTTGAAAATGTGTTTCGGTTTTAAAAGGTCCCACATTGATATAATTCGTGGATAAGGTGATAAGGGTTCGAAATCCACTCATCCAATTGGTTTTGGCCATGTTTAGGTTTTAGATTTTTCATTATCTTTCCATTTTATTTAAATTGTCAAATAATGATGTCATCGCTGCATCATTATTATGTCATAAATAATTTAATTTATTTAATGTCTAAAAATTATAAAAAAATACTATGATGTATGAAATCTTTTTATCTTTCCAATGTCTATTTATAATCAAAATTTTGACCTGCGTAACCCTACTTAAAATTGTTTTAGTAAAACAACTCATGTTTGTGTCAATTTAATTTTAACATTAAATAAAAAGTTATTTATGTCATTTCCCAACCAAAGTGTCTCCATGGGGTCCCCAAGTTGGCCCATGGCTTGTCTTGGTCTGACATGACTCACCCAATAGGTGTAGGACAAGTGTCATGGTGTTTTCACATTCTTATAATATCATTTTTACCTTAAATTACACTAATTAGCTCTAATCGCGATTAAGAACTTAATAAGTTACTATTCACCAAAAAATTATTATAATCTCATTGAACCACATTTTACTTCTTAATGACAAACATGTATGTCAGATTTTTGAAATTCAAAACACAATGATGGAAAAATTTCATTTAAACGGAAAATCAATTTTTATAAGTACCACTTAGTGGTTTCACTATTCATCAAAAATTGATGTTTTTCAGAAAATTACCAAAAATTCACCCGAAGATATATTTGATATTCCGAATTCAAAAATGAAGTCTATTTTACAAAATTCAATACATATAAGTCACATTAGTTAATTTAATAATTAATTCCCGATGTCATAGCAAATAGCGTGTTTTTATGAAACAATAAGTATCAAAAGATTGACACTAGTTTAAGTCCGTTTTCAAAGTGAAATTAATTCGAACGACCACTATTGGATTTAATGGTAAAAATATTTTCTAATTTCACATTAAAACCAATTCAAAAGATAATCTAATCATATAAATAAATTAGATTAAAAAGAGGTTTTGAATTAAAATACAACATTTTACACTATTCATTAAAAAAATGAACTTTATCAGAAAGGTACCAAAAATTTACACAAAGTAAATTTTGATGTCTCGATTCTAAAGAAGAGTTATATTTGGTCCAAAAGAATGTATAAGAGTGATCAAAACTATATTTAATGACGTTTCTCCGTCAAAAGGTGATAAGTGGACCTTTCGTGATAATTAGGGTATAAATGCCTAAAATTTAACTCTTTCCGTATTTTAAGCCTTTATCTTTTATTGGGTAAATGTAAAAACATTTAAAAACATATATAATAATATTTTAGTTATACCTATCCATTCCCGCCAGTACAACAGCTACTCGTTAAATAACATTTAAAATAATATTATTTTATTACTTGTGTGCAACGTAAGTTTTCAAAGAAACTCATCGTTGCGTACCAAGTAAGCTATTGAACGTAGAAACCCATTTTAATTAAAATTAATATTTAATTCGTAAATATTAATAAATATGAAAATTCTTTATTCTTTATTTACCTGGGATGTTACATCCTTCCCCCCTTTTTGGAATTGCGTCCTCGCAATTTTATTCACTTATCAAAATAAGTGGGGGTATTTATCCCTCATAGCATTTTCAGATTCCCATGTTGCCTCTTCAATCACATGGTTTTTCCACAAAACCTTTACCTGATGAATCACCTTATTCTGTAACACCTGCTCCCTGTGGTCAAGAATCTGGACCGGTTGTTCCTCATAAGATAGGTTCTCTTCCAGCTGAACTACCTCTGGACTCAAAACATGAGATGGATCTGGAATATACTTTCTCAAAATTGAAACATGAAAAACATTGTGTACCTGAGATAAACTTGGAGGTAAAGCCACCTGGTATGCAACTGATCCAACTCTCTCCAGAATTTCATATGGTCCAATAAACCTTGGACTCAGCTTTCCTTTATTACCAAATCTCATCACAGTTTTCCAATGAGAAACCTTGAGAAAAACATGATCACCTACCTCGAAAGATAGATCCTTCCTCCGGTTATCCGCATAACTCTTCTGCCTGCTCTGAGCTGTTCTCATGTGCTTTTGAATCAACTGATCTTTTTCTTCCATCTCTTCTACCAATTTTGGTCCCATCAGCTTCCTTTCACCCACTTCATTCCAAAATGCTGGAGTTCGAAACCGCTTCCCATATAATGCCTCAAATGGTGCCATCTGTATACTGGAATGGAAACTGTTATTATAATAAAACTCAACCAAAGAAAGATGTTGGTCCCAACTTCCCTGATAATCCATAGAACAAGCTCGTAGCATATCCTCCAATGTCTGGATTGTTTTTTCTGACTTCCCATCTGATTGAGGATGAAAAGCTGTACTAAAATTTAATTCAGTACCCAAAGACTTCTGAAGGCCTTTCCAAAAGTTAGATGTGAACATGGGATCACGATCAGATATAATGGAGAGAGGAACTCCATGTAACCTGACTATTTCTTTAAGATACAAACGGGAAAGTTGATCAAGAGAGAAAGTATCTCGTATAGAAAGGAAATGAACAGATTTGGTCAGGTGATCAACAATAAACCAGATTGCATTATTACCTCGAGATTTCCTCGGTAATCCCACAACAAAGTCCATGGATATGTTTTCCCATTTCCACTCTGGCACTGGTAAAGGTTGAAGCATCACTTTCGGTAACTGCCGCTCTTCTTTAACCTGTTGACATGTCAAACACTTCACAGTAAAATCAACAATATCTCTTTTCATTCCATCCCACCAGTAATACTCCCGCAGATCTCTGTACATCTTAGTACTGCCAGGATGAACTGAAAACGGAGAACTATGAGCCTCACATAACAAATCATTCTTCAACTGTGAATCACAAGGCACACATAACCTCTTCCCAATCCTCAAAACACAAACACAAACTTATCCAAGAACTCATGGAAAATTTTATTCATAAGGTCCATGAATACAGCAGGTGCATTGGTTAACCCCAAAGGCATAACTACAAATTCATAATGGCCATATCTAGTACGAAACGTAGTCTTCGGAACGTCTGCTTCTTTTACTTTCAACTGATGGTACCCCGACCTCAAGTCAATCTTTGAAAAATACTGAGCTCCCTGGAGCTGATACCACTTCATTCGATGGCCCAACATCTGCTGAAGTTATTGCAAAGGATTTTACCACCCCTTTCTGCTTGTAGTCTGGCTACATTCTCCCAGTGGAGTTCTTCGTTGGACACTCGTTTGCAAAATGAACCATTTCATTACACTTAAAACATCTTACCGTTGGATTTTCATTTCCTGCTTGATCATCTTCCTTACAGTTACGAGCAATATGACCACACATACCACACCGAAAGAACTTACCAAACTTGGATAAACATTCTCCAGGATGCATTTTACCACACTTCTCACAGGATGGATATTTTGTTTTCTTACCTCCTTGCTTCTTTGATGAATTCTTCCCCTTTTCCTGCCAACTATACCTCTTATTCTGTTGTTTGTCATAGAACACCTGATCATCGGCAAACTCCATTTCTACCTTCTCGACACATCGAAAAAGTTTTTCATAACTTTTGAACTCACGAGAAGCAAAAGCCCTTCGATACTTTGGCTTTAACCCTGAGTAAAAATGGTTTATTTTACTATCAAGATATCGTATGAAGTTTGGAGCATACCTTGCCAATCGAGTGAACTTTTCTTCATAAGCAGCCACTAAATCATCCTCTTGCCTCAATTCTAGGAACTTTTTTTCCATCCTAAGACGAACCACCTTAGGAAAATATTTCTTGAGAAACATACCTTTGAATTCGTCCCAGTGAAGATCCTCAATCTCATCACTATCACTTATATTTTTCACCATCACCCACCACTGATCAGCTTCACCTTCAAAACGGTAAACAGCAAGACTAACCTTTTGATGCTCTGAACACCCCATGACATCAAAAATCTTCTCCAGTGCTTTAATCCACCCTTCAGCTTGCACAGGGTCAGATGATCCTCTGAATGATGGGGGATGTTGCCTCATGAAATGTTCCACCAATGACATGTTCCTCTATGGTTGATCGGGCTGATCTCGTGCATGGATACCACCACCATTTATAGCCTGAGTCAACTGTGTCATCACTGCAACAAACTGTTCAGTTCCGATTCCGACCATCTCAGGTTGCTGATTTGGAAGGTTATCTTCCTCCTGATGTCATCCCAACATAGCTGCTTTGTTTCCTCTACGGAAAACCATTCTGAACACAGAAATATCTTAGGAGAAGCAACATGGTAATCCATAAATGCTATATCATTTCAATCATATTATAATTTAACAATTTTTTAACTCCTAAAGTTGTCTAAACCGACCTCTGATACCAATTATAAGGCCCCAGCCTTAAACCTTACTTAATATTGAATTAAATGAATAATTCACATTGAGGATCTTTTCAGGTTTAGAGTTTTAGAGAATTAGAACATAACTTTTACATCTTAAAAGATTAACAAGTAGACACTTCTACTAAGTCTCCATAAAATAAAAACTCTTAAAAAGAAAGATGTCTAGATTCCATGTTTTAGATAGCATGAAATTCCCTTGATCCCATCCTTGACCTTATTCCACTTTAAGTCCTGTGAAAAACATTTCGAAAAACTTGGGGTGAGCATAAAAAGCTCAGTAAGGGATACAAAAAGAATGAAAACTGTTAGTTTTTCAAACATCAAGTAAACCATGTATACTATATCAAGGTCATACCTTCACCTTCATGAAGTAGTAAAAAAAATCTTCACTGAATAAAGTATCATTACTTACCTTTTTGGTAACCAAAGGATTACCATAAAACCCATATAAAGAACACATATAATATATAAAGGTAACTTGGGACATAAACATACTTAAGTGGAATAACCATACGGTTGACTTCCACACATATCACTTAATGGAATATCCATACGGCCAATTTCCATACATACATAATGGAATAGCCATACGGCCTACTTCCATACCCAATGCATTGGAGGTTATAACGTAACCACCCGTCCTGGTATTCACGGCACCACCTGTCATATGGTTTATAACGTAACCACCCGTTAAAATGTCCAAGTACCAATATAAAATCATAAAACATAAAACCAATATAAAGGAATGATAAAATTTCCACATTTCAATCAAAATATATCATAATAGAATCCTTTATCAAAACCATTTTCAATACCAAAATACATAAAAGAGTATATGGTATTTTTTTTTAAAAACATTACGGCTTGTTGAGGAAGCCAAAGATCAAATAATACTCGCGGCAGCGGAAAAGGTCGTTGTCACCGCGTACGTTAAAAAAACATTCCTTTTTGTCGTTTAGTAAAACGCTTCGTAGAAAAAGATTCCTTTTGTATAAAATTAAAAGTCAAAGGGGTTTATACACCGTATAAAATAATGTTGTGTATAAAACAAAATATTCCTCAATGAAAGGAGATTGAGACGAAGTCCCTTACCTTGGGTCCGACTTGACTCGATCGTTCTTTAACGTCCTGAATAATAAACTTGAGTTAATTTATACTTGATTAAGAACCTTTTTAAAGTTCATTGTTCTTTTTATATCACTTATTGCCATGTTATAAACATTATGTAACCATTTAAGTTAATAATGTTTGTTTTGTCAATATTTGCTTCTTAAGTCGAAAGTTGACTTCTTACAATTACATGTTGTTCATGTGGTCAAAAGTACTTTATATCCAGAATGAAATTCCCGATTTGGATATAATATGTATCATATATATCCAGCATATACATGTATTTATAATATTACATAATCATTTAGAGTTTTGAAATGAAATGCACCGTTCATGGAGACGGTAAGCCGTACGTACGCATGAACGCTACTTTTATTTCTTTGTCATATTAATGGAATTAAAACTAAATGAGAGGTATGTATATTTTAATTCCAGAATTATATTCATCATTTAGATATATCATTAATTATATATATACATTATATACATGTAATTTTAATAGTACATAACATTTGGGGATAAGAAATGAAATGCACCGTTCATGGAGACGGTAAGCCGTACGTACGCATGAACGCTACTTTCATTTCTATCTCATAATTTAATGGAAAGAAATAATAATTATATAGAGGTATATTATAATTACAGTATAACATAATATATAATAACTTTAAATCCATCCTTTACACGTCCCACATATGGCATTAACGAATCACATCACTTTTAGGGGGCGGTAGTCCGCACTTCCTTAAATGAAGATATCATGTTTACCCATAATGGAAACTGTAAAGGTATGCCAAAAATGAAAAATACAGAAGCTTAAAGAAAACATAAACATATTATATATCATATATAAAAATAGTGACATCATAATGGCCACCCTTGAAGGTGTTAAATGAGTATTGAACAATCATCGTTTCGGGAGGTAGAATTTCGCCATCCACGGAAACCGTATGTTCTTTAACCATTTGATGTAGTTGTGTGAGAGTGTAGCTCAAATAAATATTATAACAACATCCTAGTATATTGAATATACTGTTGTTGTTACAAAAGAAGTAAATAAAAAAAGTTTAGAGGGTTGGAGAAGAAAAATAAAACAAATGACCAAGAGAGAATGAATTACCTTTAAAAGTGTAACTTCTTTTGATTTGAGCCTAAAGGCTTCCTTTGAAAGGATTCTGCCCAAAGGGAATCCTCTAGGATGAGGATAGGGATGTGGATAGAGTAAATGGGCAGGGTTTGGCCGAGCCAAAGGCTTGAGGAGTGTGTGTAAGGTGGTAGAGGTGGGGGCCTTTTATAAGAGAAGAGGAGGGGCACTTTTGGAAAGTAAAGAAATATTACTTTATTTGAAAATGTGTTTCGGTTTTAAAAGGTCCCACATTGATATAATTCGTGGATAAGGTGATAAGGGTTCTAAATCCACTCATCCAATTGGTTTTGGCCATGTGTAGGTTTTAGATTTTTCATTATCATTCCATTTTATTTAAATTGTCAAATAATGATGTCATCGCTGCATCATTATTATGTCATAAATAATTTAATTTATTTAATGTCTAAATATTATAAAAAAATACTATAATGTAGGAAATATTTTTATCTTTCCAATGTCTATTTATAATCAAAATTTGGACCTGTGTAACCCTACTTAAAAATTGTTTTAGTAAAACAACTCATGTTTGTGTCAATTTAATTTTAACATTAAATAAAAAGTTATTTATGTCATTTCCCAACCAAAGTGTCTCCATGGGGTCCCCAAGTTGGCCCATGGCTTGTCTTGGTCGGCCATGACTCACCCAATAGGTGTAGGACAAGTTTCATGGTGTTTTCACATTCTTATAATATCATTTTTACCTTAAATTACACTAATTAGCTCTAATCGCGATTAAGAATTTAATAAGTTACTATTCACCAAAAAATTATTATAATCTCATTGAACCACATTTTACTTCTTAATGACAACCATGTATGTCGGATTTTTGAAATTCAAAACACAATGATGGAAAAATTTCATTTAAATGGAAAATCAATTTTTATAAGTACCACTTAGTGGTTTCACTATTCATCAAAAATTGAAGTTTTTCAGAAAATTACCAAAAATTCACCTGAAGATATATTTGATATTCCGAATTCAAAAATGAAGTCTATTTTACAAAATTAAATACATATAAGTCACATTAATTAATTTAATAATTAATTCCCGCTGTCATAGAAAATAGCGTGTTTTTATGAAACAATAAGTATCAAAAGATTGACACTAGTTTAAGTCCATTTTCAAAGTGAAATTAATTCCAACGAACACTATTGGATTTAATGGTAAAAATATTTTCTAATTTCACTTTAAAAAAAATTCAAAAGATAATCTAATCATATAAATAAATTAGATTAAAAAGAGGTTTTGAATTAAAATACAACATTTTACACTATTCATTAAAAAAATGAACTTTATCAGAAAGGTACCAAAAATTTACACAAAGTTAATTTTGATGTCTAGATTCTAAATAAGAGCTATATTTGGTTCAAAAGAATGTATAAGAGTGATCAAAACTATATTTAATGACGGTTCTCCGTCAAAAGGTGATAAGTGGACCTTTCGTGAAAATTAGGGTATAAATGCCTAAAATTGGACTCTTTCCGTATTTTAAGCCTTTATCTTTTATTGGGTAAATGTAAAAACATTTAAAAACATATATAATCATATTTTAGTTATTTCTATCCATTCCCACCAGTACAACGACTACTCGTTAACTAACATTAAAAATAATATTATTTTATTACTTGTGTGCAACGTAAGTTTTCAAAGAAACTCATCGTTGCGTACCAAGTACGCTATTGAACGTAGAAACCCCTTTTAATTAAAATTAATATTTAATTCGTAAATATTAATAAATAAGAAAATTCTTTATTCTTTACTTACCTGGGATGTTACAGTTTGTGTATCAGTGCTTGGTATGAAATCATGTTAAGGTAAAAACTAAAAATTCTAACGGGATGTGGAATCCATTACCCATTCCAGAATGGAAAATCATAGTGGATTTTGTTGTTCGACTCCCTAAAACTCAAAAGGTATTAATGTTATTAGGGTGTTAGTTGACTACCTTACTAAGTCAGCACACTTCATTTCAATCAGATAAGGATTCTATTTCGATCACCTTTCATGGATAAACAATATGTATATTGTAAGGATTTATAAGGTGCCACATTATATTTTAATTTATTGGGATCTATGGTTTATCCCATATTTATGGTTTCATCTTAAAAAATTACTTGATATTTTATTCAGTATCAACACTTCTTATCATCAATAGAGGGATTCTCAATTAGAAAAAATTATTCAAAACCAAGAGTATATGTTGAGATCATTTTATTTGGATTTAAAAAAATTTTGGGTTCAATATCTTCTTGTACTTATAGTTTCCTATGACAATAGTCTTTACTCGAGCATTATGATAGATCATTATGAAAACTTCTATGGAAATAAATGTAAATCTCAAACTTTCAAGGATGAATATGGAGAACGAAAGGTATTGTGCCCTGAGATAGGTGAATAAATAGATGAGATGGTTATAACCATTAAGTAGTATATTATGTTAGAATAGAGTTAGTAGAAAATATATTCAGGTAACTGATGGTGATATTTATAATTCAATGTTGTTTAGAATGTGTTTCTAAGGATTTATCTATAGATAAAGGTTACGAGTTTTGGGAAGAAAAGGAAAATATAACCAAGGTATATTGGTACCTTCAGTATTATTGATTTTATAGGGATAATAGACTATCCCATGGAACTTCCTCCAAATATTTCTCAAATCCATGTCATGTTACTTGTATCTTTCTTGAGTAATTAAATACGTGACCCTTCCCATATACTGAACATAGATGTCATAATGCTTGAGAAAAATCATTCTTACACGGAAAACCCAGTTGAAATTATGTTTCGTACAGAGAATGTAATATGAAACAAGGTGACTTATATTTTCATAGTTTTATGTTGAAATAACCAGTTATGGGAAGCTACATGGATACCAGAGAATATTATGAGGTATAAATTTCACCATTTTTTCTATCATAATAATGATTTTTTTGGAGAAATTCATTTTAATGGGGGGTAGAATGTAACGCCTTTTCATTTTGTGAACCTTTTTCTAATAAATTAATTTACATTGATTTTGTACATTAGACACTACACTAATTCAAAAATTCTTTATACACTAAACTAATGTAATCATACACTACACGCAACACTGAGAAAGCATCTGTTGCACACAACCCCGAGTTTCTATGAAACATTATTTTATAGTTGTAATAATCTAAATGAGATACTCATAACCTAGTATTTAAGATTAGTAACATGAATAGTAATGAATGATTTTTAAATTATTTTTATCATGCTGACATATAAATAAATCATAATTATGATGAAATTTATAAATTTTGGTAAGTCTTTATATGTTTAAATATATTATTTTCCTAAAGGAACTGCTTTTTATTTTATTATCTTAGAATTATTAAAATTAATTTTATAAACTCATATTAATTGAATTTGAAAAAATTATAATATTTTTTTTAATTTATAATGTTTAAATTATCCTGCCTTCATTTTTAATATTTCTTTAGAAAAACACCATTTTTTTATGAATTGTGAAAAATAATGAATATTAATTCCAAAAATATTTTATAACTAAATTATTAATATAGTTAAAAATTATATTTTAATTTTACATTA
Source organism: Viscum album (assembly GCA_963277665.1). Taxonomy (NCBI): domain Eukaryota; kingdom Viridiplantae; phylum Streptophyta; class Magnoliopsida; order Santalales; family Viscaceae; genus Viscum; species Viscum album. The sequence goes on from OY728161.1 coordinate 626,732,601, forward strand.
AATTTTAATATGTTAAAATTTAAAACAATTGATCTGATGTACATCATTCTACCCAACTTCACACTAAAATTGGATATTATAAAATTCTTAAGTTTTATTCATTTTTGCTGAAAACATGATTTTGTGACACGTTTGTGAGATTAATTTTAAATTAATTTATGTTACATATTGGATTATAATTTTAAAAAATGTATTCCAAATTTAAAAATAATAATTTCTAATTTCTAATATGGTATACTTAGATTTTAACTTAAATATTAGTGGATGTGAGTAAAATTAATTTCATTGATAAAGAGATAAATTATTGTAAGAAAGGTTTAAAGCATAAAATTGAGGTACAAAATGACCTAGAAACATGAAACAAACACATTTTATGTCTATATTTTTCCCAATACATCATTTTTTCTTAATTTGTTTTATTTTATCTACTTATAAAATGGAAAATGTGGGTGGAATTCCATTTCTAAAAATTTACCAGAATGTCACTCCTCCTCTTCTATAAAAAGGCACTCACACCTCAGATTTTTTTCACACCCCACCAGCCCTTTGGATCAACCAAACTCTATTATATTATTCTTACATAATCCCTCTACTCATCCTATAGACACCACATTGTGAAGAAATTTCTCCAATGAATTATTTTTGTGAAAACCAAAGGGAGTTATGTAAAAAAAGGTAACGTTCATCAACGATCAATTTAGAGTTATTTATTTCTCCAATCCATAAATTATCCTAATTCAAATATCATATAATTAAAATATTATAATAATTATAAATATATTTATTAATACATGGTTCATACCTACACTTACACAAACATCAATCTAATGGGTAACGAACATACCATTATTGTCTACAATGACCTATCACCTCACGAAACGATATTGTTCATTTTCTTTTAAAACCTCTCATGGTTGGAGATAGTGATGGAAACTATTTTTTATATTTTATGTATGATATTAATTATTTATTTATTCTTATTTTATTATTAAATAACACATAGCATTAGGATTTCCATTATGTGTTAAAATGATAATTTGGTTTGTGGAATTGTGGACTATCACCTCCTCAAAGAGATGTGATTAGTCCACACTACACATGAATTGTATTATGGTTGGGTTTAGTAAAAGAATATGGTATATGTGACAAAATAATTGTACTTTATTTTTTATATATACAACTTTATATATATGGGATTTAAATTCTTAATTTCAAATCGATAATTAAATGGAAACAATGTTCATTCTTACTTACGACCTACGGTCTACATGAATGGTGTATTCCATTTCAAATTTCTATAATTAATATATTATTATAAATAAATATATAATGATTATAAATTATATTTATATCATGTTTTTTATTTTGGAAATTTTGATATAAGTATAAGGACAAAAATATATAACGCATTAATCCACATGCGCAAAAAATCAGATATTACCCAAAATAAAAGAGTAACATGGAAGTTTTAATAATTGGGTAATATAAAGACATATATAGTATTAGATATAAGAAAATTTATTTGTTTTATATATATAATATACTTGTATTTATTATATTGGTGTTTTTGAGGTGTACAATGATATTCAAGATATAAGGTAAAAAAATTTCATCTCACATTATATTTCTGTGAGATTCATTCCATATTCACCACTCTTTTATTTTTTGCCGTTTATATACTGCCAATGAATATATAATATAATTATTTTAATTAAATTTATGGGTATTTAGGTATCCATTTTATTTTCTCTATTTCATTGGTATATTTTTTAAAAATTACCAAATCGGTAAAGATGTTTTGTCTAAATTTTCCTTCATTGAGACGCATGGCATGAATTTCGAAAACCATGTTTTCAAAAATGTTATTAAATTTTTTTTTGTTTTGAATGATTTATAAATAAAATTTTCAATTAAAATCATCTAAATAAATTATATTTTTCAAAACATCTTTTATATGGTTTCAATTTATTTTCATAGAATTGGTTTTCAAACATATTTTCATGATTCCTTTTTAAAGAAGTTTTATTAATTTTTTTTCAGACATCCCTTTCAAAGAATTGTTTTTTAAAATTATTTCATGAATCCATTTTATGTTTTTAATGAATTTTTTTTAAAATAAATTATTTTTTAAAATCGTATTTTTAAATAAGAAATTATATTTTCCTCAATAAATGTTTTAAAAATGATAATTCCAAATATCTTTTCATCTATGGTGACATCTATTTGTATTAATCATTCCTTTATAAGAATTCATCCAATGGTTACACTTATATTCCTTCTATAAATGGAATATGGATTGATGGAATGTTTTTATTAAAACTTGTCTCTCAATAGTGAGTTATATTTTTATGAAACATGTTCCTCATTCTTGGGTTTTTTATTTTTAAACCCACTTATTTTCACGGGTTATACATTGATGAAATTATTCTAAAACCTTTATCATTTCCACAATTAATGACTAGATTACCTTTTTATGACACCCATTTCATTTCAGGAGTTATTATATGACTATTTATGATTTTGTGTAACTTTTATGTATGATTTAATTATAATATGGGTGGGCCTTATATCTACCTCCAATTCATTCAGTAAATGTTTATATCTCAGAAGATAATGATGGGAATAAATTTGATTGGATTGATCCATTATGAAACATTGCGGAACCCAATCCACTAAGGGAATATGGGGAAACCCAATACACTATTGGAAGATGGGGAAACCCGATCTACCATAGGAAGATGGGGAATCATTATCCACTCTGGGATGAAGGAGATACCTCATCCACTATGGGAAGATGGGGAAAAAAGACCCCTTACAAGGAATAGACTACGTATGGGGATCATGGTTCATCCTGCCTAGTAATTGTAGTTCCTATGTTATTCCCCAACAATTTCAGGCAATGCGTCTTAACTTATAGGTAATGAAATTACATTTTTATGTGTATTCAACAATTACATGTACTACACCTCTATTATTATATCATTGATCATGCTCTTGATTTCCTAATGATTCATGTATTTTTAAATTCTAATATTTATGTTTTGATTTATGTTTATGATTTTTGAAATGTGCGGTATGATATTATAATGTAATGATCACTTTCTTATTACCTTATTCTCATATTTATTCTTATATTTTTTTTGGTTCACCCTTATAGAGAATATGAGGTCTCCCATTTTTATATTTCCTTCCCAATGTTAGGAAGATACATAATATTTATGATGTGTCTAATAAGGGTTCTAATATAGAAGAACCTATTGTATGATAATGTAACTCACTTATATACTGGTGTTTTTGTTTCCATGTTTCCAAAGGCATTTGAACAATTTTCTATTTGGGAACCTGTTTTTTATAATGTATTATGTATTCCATAAAAGTTATGTAATTTTAATGTATGTAAATATAGAGTTGATATATATCCCATCCTCAGGTATTATCTCACCTATAATGGAATCCAAAAAAGCTCCACATACCCATACCAACATCTAGAAAATGGATCCAAACTATACATGTTTCCTCACTATGTCATCCTAGCATATAGGATGCCATCAATATGAACCTAAAACTTTTTATATAAACCAAAACTACACTAAAATCGACCAATCATTCTCAAAATCTATTTACCATATAGGATCTCCTCAATGATATTACCCAATCACAACATCTAAGACTCCGCTGAAATGAGATCAAACAAAGGTGACATGGCTACTTAAACACATATCACACAATAATAAAGTTCCCCTCAATGGAGTCACAAATCAAAAAAACAAACCCATTGGAAAATTTTGAATTAGAACCTAAAATAAATCTTTCCTCCAAAACTCACCCAGTATAAAACATCCCATAGAATGCATTTAATCACCGAAATAATTCCATATACATGATCAATGTGCAAAAAAACATATAATGGACTACTCATATGTCCAATTCTAACACTAGGGAATTAAAATAGAAAAATAACGCCAAGTATGTAGTACAAATCATGTACCTCATGTACATGCTTTGAATATCAAATAGTACTCTTAGGCATTATGAAATATCCTTATCAACATTCACTATCCATGACTACACATTTTTTACCAAATTCACATGAAATGATATCCATGTAAGGTACCTTGGCATGTAACTCATATGGGGGAAGTTCAAGTACCCTATACTTCCACCATCCATGTACCTCCCATGGGGTCTGATCAATTACCTTACATCGATTTGTGCCCTAAAAGGGGGGATCTAACCATGACCTAGGCCATTCCGTGAGTCACCCCACATGAAATTTCAAAGAAACAAACTATGTGTAACCCATTATTCCTCACCTCAACTGAAATAAAGCACACAAATTGTGTGTTATCTAATATTCACACTATGTAAATAGGGTTTTCAATGGTAAATCGCTTATAACCTACCCAAAAGTCACATTTCTCCCCAAATTAGTCCATTTGTGATATCAAAGATCCCTGAATGACATATAACATGGTTTTTAAGTTAAAATAACATATCTATTAGTATTTTAATCTGAAAACCTAAAAACATCCAACCTCTGGTGTGTAAAACAAAGAATCCTCACTCCAATATCAATGTACTACAACCACCAATCTTTGATTCACCTCTGATTGAACTCTCTAACTGTGTATTCAACTCTTTCGTCCTCTTCTGGACCACTTTATTTCATGACTGTTTGACACACATGGGGAAATAAGAACAATAAATGAAAATCAAGGGGGGGACACGTGAAATGAAAATTTGGAAAATGATAAATAAAATGAAAGGGAAAGAAACCCAAACCCAGTACCCATGACCTAATTGTGTCTCAGATTGGAAAAAACCCAAATTATTGAAATAATCATGCAATAAAATTAAAAATATGAAACTCATTTCAATATATATCATAATTTTAATAACTATTAATAAATAATTTCTAATTAATTAAATATAAATATTCCATGAAGACACAAATGACTAATATTTCTACAAATTATGGAAATACCCTATTCTTGTATTATAAGAGTGGTTATAAGAATTATCAATGATGTTTAGATAGGATAAATTACGCTTATCTCATCATAACCACTAGGTTATAAATATGAAATTCTTTCCAAAATTTATCAACCAATAATATATTGGTCATAACAACTTCACACATGAACTCTGAGATGAAGGAAACAAGTTTCTTTATAAAATATATTTTCCATGAATTAGAGAATTAAATGTATAATGGAATGAAAAATAATGAATACATAGAGTCTCAACATAATTTGAGGGGGGGAGATTCATCAACCTAATGAGGAGTTGGTCTTGGAATAGAATCAAGTGGAATAATAAAGGGATAAGGATAACCCTATTTTAAAATAAGCATTACTTTTTATTTTTTACTTCCCATTGGTAGGAGTTATATATAAAATCCAAATTTATTAAAAATTGGTGGATTTGAAAAATAAAATCAATATATAAAAAATGATATGTAATATTGGAAAACCCAACATTCTCCATGATGAAACCCCTGTAATATTTTAAATCAAAAAAGATGTGTAGAATTATCAGGAAAATGTAATATTGTATATACCATAAAAAAACACAACATGAAACTTATAATATGTAATGATAAGAAGAATATATTTAATAGAAGTTATGAATACATGTATTTTAACTATATAATGAATGGATATATTTTTTTAATTTTTCAATGAATCATTAGAAAAAATAAATTACTTTGTATTTGATTGAATTTATTATAAAATGATGTTATCGAACAAAAAAAAGTTATAGATTTTTTTATAATAATTCAAAATATGCTAATCAATTCTATAGTGTATATTTTATGTGATTTTCATCTATGATGAATCATAATTATCAATTCAAATTCAATGAAAGAATATTCTTAAATGAATTAGAGTTTTTGGGTTAGATAACAAAGATAATTGTGTTGAAATTAGTATGAGTAGGTGTTCCAAATACATTGATCAACAAAAACTATCCTCGAATGACAATAAAATAATTTAGAGAAGTTCAAAAACCTAATTTCTGTAAAAATGATAAATACTCTCAATAATAATTATTTATGTGTATATAATTTTTTTATGAACCTAATGATTCTTATATAGATAAATAATGAATTAATAAATTTGGAAATTACAAGTCAAGTCAATGACATGCCAAGATATCCATTTTTGTATGAGTACACAATGAAGAAAAGAATGTTATTAGGATATAAAAATAGTGTAATTCCATGGAAAGGGAGGAAAAGATGAATTATATGAAATCCATTTCATACCTAAAAATGGTTTCAAAATTGAAGGAAAAATGAAACAAATTAACCTATAAAAACACAATATCTTCCCCAATATGAAAGAATATGATGTCCCCATCACCCTATGTATTAAAATTATATAACTATTACTTATGTTTTCAACATATTTTATAAAATAAAATCATTAGGGAAATATAGTTGTATAGAGACATGTTCTAATGTTTAAATTTATGTCAGAGTAGTGCAAAAAGTATCTTATTGAATCTGATGATTCAAGTATATATGTGGAATAATAGGTGTTTGATCTATTCAAAAAAATTCCGGGTATAATTATGTTGTTTGTGCAATGAGAACATAATAAAACATTATAATCCAAAAGAGAATATTAAAAAAGAAAAATTTATTGAGATGTTATAGAATAATATTTTTCCTAATTAATTTATTCTGATATAAATTTTTATTACATATAAATCTTATTAGGGTATTTAAAATATCATTAGATGGGAGAATCTCAATCTGAGTATCAATTTAATATTATTTAATTAATATGTGACATTTATGGAAAGTATAGATATGAAAATCTAAAATGTGGTATCCCTATAAAATTATGAAACATTATCTATAGGGGAATGAAGAAATATTATTTGTGTCTAAATAAGATTATCAATGAATGATTTTTTTACTCACACGCACTATTACAGATGGTTTATTTACTAAAATATTAATGAAGATTTATAATATTTTAAAAGTTATGTTCTTTGGTAAAATATTGATGTGGTGGAGGCATGAATATTATGAGAGTATGTGAGTGTAATGGAATATTGTTCCAGAAAAAATCACTTTAAAATGTTTTGAGTTGTTTTTTTAAATTATTGTGATAAATTATCCAAAATAGTGTTCCTTACAATGATAGTGATTATTATGAATGTTGAATGTTTGATAGAGATATTATAGTTCAATCTATTCTATGTAATATTTAGATAACATATATCACCTTTTAGATATGATCCCGATTTATAATACATGTTGGGCATGTAGAGTACATGAATCTAAATGTAGATTTCGTTCTGAGGTTCCCATGAATTTTAAAAAGGAAAATATAAGTATATTTTACTATTTTTATTTAGAGTTCATCAAGTCCCATGTAATGTTTATATTCTTAGTTTTTCTAAAATGGTATAGCCACATAGTTTTCACTAATGTCGACATAGATATTACATTTTGTGACATAGGGTTATTTGAATCTCATATGGTGTTGAGGATATTCAACCTAGAGTTCATATTGATCATCATATATTTTATCGGATTCAATGTTGATTTTAATATTGTTTATGTATGGTTCATGCATATATATAGTGTTTTACAACCATGTATAGTTAAACACATTTCAATTTTTTTGAAAGTCTTGTTTTTTAACTCATTCGAGGTGAACATCAATAGAGATATTATGGGTCTTTTAAATACACATTATTTTTTTATGAGTATATTTTAATAATTCAAGTAAATATTTTTATGTATGTTATAACTAAATTTAATTGATAAACCAGTTGAAATAATTTTTAATACATTAATTGAAATATTATATTCCCATGTGATGGAATTTTATATTTATATTTATTCATCAGGGAAGATTAAATTATTTGAATTTATACCAAAAAATCTTATTATATTAAACTACAAAAAATCATGGAGACCAAATGGAAATAATTTTCATTGTAGTGATTGATTTTTATGCTTAAATTTATGGAGTTTTTTTATTAATTATATTATCATCATACAATATATGTATATATGATAACTAAATATAGAATAAGAACATACATTTAGTTTATCATTTGAATGGAAAATTATAAGGATATTATAGTTTCTTTCTATTTTTTAGGATTAAATTCCTAGTGGGTTTTATAAAATGTAAAGACAGTTGGGGTGGACATTCCCAGAGTTTATTCTAACAAGAAACATATCATAAAGGGATATAGGGTAATGTATTTAAACATATATTAATTTCATTATTATTTTATGGAGATGAAAACCATTATAATAGGAGAAGTATGTTACACTTTTTAAATAAGATCATTGGTATTTCAATTTTTTCTGTGGATAGTGAGTTTGTACTATTGGTGTGGAAACTCCATTGTGTAAAGGAAACAACCAAAACGTAGTGTGTTTAGTGCATTAGTTGAATTTTTTAGACAACCATAAATGATATTTGTATAACAATATTTGGGTTAAAAAAGTATAAATTATTATGTCAATTTTTTTCCTTATTCTATATAGAGATATTTTGAGGGATATAAGGAATTTTTTCCTTAAAAATTTAACATAATTGTTCTCATAGAGAAAATTTTAAATTTCCCACACCCAGATTCACCCCCCATAAACTATGGTATCATTGCCTAATATGTCTAATATGTTGAATCGTAGTTTTGGTGTTGGGGTGATTTTTTTTCTTTTAATTGAATTTATTGTTTTCCACAACTATATAACTATTTTGAATGTAATTAATTTAATAATATAGAAGATATAAATTCATATTTATTTCATATCATAGGGAATAGAAAAATATATGGTTGTTATTAATGCGAGTTTAGATAGTATGGATAATGTGTACTTTTCTATAAAAGTCCATGACAATTTTTATATGGATTATTGAGAAATAATGTTTTTTATAGGGGGCATTATCTAACCATATTTATTTAATGGTCATGTTACAAAACACATACCATGCTATATTGTAAATTATTCAGGATATCTATACAAGAGATTAAAAATATTTAGAAGTTATATAGTAGGATCTTTGTAAAAAAATATTATTATTGGAGGATGATTTTAAATGAGATAGTTAATTCCTTCATTGATTGAGTCAATCTTCTTATTAGAGGCATGCACAATCAATATGAATAATTCAAATAAAAAAACATTTTAAGGCCCATAAAAACATTATCCATTTATTTAAAAAAAATTCAAATTTTGATGAAAAATATCCTATAGAGATAATTATGGATTTAATATATAGTAATTTCACCACATATAAAGTTATGAATAATGATATTATGTCTCAAGAAGGTGAGAGTTCTCTGGAAGTTGACTTCAAATCTATGAATGGAGTTATAGTGGAGGAGGATTATGATTATTAGGATTTAGATGTTGTGATAAATTTTTATTCCAATATACCTAAAATATTAATAGTATATTTCAAAGGTAATGTTTAACATTCTTGTTTAAATGTGTCAGGGTTGGGAACTATTTTACAACATGAACCAAAACATATCAAGGAGTTGAGGAATATTATTTTTCCCCTATGAATCCAAGTAATTATTTCAACATTAAGGATAATGTTTAGAAATATTTCTTCAAACTAGTTAACTTAATATCATAATAGGATGATAGATTAGATGAGACTGAAGAAAAAGATGTTGGGAAGCAGAAGAATATTGATATTAATCCATTTTCACTATTTTAAAAAAGTTACAAGATGATGATATTGATACTGAATAAGAATAATGTTAAACAAAATTTGACCTTCAAGGATAATATAAGGAATACCATCCTGAAATGAAAACACTAAGGGATGATACTAAGAAATATAATTTATTTGACTAATATTATAAGTTTTACACGAAACAACAAGAGGTGGATAATTCATACATAAAAGAAACAATTATGAATCCTAAATCTACAATCGTTATTAGGCCAAATAAATAAGTATTTCATCAGTTAAAAGTTAATAAACATGACCATTTATTTATGGATTAATATAATTTGTAAAATATTTGGTAAAATTTATTTAAGATCTAAAGGATATTTCATAACATGATTATGAAAATATAGAGATAAAGATATAATCCCCACAACATGGTGTCCCATCATATCTACCAAAAAATATGTTAAGGATGCTCCTAAAGGGAGTGTTGGAGATGTGGTGGATGTTACAAAGGTGCAGTGATTCAATAAAAAAGTATAATATATTGTGAATATTTAACAAAAATAATAAAATTGTTATAATTCATATTAAACCTCATGTACAGACACATCAAAGCATGGAATATCTTTATAGCTCTCAATAGATCACTAATAGTTCATCAAAATATGATAGTATGATACCAAAAAGTAGGTGTTACTACTCAAAGAAGTAAATTCACATTTAATTAATGTTATCTACTGAAAATAGATATTTTTAAAAATAGTAGTATCAAAATAAGAAAGAAGAATATTTTATTTTACTATACTTATACTATATACTATTTCCATGTGATGGGTTTAGACACAATTCTATGTAATGAACCTCATGTGTGAAAAAGATGGTGTGGAAATAGACCTAAAAAGTGGAAGATAATACTTGTAACCATATTTATAAAAGCTAAAAAAATTAAAAATAGATTTCTATAGTTATAAAATGATTGAAAATATTATTATTAAGAAGTTTCACAAACTTTTTCATCATCTATATTTGTTTAGTAGTGATCATGGATAAATAAATAAGGATTTACAAAATAATGCTGATAAACTTTTTAGAAGAGTAATTGATATTATTATAATGAATATTCTATATAGTAGGTGTACATTCATCATATGGGAAAAACAACTTTACATATAAATCAAACTTGGTAAAAATGGATTTTTGTTGTTGTAATTGATGAAGGACTCAGAATTATTTGTTCTAGGAAGATAATACTTTGTGGAACTGATCTCAGATGAATGGTTGTGCTCTTGGTTGAAGGTCTCAGTTATAGCCTACAATGTGTTACATAGTTTTTTGGATTGGGATACTCAATTGAGTTTAAATAAAATGATACAGGTTAAGGGTAGATACGTAACAGTCATCATCATAGGAAGAAGAAAAAACAGGGATCATTTCTTTGTTGGTGATGAATTTATATTCCTATTTTTTTAAAGAATATTTGATTCATCTATGTCACAAAATAATATTCAAATGGAGCTAATAATATTTTGTGAAATTGGTGAATAAAGAAAGAGCATGATACATCCCTTACCTCAAACACAACAACTCTACCACATGTGATTTTTGTTATAAGGGAAAGTATATTTAGAATATCTAAAAGAAAAATAATGAAACATAAACCAGGTTAATTGTGTGTGTATATGTGTGTGTGTGGTCTGATGACACCTAAATCCTTATATTGAAAAAAATTAGGACTTTTTTATGAGTTTATTAAGGATTGAATGTTTAATGGTGATCATCTACATAACTAAAGTATTCTAATGTAATAATTGGTATCATAGTTAATATGAAAATATTCCTTGTTTAGTTATTTAATAAATATTAACATATAATGTTATGCAATTCAATAACAACTATTTAAAACATTATTTAAAAAATATTTTGGCAATAAGTGATAATAGTGTGAAATCCTCCAAAAAATTTAGTTTTTAATAGGAATAATTAAATAATATTAAACATATCTTAAACAATTATATTTGAAAATATTATAATTATATGTATTGGAAATAATTAGTTATCACTATGGTCTATATTACTAAAATTTCATTTCTATTTATAAATTTTGAAAATAAACCCTATGAATTTGGTAAAGTAAAAATAGATCAATCAAATATTAGTTATATTATTATGTAAGTGATTAATTCTGAATAATAGTTTAATAAAATCTATGAACCTTATGGTGAAGAATGTATTTTTCAATGATATTTAACCAAATAAAAATATCACATGTAATATAATAAAATTATTGGGAAAATAGTTCTAATACAAGATGTTATGGTGGTTGAAATAATGTAGGTTTTAAAATTATATGATCATATTTCATATTTTGGAATATATTTTCACATGAAAACTATCAAGATTTTATAGAGAGTAGTGATCATGAAGTATGTTTCTCCTAGGGTGAAATGAGATGCAAAATAATAAGATAAAGAACCTATAAATGAAAACCATGTAGTTGGAATAGCTTCTCCTACTAGGAGGACGAGTATGGATGATGTCACTAAAAATAATATAATTGTAGATAGAGAAGCCCATGTTCAATCTCATGTAATTAAATCATAGAAGTAAACATATAATTTTTCAATAGTGAAACTTAATTATTATTAAGAGTCATATAAATATATAAAATAGGTTAAGGTGGTTTATAATAAACGTCACCCAATTGAAAATAATGATAAATGGGTAGTTATTAAAATACTATAGAATAAAAATGTTATCTTAACTAGATGGGGTTTTGTAAGACACTACGTTTTTATAATATTTTTTTCATAAAAAATTAATTTCTCTGATTGATTTTATTATACCCAACACTAAGTTTAAACAAATCATGATGTAATATTAAAAATTTATAATTTAATTTCATTATTAAAACCTTGCCAATTCACTAATGGGTATGATTTGAACTAACCAATTTATGAAAACTGTATGTTTTACACTTTTATAAAAAAAAAATTTTATCAATTAGTTTGATCAAAATAAAAATATTTTAAATATAAAAAAAAATATTTATCTAAACAGCTGATTTTATTTGTAGAACATATTCTTATTATAAAAAAAATAAATTAATACTTATTAGTGAATTATTTAAATTAATATTTTATATTAAATATTTATTTAAATTTTCTAAAATTCATTTAATATTTTATTTTGACGTGAAAACAATAAACCAACTATTATACATAATATATGCTTGTCAAAAGTCATTTTTACCAATGCATGAATTTTTAACAAAATGAATTAAAATGAATCTTCTTTTCATTTTCTGAATGTAGAATTTTATTATATTTCACAAAATAAAAAACGAATGTTTTTTATCTAAAATTTACTCACTATAATTTCCCAAAATCATGATCATGAAACTTATTGAATCTTATTTGTAGTCCTCGTAGTATATTTTCAAATAAAATTTTTTCCATAATATTTGGTAAATTTAAATTTTTCAAAAATATTATTTCAAAATGAACATGATATTTTCCTTAAAAAAATTTCCAATGATTATTTAATTGAATTTTTTATTTATGATAAAATCCTTTGATGTTTCTTACAATTTACTAAGGATATCATTTACTGATGTCATCATTATTCATTCTTTAGGTAGCTTGTGATTATGATCCTGAAATGTTTAGAACCCATTTTTCAATGGTTTATGATGTAATGTTATGATTTATGATCTTCTGGTATTTATATGAATAATTTATCATAAGATAATGGTTAGGTATATTAAATCCCAATAAGTCATTGTGTTAATATGGAAAAATCATGAGGTAAATATATTATACATGAACTTGATTTCACATTCAGAATTTTATGTATGAACCTTACATTCATGTGTGTCATAAACCAGATCTGGTCGCTATCAAAACATGCACCTAACCCATTACATGTTAAGGCCCGAAGTGAATTCCCTACCCCATATACTGGAAAAAGTTCCCAAGTATCATAAACAATGGCTTGAGAATGCTTTACCCAAGTATAAAAACCTTATACAATGAAAATTTATAAAAAAATGAATCTGAAAATTTATACCACATTTAACATAAATAAAATTACAAATTGAGTTACATAGATTTAAACAATAACCAAGAGGGACACAACTCAATATGAGAACATAGTCCAACTCAAGAACCACTACACAGAAAGGGGACATCACCCCAATCCTTATCTACAACACTACACCGAGAATAAAAGCTAATAACCCGATCTTCTTTCTATAAGGACCTTCCCCTTACCTGTGTAAAACATTATCAAGTCCACTAACAACAAAAGGTGTAAGTACGATGTGAGGCTAATCCCAATATAATTCCACCCAAAATATTCCATGGCATAAACATTTTTAGTTAATATGATTTCAATATTTTATAAACAATAAATTATGTTTACAATTTTTAAAAGGTGCAAATTTAAATGAAAATAGTTTTCAAGAGGGAAATTTGGAGAATGCACACTATTAAAAGAAACACACATGATAATGAATTTTCCAAAAAAACACATCCTATGTAGATATTCAGTAAAATATTTCCAATGAGCACCGACAATAGTAACACCCCTTGGAATAAGCTAGTTGTGGGGTCCTAGGTACATCTTATCTCAATGTACATGTAACCATACCATATATCCTTATCATGCCCGATTTACTTGGAGGGGAAATCCCAATGGACTAGGGGTATTAAAACATAATAAATGTTTAGTTATATTTGTCATCATTAAACTAGTTATATGAAACTGGAAAGATACCACTACTGGATCATTAGCATACTAGTCCATGTCTGCGCACCTAGAAACCCATGATTCCCTCTTTCTACTCAATCAAGCTCCACATGTCATTAAATCCCATTTTCACCAGAAAATTACATTTATAAATTGTGCACCCACCAAAAATCACTCACACAAGTCACATAATAATGTTTTCAAATTTAAATTCATTTTAACGTCAAACAAACAACAAATATTCAAATAAAAATGTCTCGAACCTTTCTCATAATAGAATAAATCCTCTAAACAATTTATAAATCATTATAAGAACGGTTGACATCCATATCATCACTTTCACTTCTAAAACCCCATTTTATGTACATAACCAAATAAAAATATTACCCACACATATTATTCACCCTGTATGTAACTCAATCTAATATTCAAAAAATTCTTTTAAATTTTTTAAAATTTAATACAATGTTTTGCACACAAAATTTATCCAAAAACCCTCTTTCAAGGACAAATGCGCCCTAATAAAATACCAAAATAGAATTTTCTTCCCTATCAACATTTAAAATCCAACTTCAAAATATTATCAAATTCTCTCAAATAATGCCACATGGGTTACACATGAGAAACATACTTTTTTTATAAAAATGAAACACTAAAAGAAAATTATAAACTAATTATATCAAAAATGAATCTCACACCGTAAAAAATAGGTAATTAACATGATAAGAAGGTCTATAAAGTAATATAATTCATCAAATAATGCATTCAAAGCCAATCACCTACCTTAAATGTCAATAAAAAAATAATTGTGGGAAAATAAAACCACACCAATACCACACCCAAATTTAATGAAAACAAACCCAAACCAATAATATTGAACCATTAAACTAAAAAATAATTCCTAGGTATGAAGCCCTTGTTTCTTGAAATTTGTAACTTCAATGAGAAAAGAATAAACCATGAATAAATTGATGAAATAAGAGATAGATTCACTTACAGGAATTATCTTGAAGTTCCACCACAAAAAAACCCTTAAAATGGGTTATTAAATAGCTTAAGGGAGCTTCGGAGCCCTCAATGGATGTAATGGTAGGATAAGGGAATAAAGGGGTACATTATAGTTAATCTCAGAAAGAAAAATTAGAATTATATGATGTTTTTTATTGAGCTAGACACTAGCCATGGTTTTTCTGCATGGTTTAGTAAACTGTACAACCAAACCCTGTGCCTAGTTTTGTCCACTCAATGATTGTTGTTTTGGTCCAAAATTAATGGGATCTTAGGGGAACATTGGATGGAATTATAGGTCAAGAATATAAGGGAAGTAATTACCCAAATTCTCAATCCTCCTATACCTGACTCCCAAAAAAAATCTATGGACCCGACCTAAACCGGAATGAAGTAAAACATAATAACTAAGGTGTGACAATTATCCCCACCACCAAACTTTTCCCCCATTAATTAATAGCTAGGAAATATTCCAAATAAAACACAATACTATTTCCATGTACCAATGGGATTACTAATGAAAATACTACAAGGACACTACCAGAATGAAAAGGGCATTATTAGCAAGCTTGATAGGTTGAGACAAACTCCCTAGATAATTGCATCCCACTGCCAAAAACCCAAACTCCTATAGTTTACCAAATAAAGGAATAGATACTCATACCTACCAAAATTTACACCACTTTATTCAAAATGGGAAAACATAATAAAACCACATCCCAAGGAAAAATAGCTTAATCACTACCACACAAAGCTCATGAAATTTACATGAAACAATCAATGCATCCCTCCCCTATTTCTGTCTTTTTAGAAATCATTCTCTTTGAAACCCAAAAGAATCTTAATTACTGTGAATGAGATTCCATGTGAGTCCAGCTATAACAAAATCATTGAAATTCATAATTTTCTTAATGTGGATAATTTCATTTTTTGTCATAATTTGCAGTGAAAATTTGTTTCAATTGTTAGTGATTTACTAGGTTTACTAGAGGATAAACTTCTATATATGGAATGAATTTCACAAAAACATGTATAAATAAAAAATTTAAAATATATTTTGAAATAATATTATCATAATTTATAATTATTGTGAATTTTGTGACACTTTCATGAGAAAATTAAATTCAATTATTTACATATTTTTATATAGTTACATGTGTGTTCCTCCACTCAGTTATCAAATTTAACCTCTTCTCCACTATAATTTTAAAACAGAGACACATATAAATCTATATCCTAAAATAATTTTCAAAAATCCTTTCTAGATTACTGGTCTTCATTATTGGTGTTTTTTCCTACCTGAAGAATGTCCTATGAAGTCTTAAGGTTTAAACCAAAGGATATCTCTCAAAGAAGAGCTAATTCTCTTATCCAACTCTTTTAAAGTATATTTTTATTATAAATCCACTAAATATATTGTTTACATCCTATAATAATTAATCTAGTATCATAAATATAATATAAAGTTATTAAAATTATGGTTCAACCCTTTTCCAACTCATTTACATCAATTGGGTCATCAAATTTTCCCTCAATTCTATGTGAGGGCTACTGCTTCAACAAAATGATATGATTCATTTTCCTTAATTTTCACAAATTAATGAATTTATGACAAATTATATTATATTTATGATATAATTATATTCCTAAAATTAAAATATAATATTTACCATTCTCTCTATTTTTCTATTAAATAAAAACAGAATTCATGTGTTTGTACACACTACCATCTTCATGGATAATGTAATCATTTTTATATCTCTTCCATTTATAGGTGATTATAAATATTTATATAATGAATATATATTATTTATATATCATTATTGAAATTTTAATTTGATTTAACCATGATAAACTTGAAATTACGGTATCCTTCGAATCAAAACATACATGAAAATCGAAACAGTTAACACCTAAAATGATAAAGATAATGAAATATTGTTAGTACATAACTGAAATGGTATCATTATATATACATATATGGTATTATAAGTATCAGTATTATATATTTATATATGTATAATAAATTTAAATTTACTACACTTGATCATAGAATCAGTAAGCATGAAATTAAGACCATAGCTAACAGTTTATCTTACAATATTAATATATATCAAGATAATTTAGGATTCAATTAAAAATATTTAAATTATGTGATTTATCATTCATATTTATAATTATTTTTCTTATCTTCTAGTTATTTCGATTGATTAAAAGTCTTATATTCATTCTCCTCTTTCTGAGTACTCAAATGTGTGAATGAATTTTATTAAGGAAAACTATCGTTATTTCTCTCTTTGTTTGGAAATCGTTTCCATATATGTATTTATTTCCATTAAAATGTTTCAATAATATTTTAAATATTCTAAAATTATTGTTAAAATTCAGTTTTTCCAATGTTTTTTTGTATAAAAAAATGATTAAAATCAATATTCATGTTATTCACTGAATGAGATTCGTTTTCACCAAAGGTGAGAATGTAATCATTGATTTAATGTATACCTAGAAATGAAATTTCTCTGCTATCATGGCTACTCAATGATTTGGAGAATCCAATAAATATTTTAATGGTTCATTTAGATGAATTTTTTTAACTATTCTTCCATAAATTTAATGATTTTAATTAATTGATAACCAAATTAAGAATGATATTTTAGTCAGCAAATGTTTCATGGATTTTTTATAGTATTTTAATATTTTCAAAACATCCATTGGTGTTAATCATCATTCACAAGAGAAATGATCTAATGAAGAAATACATATTCTATCATTTTATGGTTATTCATTATGATGATGAAACATGTTTTCTTTTCAAAACGTTAAAAAATGAAAAAATGATAAATGATTACATAATTTTATGCATACATATGAATGGATTTTGATTTTGTGGTATATGGTTCAAAAGTATCCCCCCAATTAATTGAGTTATTTTTTTTGTTTTTGAGATCAAAGGGTACATGATAAGTTATCCCAAGAATAGAAGATGGTACATGTGAGGTTATTCAAAGTTTGATTAAGGTTCATGAGTGGTATCCCAAGCCTAACTTAAGATTAATGACTTGAAGGAAATCCTTTACATAATATTTATTTGAATGTAGTTATTCTAAATTTTTTATGAAACTATCAATGACAAGCTCTTATGATCTCATAGATCATGATATTTGATTCTTCAATGATTCATGTCTTGTGAACTACCAAATCATAATGTTGTGCATATGATCTTTGAATTTATAAATATGATTTTTTCAAATTTTAAGTTCATATTATCAGAATCATTTTTTCGTGTTGTAATTTCATAAGATCATTTATTGATATCTCCAATGATTAACTTTACTAGTAATATAGTCTCACCCTTTCATTGGTTTCATTCCCATATTTTAGGATGAATAGTTTTATATAGGGTATGCCAAAGAAGTGTACTATGTTTGAAGAAAATTTTGGAAGATGGTGAAAATCATAAATAAAATAAGATGATTATGTATCTAGTATTTCAAGACCATAAACCTTTATTGTTTTTGTGAATGTGTTATTATGAGATATATTTTATATTCATATAAAAAAATATAATATTTATATATTAATTTTTTTGGTCGCGTCATAATTTTTTATATCATTTTATCTCAAAGGAAAATTGAATCAATAATTTGTGGTAAAGATACACTCAACAAAATAAAATGGATATATGAAACTAGGAAAAAAACATTGCCTACCTTTGAATAATCCTATATCTCATTCAAGGTGATACTCATAGAAATACATTAACATAAACCTAATAGTCTTAAAAGTAGAATCACTTTACATCATGTGATATATTCTTACTCTATGTAGTTTTTAACAACTTTAAACTTAGTTAAATATTGTCTAAAAATTTTTATATGTGGATTCTCCTAAGAATCATTTACTCTACATCCACTAATAAACATAGTGGTGATTAGCATGATTTGACATGGAATTCCATAAATAGAAAAAATTGATTTGATTTGTCATATTTTTTATTATATGAAAACTCTAAATGATCCTTACAATTCTCCCATAAATATAAAAATTCAATGAAACATTCCCATTCCATTTCATCCATTACTCGATTGGTATGTTTAGATAGTTCATTGTTCGTAGGATGGTAAGAAGTCATCAAATGATCCTTTATATCATGATCCTTTCTTAACCCTCATTGAATGTTCAATATAAAATAGAAACATTTATCTTAAAGTATTATCTTAGTTGCCTATCGAAGACATAAAATTTCATAAACATATATGTGGAACAACTCCTTAATGAATTAACCTCCAAGATAGATGGAAAATTTTTAAACATCATCAATCGATTCATTTTAAGCAATACCCTATCACTACCATGAGACAGCCCTTGTAACCCTATTAGTAATTCCATGGTCACATCATTCAACATCCAATTAGTAAAAGTTAAAGCAGAAAAGATACATATGGGTCTTTGATGCTCATGTTGCCCCATTTATTGGTGAGTCATCATAATAACCCATGATAAGTACATATTTATCCCTGGAAACCAATATTATCATTGGATTTCATGATTTATATAGGTAATTTATAGATGGTCATTCCATTCGAATGGAATTGAGTTTCATATTTTCTCCACATGACTCTACTAGAAAATAGTATTTTAGCAGCAGTTCTAAAAACAACCATAAAAAACCGTCGCTAGTTTTTTTTAATTTTTTTTCAAAATTCATTAAAATATATTCTAATAAAATTTCATTTTTTTAATGGAGGTTTTCTAAAAAAACATCCATGAAATAGGGGTTTTTGTTTGAAAATCACTTCAATGGTTTATTTTTTTTGAATATATTAAAAAATTATATATTTATTTTTTATTTTTTTATTTATTTATTATTTACATTCAAATATAATTTATTATTGATAATATTATATATTTATAATTTTTCAATTAATTAATATTTATAATTTTTAGTGAATAATATTTTTACATAGATAATAAATCTTCAATAAGTAGAAGAACAGACTTCGGCATCAAATGATGATAACTTGTGATCTGATAGTTCTTTTCAGCTCCAAAACTAGTTAAATCAAAGTTAATCAAATGATAAAAAACAAGTGATATTTAAATCATGTGATAATCAAAGGAAAAATATATTTAAAATTAAAAAGACAAAAATCGAACTCGAACTTCAAAAGGCCTTAAATTTTAATTTGGGTGTCTGTTTGGGCTCTACCAAATATCAAATTGAAGCCTGCGATGAGATCAATGCCACTCAAGTTTGGTACCAACAATTTGATTATTGTGATAGAAAGGCCTAGAAGCCGTTTGAAACAAATGTTTCAGTTCTTGACACCAATTTATTATAATTAAAAAGGTTATAACATAGATTCAGGTTTCTGTTCGGCATGTACCACATATCATATCGAAGCTCATTTCTTGACATTCTATTTGACTGGTTGTAGCACTAAAAACAGAGTCTCAAATAATATTTTATAGTTATTTTAGTATTTTATGATTTTTCAGAGGTTCTTAACATTTTATGATATATTTGATTATAGTTTATTTGTTTATTTATTTATTTAATTAATATGAAATAAATAAATAATTAATTAATTACTTATTAATTAATGAATTATTATTTAATTATCTATTATATATTGTTTATTTATTTATTTACTTTTTATTTATTTATTATTTTGGTATTTTTTCTTCTAAAAAGGGGAATTCCACAATGTGGCCTTTTCGAACCCTCCACATATAGGAACCCCCCTCCCGCATGAAGGGGTAACTACCGAAGGCAGCTCCTCATCCGGTGAAGGAGCCATTGCCCGCCGAGATGGTAGATCGTCCCGAAGGGTTACATCCCGGCAGCGATGGTCTGTCAGATCAATCCGTTAGTAATTAGGATGCGCCTCATTTTTCCTACCCAGAGGAGTCCGGGCAACCAGGCAATGCGGGTGGATCCTAGGGGAGAGGTTCTCCCTGAAAGCGGACTCCCAGGATTTGAACCCGGAACCACCCAAAGAACGTCTTGGTTGTGCCACTCTCATTCAACATCGTTATTCATTATTTACTAATTAATTATTAATTATTGAATAATTAATTCATATTTATTAATTTTAAGTTATAAATTATTAGTTACGAGTAATTATTAATATTTATTTATTTATTTGTCTATTTACTTTTTTATGTATTTATTTATATATTATTCTATATTTATTCTTTATTCATTATTCATTATTCTTTATTGATTATTCTTCATTCTATATTTTATATTCTTTATTAATTTATTTTTAATTTACTAAATATTAATTATTTAATTGTGTATTTATTATTTATTTATTGAATATTCATTAATTAATTATTAATTATTTATTATTTATTTATTAAATATTAAAATCTAAATATCATTTATTAATTTAGAATTATTAATTTTATAATTGTCATTAAATAATTATTAGTTATTAGTAATTTTTATATATTAATTATTAATTATTTATTTGTCTATTTATCTATTTATTTATATATTTATTTATTTATATATTTATTCTTTATTCTTTATTATTATTTATTTATTATTTATTATTTATTATTTATTATTTATTATTTATTATTTATTATTTATGAAATTATTTAGAATTTATTAAATATTAATGTTTTACGGGTTTTTATTCCTTTATTATTTATCTATTAAATATTCATTATTTTTTAACTATTTTTAAATATTAATTAATTAATTATTTATTAATTATAAATTGTAAAAAATTAAAAATTAATTCTAAATTTTTAATGATTAATTATTAATTTTTTGTTATTATTAATTATTAAATATTAATTTTGAATGAATTAATGAATGAATGAATCAAGGAATGAATGAATGAATAAATGAATGAATGAATGAATGATTGAATGAATAAAAGAGTTAATGAATGAACGAATGAATGAATGAATGACTAAATGAATGAATGAATGAACGAATGGATATATGGATGGATGAATGGATGAATGAATTAATTAATGAATGAATGAATTAATGAATGATTGTATGCATGAAAGAATGGATGAATTAATGAATAAATGAATGAATGAATGAATTAATTAATTAATTAATGCATGAATAAATGAATGAAGGAATGACTGAATGAATGAATGAACAAATGAAAAAATAAAAAAATGAAATAAATGACCAAATGAAAGAATAAATTAATAAATGAATAAATTAAAAAATGAATAAAGGAATAAATGAACAAATTAATAAATATATAATTGAATAAACAAATAAACAAATCAATCAATAAATCAATCAATGAAATAATGGATGAATTAATTATTGAATGAATGAATGAATGAATGATTGATTGATTTATTGATTGATTGATTGATTGATTGATTGATTGATTTAGTGAATAAATGAATGAATGAATTATTGAGTGAATGAATTAATGAAAGAATCAATGAATTAATGAATTAATGAATGAATGAATGAATGGTGGAATGAATGAATGCATGAATGAATTCATGGATGAATGCATGAATGAATGAATGAGTTATTGAGTGAAGGAATGAATGAATGAATGAATGATTGAATGAATGAATGAATGGACGTATAGATGGATGGATGGATGGATGGATGGATGGGTGAATCAATGAATGTAGGAAGGAAGGAAGGAATAAATGAATGAATGAATGCATGAATGAATGAATGAATGAATGAATTAATTAATTAATTAGAGAATTAATGATTGAATGAATAAATGAATTATTGAATGAATGAATTATTGAATGCATGAATAAAGGAATGATGGAATGAATGAATAGCAGAATGAATGAATGACAGACTGACTGAATGAATGAATGAATAAATAAATAAATAAATGACTGAATGAATGAATGAATGCATGGATGGATGGATAAATGAATGAATGTATATATGAATGAATGAATGAATGAATTCATGCATGCATGAATGAATCAATGAATGACAGAATGAATGAATGAATGAATGATTAAATGGATGAATGAATGAATGATTAAATGAATGAATGAATGAATGAATATAATAATTAATGAATGTATGGAAGGATTGATGGACGGATGAATGAATGAATGATTCAATGAATGAATGAATGAATTAATGAATGAATGAATGAATTAATTAATTAATTAATGAAAGCATGAAAGAATTAATTAATGAATGAATCAATGTATGAATGAATGAATGAATGAATGAATGCATGATAGAATGAATTAATGAATGAATGAATGAATGAATGAATGAAATAAGGTTGAATGAATGAATGGATGGATGAATGAATGCATGGATGAATGAATGAATGAATGAATGGATGGATGAATGAATGAATGAATGAATGAACGAATGGAGGAATAAATGGATGGATGGATGGATATATGAATTAATGGATGGATGGATGAATGAATGAATGAATGCATCCATGAATGAATGAATGGATGGAAGGATGGATGGATGGATGGATGGATGGATGAATAAACAAATGAATTAATTAATTAATTATTTGATGTATTAATGAATGAATTGATTAATGTATGAATGAATCAATGCATAAATTAATGAATGAATGGATGGATGGATGGATGAATGAATGAATGAATGAAGAAATGAATGAATTAAATAATTAATGGATGAATGAATCAATGCATAAATGAATAAATGAACAACTAAATAAGTGAATTAATGAAAAAATGAAGAAATGAAAGAATAAATAAATAAATGGACAAATGAACAAATGAATAAATGAACAAATCAATAAATAAATCAATCAATCAATCAATTAATCAGTAAATTAGTAAATAAATAAATTAATGAATGAATGAATGAATGAATCAGTGAATGAGTGAATGAATAAATAAATAAACAAATAAATAAATATATCTACCTACCTATCTATCTATATATCTATCTATCTATCTATCTATCAACCAATGAGTAAATAATTGAATAAATAAATAAATCATTGAATAAATGAATAAATGAAAAACTAAATAAATTAATAACTATATAAATAAATGAGTAAATAAATAAATGAATTACTAAATAAATAAAAAAATAAAAAATTAGTCAATTGCTATTTAAATAATATAAAATAATATAAAAATAATATAAAAAATAATATTAAAATATAAAGAAAAAAATTTAATATATATAAAAAATTTAAAATATTAAAAAATGATTTAGCGAAGGTTAAAACTCAAGTAAAAACCTGTTGCTAAATCATTCTATGATAGTTTTAAAAAACAACAGCTAATTAAAATATTATTTTGATAACACACTACTCTATATATTTTCCCTCATCATACTAAAATATTATTTTGATAACAGACTCACCCCTACCTTTTTTAACGAGTGAGGTTATAATACTCACCATTGTTAGCGTCACTCTACCTTGATACTCTTAAACATCCAAATGAATATCAGTAAATCATACCATCTCCTATCATTGACTATAATCCATATACCGCACTGAATAAATAGTTTTCTTACCCAACACAACAATAATGGAATACCATATCTTAGGGGTACATTCATTCTAAAAATAGAATGAAATTAAGTCATTCACCCACCTCCAAATTTGAATCTTTAGGTCCCTTTATGAAATGACTTTTTTGGGAACATATGGTCTATATACACCATAATCCTATTACCGAATAGATGTTGATTCTAATATATTATCACGAACACAACTACTATTATCTTTTGATTGTTATTCATGTGGATTCTCTAAAATGTACAGTCTTTTTGAAAAATAATTGACCACTCTCCCACCATGCATTATAATTTCCCAAATCACAGCTATTAAAGTGTAATAATATAATGAATACTCCCAACCGAAATTACATATTGTCAGTATTCTTGTAAATGTAAACCTACCTTTTAGGGCAATGAAAGGATCTCTCATAATAATCATACCACCCAAATATCTTCCATTTCTAGGTCAGTAATATCATTGGTTCTTATAAAGAGAAATTATTTATGAAACCTACTATATTAACCTACCAAACATGGGATACTGTAGATCTTGAACACAATCCATGGATTCTTCTTAGAAAAAATAGTATAAATATTTTATGTAACCATTAATATTATTAAAAAATATATTATGTTCCCCATATAGTATATCTTATTAATTCAAAACTAATACATATTGTATTTAACTCACAATTTATACTCCTTGGATGTTCTGAGAATAATATCTATACAGTATCCATGGTTATCCCAAAACTAGTAGGATAAAAAAATATTATCAATAAATAAGTCCACTAACTAATATATATAGTCAATAAAATCAAAATTAATCATTGGTATAAAAAATATTTATGTTTTTAAACTATATAAAATCATAAAAAACATATATAGGTCAAACCTACACTTAAAAGTAGCTCATGGAATATTAAATGCCATCTAACACTATTGGTTATACCCATAGTTTATATTAAACTAAAAGAATATTTTTTGTCAGTTTAGTTGACTATATATGATTTCTAAACAAATAATATGATATGAGTTCTTAATCAACCCCATGTTCAGCATCCTATAATCCTCACATAATTGTAACAATCTATCTTCCATCGTGGAGAATAAAACAACATAACATTAATGGGAGAGGCTTGAAAAAATAAACCCTTTTACCTAAATCTATAAAATATCTATGGGATCCATGATATAAAGATTAATTGATAAATGATCTATACTAATAAAAATATTGATTGTAAACATGATCTCACACTTAAGAAAAAACCCTAATAAATACTCTAGAAAGAAATCCTAGAACTAATAAAATATAGGGGAAAAGGCGGCCCAATGTATCTCCTCATCTTTAAAACATTCCCCAGAAAACTACTTTGTGTTTACCAAAACCTTATACTAGATATATATCGGATATCCTACTTGTATAACCCACTCACCATCATGGGGAAAAAAATCAACCTCTATAGACATGATAGATTCCCATATGTGGTAGTAATTGATGTTTGGTAAATTATGACCGAATCTTTTTTTTTATTTTCTGAATAAAGAACCACTTTTGGCTAAGTGGCAATCTTACAACTTCAACCATGCCAAGAGCATAAAAAAAACATAACACCATCCAAAACACACATTACACCATATGAAAAGTAAGAGGCGCCAAACCTAAGAGCATATCACGCACAAGAAAATTCAAAAAAATTAAAACCAGCACACGTCAGCATCATCACTGTGTGACCCTCAAGCAGCGCACCTTACACACTAGTCACAATCATGGTCATCCCAAACCATATCACTGGAAAATCCCCGAGAAACATTGACGACATCACTGAAAGGATTCACAAACCTACGGTCCCTTCTTCAACTGTGCCTTCAACAACTCAACTCAAAAGAAAATATCATCTTGAATCACTGGATCTAAAAAACCTAGTCCATAATCTTCCTAAACTCCACCATTTCACCTCCTGACTTTGCTAGAAAACACTTAAGAGACAATCCTCCTTTGCAAAGAATTGGTCTCCCAATCGGCATAACAAACTCAAAAGACACAAATTCACAGGAACAAGACCATCACCGAGGAACCACGCCCCAACTGACATAAAATACTCAACCCAACCATAGAATCAACAACATCCAAAACCATCTCATCACCAAAATCATCATCTCAACATCACAACAACAAATCCGTATCCAAAATCAAAATAACATCAAAGATCGAAGAAAGAAAATCGTCACTAGAACATCAGAAGGTAGCCCTACTGCAGATGTCGTCGCTACCAACTAAGACACCAGTCATGACGAAACCCTCAGCCGTGGTCCTTCATAGCACCACTATGGAACCATGTCTGGCGATGACGGAACAAGAAATGATATGGCCGAGTGCGAGGAGGTAGGCTGTGTCAAACCAAGGTAAATGAAGAATTGACAATGAGGTGAAAACCTAGTTCGCAGAGCCCCTTATCGGTGCAGCACTTGTGGTAAATTATGATTCAACCGGTCCATACCAAGTTAAAAACTGAATATCCAAATATAAAAAATATTGAATGTTGTGAAAAAACTGCATCATAAAATGTATGATATGATGGTATGAAAATTTTTACATTCCCTTAAACAACACCCTTAATAGAATATGAATATACACCATCCCCAATTGATACACTATAGTAATCCATATATATCAATATAGATAATATGACATAAATTGGTTGATGCACCTATATTAAATAACACATATACTAGGGTCAAAAATATAAGATTAATAACTCAAAAAAATTAATAGGTCTCTAGCATGCGTAGCAAGTTTCTACTTTATGGAATGAAGCTAGAACAATCCCAGACCATATGCTCTAATCACATGACCCCATAATGGATATCACCTTTTTGCACTACTACCCCTAGATTTAGCAACCATTACCTCAAATATATCTAAACTATGGCTAGCCTATGTGAATCGCATAACTAATTTCAGTGATATAGAAAATGATAATCATGTGGCTATTTTGTTACAACATAGCTAAACATCGTAATTTTCCCATCCAATAATATAGGTGATTAATATTATGTGAATGTAATGATTTAACCCAAGTGATCCATAATATATTGAAATTAAATTTGATTTTATGAAATTTTTTAGATCACAATATATAAATATATTATAGAACAATTAATACCAAGTCTTAAAATCATTTAAATTAATATTTTAATAGGAATGAAAATGATTTTAAATGATGAATTAATCAGAATCTTAATGATTGATTTGAATGGGATGGTCCTTCAACCGAATATCTTGGGGTTTTCATAATTTAAATATGAATATATTTATTGTAATTTTTTGAGAATTATATTAAGGATTATTTTTTGAATAAAAATATTTTTTACCTAAAAGAGATAATAAGTAACATATATTGTTGAGAATTTATAAAGAGTATGATACATCTAGTATTGTGGTGAGAATAAGGTGAGTAAAATCAAGAATTCCCTAAACAATATTCACTTGAGTATTCAATAATGCTGAAGAGAATCTAGATCACACTAGGTCTGGAGAAGAGTCTTAAGATATGTAGTGTTAATGTACTTTAGCATGTACATGATTATACCTACTGATCTATATGATCATGGGGGAGGATAACCTGAATAACATGGAGTTATTACACTATTGGATCATTATTAATGAAAATATTTGTATCATATATTGTGTGATGGAAGTGAAGGAACATAGTGGGACAGTGTATTGATCATAATAATATTATTTCTAGAAATTATAAAATTCTTGATTGTGACGAATATATGGTGGGTGGGGTCTAATTAAGGTAAAAAGGCGTGATATTTTATTGTTAACCTAAAAATATTATGTGATAGTTTTTCTTATTACTCCATAAAAAATTGAGATTATGACAATTAATTAATAGTGTCAATATATTTAATATATTCCTAAATTTAAATTAAAAAATAATAGAATTATTAAAAAGGATTCATTGATTCTCCACCCCCAGTAGTCTATCTATCTTATGGAACATCAAGTGGTGTCAGTGAACGTTTTCCTATAAAGATACAATGGAGAATTATAAGATATAGAGAATCATAATTCAGTAAACTACCAATGTATTCCCATATTATATTTCAAAAATTATCATATTTAGAGGAATTGCATGATATCATATATCTTTTCACTTATCTAATAAGTAAGATATGTAGCGGTAGTGGGTTATCCACCAATTGTTGAAGGAGTAATAGTGACTCGATTTAATAATTGAAATATGGAGTTAGATGGTGAGTTTAAAAATTCTATCTTAATTTATTTAAAAATAAATGGGTACATCAAGGTCATTTATCTTCAAACATCAAATGAAATATCAGAGAAATTGAAAAAAAAATATATTTATGAAATTTTAATTTTAATGAATCCAAAACAATTGTCTTGAGGTAAAAATTTGAAGACATAAAGGTTGATAGTGTTCATCTTATTAATGATTACCATAAAAGTTTTAATGATATTAAAAGAATCTTCATGGTTTATGGTGGGAGTATTGAATATTCCCTCATTTTTAGAAGAGTAATGAGAATTTTTCTACATCAATTTGATTTGAAAATATTATATCCTAAAGAAAAATATGATTTTTTATTTGATGATCTATACAATATTCAATTTAACTGTGTGATGGGGTAAATTAGATCATTTCATAATAATGAAAGTTTTTAGAGAGACATTGAAGCAATTAGATATCGAAAACATTAATTATATTTGGTAATTGAAAACGTTGATTCAGATAGAGATGATGATGGTGAATACTTGAATAAAACTATTTATATTATATAAAAATGATTAAAAATGTAAAACTGTAAGAGAAAGAGTAATAAACCAATAAATTTCTACAACTATTTTGAAACTAATCATTTTTAAAAAAAATCATGTAATATGGTTAAATAATCATAATTAGTATCAGATGATGAGATACGTCAAAAACCCAAATTGAGCTAGAAGAATATATATTTATTAATAAACAAAAATTTTAGATTAATTTCTATGTTTTAATTTAGATGATTCATATGTTTTATTTTCCCACAAAATTAAATTATAAGATTCATCAAGTAGTATTGTTAATCTAGAATAAAGGATATATCTTGAGTTGGAGATGAAACCAAATTTATAATTATGAATCAAGCAAATACATTACCTAAATAGAGAATATAAAATAGTGGCTGATGAGAAGAAGAAACTAATAAAGAATGGAGAAGTCTATATTGATGATATCAAGTACTAAAAATTGATATTTGTAGAACTTGATGTGATGGTCAGTGATATTTAATAAAATATAGTTATAAAACAAGAATGTTTCTTTGAAACGCAAACAATACGTGTTCTAGTTTTACACGTGTTCAAATAATCCAGAGAAGGATTTAAAAAATTGTTGAGCATAAAGAAGATTCCTCTAAATATTATAATATTAAAATTACAAGAGAATGAAGTAAATATGCACCTAGATAAACTGATAATAAATTTGTTAAATAAGTCACTAAAATAAAATCAAGATAAATATCAGTCCAAGGTAAATTATAAAAAATCATCTATATCAAATTATGGAAAAATTGATCCACAAGATCCAATTCCTCCAAGAATAAATAAGTATAAAATTTCAACTAGACTATATATACACAATTATAGATATATATAGAACCAATATATGTTATCACAGTTTTATGGTTTTTACTCGTATGGTTGTAATCATGGACAAAAAATATTATTATTATCTTTTCAATACGTCTTTTCCAAGAAGGCTGAAATAACCATGGGAGATTTTTAGTTAGTGTAAAAGGAAAATATCTCATAGGAAAAAAACTATTACCTAATACTTTCAAAAAATAAATATAAAAAATATATTCTAGAAAAATATTGTGAAGGATTCTATTTTGAGGGTCACATGGTTGAAGTAAGAATGAAAAGGATTGAAATAGATGTTCCCTATACAATAAAGGTGGTATGTTTTTAAAGAATATATTTATTAATTCAAGTGAGAACTCTTAGAATATTTATTATGTTCATAATATCTTCTTAATTGTATGAAAAAATTAATTTAAATTTTTAAAAGAATTAAGGGGATATTAAATACATGTTTATGATAATGGAAAGAATATAACTTCTAATGGTGAGGTGATATATTATTTATATTTATACACAACTATAAAAATAAATATTCAGGCAAATGAGGTTGAAAAATCTGTACCCAATAAATAATAAGTTCATGGGATGATTATATGAAAACGTTTCCTGATGGAGATTGAAGTAACAGAATGGCCATGCCTAAAAGGAAACTCTATGCCTAAATGTTTATTTAGAAATTAATCTCATACCCTTTTATTACCTATACTTATTTATTTATGATCTAATATTTAGTTAATTAATGGACTATGTTGAGTATTTCACACACATTATAAAAAAGGAATTTTGAGTTTGTAACTGCTAGACATCATTGAGAGTTTTTCCATGAATAAGTATTATTAATACCATACGAAAACAAGTATATTAAATACCTTAAGGGAGAATTTGAGAAATGATTTTGTAAATGAATTTTCATTAAAATCTAGAATTTTATATATATGATTATAATATGATATTTCTTGGCATACATATCAAAATCACATCCCATATTATAGAATATATTTATCACAATAACCAAGTGGGAGTTATAATTGAAAAAAAAAATTAGTTAAATGTTGAGTTACATGATTTTTTAATGAACTTATTTGATGGTTTTTTAGATGTGTTAAGGTTAAAAGTTTAATTCCAAAAGAATATAATTTTTATATCCCTTAATTGAAACAATTAAGTGTTATTGGATATGATATCACACGCATGGTATTGTATAGATATTATAGATAACCTTGGTTGTATATATCTAATATTCAACACTAGGATTTTAGAAATAGTATTACAGTTGATCAGCTAAAGTTACCTTTTAAACATAATAATGTAGAATTATCCTTCACTCATTAAATGTTGGAAAATGATGAGAGCTACCAAAAAAGAAATATAAATATTGTTATGACTATCATATTGAATGTTTTTTTATTATAAATAAGTGAAACAAAGAGAGGATCCATACTTGTGCGCATATTAATTTTGAGTATTGGTATTGAAAATAAATTTTACGGGGGATATTAGTGTTCCCAGATAGGTATTTATTATTTTCAATGGTTCAATATGGATTTAGTTGATTTGATGATCATTTTTGGAGGGTTTTTTAAAATTAATTGTATTTCATGCATGATTAATTGACTATCTAACACAATAAAGTGATTTAGATACAACTATTTTGAATGTGAAAAAGGATCTTTGAGGCTATAGATTGAAGAACTCGAGTTGATTGTTTTATGAAAATGTGTAAAGTTTAGTTGTGAATATTATAAGATGATCATAATTTGAACCAAAATTAATGTGTTGGTGGACAAAAGAGTACTTTTTATTCCATTTTTTGAGAATTGTTAATGTGATTGAGAATTCATAGATGTTTGATTAAGATGCTATGAAAAAAATTGATATAATTTTAGAATATATATAGTTTATAAAGGCATGTTGAGAACAAAGGGAAATATATGTATTTTTTTGTGTTTGTGATTATATGAAGTGCATGTCCACGTAGAGGAGACAAAATGGAAAATATTATATGTATGAATTTTGGATTTAACAACGTAGATTATATGAGTTACATAGATGATTGTTGTGATGTAGATTATGTGAATCATATTAATACTGTGAGTCATGTGTTCAATTGTTAGGGCATAGAAATTGGGAACTATGAATCTTGTCAAAGGCATGTAGCCTATTTCTGGGGCATAAAATATGTGAATATTGTAGTCAATTATTGAGATATATAAAAACATCCCATACGGTTTATCTAGTTATGTAGGTTAATATATATATGTTAATTCAATGAAATAGTCAAAATTCAACCATGAGGATTATAAAAAGGGAAAATTTTTGGGAATTTTTCGAATTATGATCTTTAAATATAGCATTGAATAATGAATCTTGAGTCATCATGATATTATAATAAGGATCAAAATAGAAATTAATGTGAGTGTAAAATAGTAATTATTTAGAAATCTTTTTACCAAGTTGAATGAGAGTATATTACATACAAATATATTCGGTTTCCAAATTTCAAATATTAAAATACTCACAATGATATGTTCATAATAGTATTCTTAATTCTTCTATGAATATAAATATATTGATTGTATCAGAAAATATATGAGAGTTATATAATTTATAAATATGAGATATTAAGATACATCTAGTATCATATAGAGAAGAAGTTGAGCTAAATATTAGATTCACTAATGCTGATACACCAGAGTGTTCAATACAAATGAGGAGAATCTAGATCGCACAAGATTTAGAGAAGAATATCAAGACTATCAGTGATGATATTCTTAAAGAAGATCACATCTAGAAATATTGATCTTTTTTGGGGTAGGTGGATCACATTAATAATATGGTGTTATTTATTTGTTGGGACTTTATTAAATTAAATTTTTTATCTTCTAATTGGTTTTGTAATTGGTGGAACATAGTGTCACACTGTGTTCACTAAATAAGGATTGTATATGGCTGTAAAAACGGGTTTGATCCTGAAGAATCACTACAATAGAATTGTATGTGGCAATAAAAACATGTTTTATCAATAATAATATGTGTTGGGTGGTCTAACCATCTCAAATAAGAGTATCCTTTTTTGTTTAACCATGTAAATTATTTATTATACTATTTTTTATTACTACACAAAAATGTGATACATTGAGAATTAATTTAGTTGACTCATAATTTCAATAGTTTCAATAAGTTAAATTTTAATATGATTGAAATTCAAATAAAAAAGAAACCACCCCCCCCCCCATCTAAGTGGTCCATCTAGTTAGGTGAAACTCATGAGAAACATCGAATAATAATCCGTGAGTCCATGATATAAAACCAATACAAAGCCCTAAGTGGATGAAGTATCATAAGTCTAAAATTTTATTCCATAGATAAGAGAAAATTCATTTTAATTTTGTTAGTAGTGAATGCACACAAATTGGAATTTCCATAATTTTATATAACTCATAAAAAATGAGTAGATATTAAAAATAAAACAAGGAACTATCTACCTCGGATTAACCTGGTGATTATTATATAAAAAAACTAGATTCATTTCCTGAAATCATTTAAAATAAATAACCGTAGAAAAATACATGAAATTATCTCTAATTAATAAATCATATCTAAAAAAAATATAAATTCCAAATAGAGGGAAGGGGGGTCATTTCCATACCAATAACAACCTATTATTAATTTCACGGCTTTAATCTATACCTAAATAAAATAGACAAACTAATTTAGGAAAAATAAGAAGGAGGAGAAGGGGAATTAAGATATGTTATTAAAATAAATCCCATTTGACATCGATTATTTTTCATTCTTAACATTAATTAAAAAGATATGTGAATACAACCGATGTTAAAAGTGTATTTTCGAAATCAGTTATAAAAACCATATAAAAAGGCTTCAATAATAATCTATAATAAAAACTAATGATGAATTATCAATGAAATATGAATATTTACTGATATTCAAAGACTATTTTTATAATAACTTATATAAAAAGTGAATTTCAACATATTTGTTTATAAAAATTGATGTCCAAAGTCACTTTTGACCTGTTTTGATATATTTTGTCCCAAAAACTGATAATAAAGCCAATTTTTTTAATAAAAATATTTTAAAATAAAATATTCCATTACTAGTAACAATATATCAATTAGTCCAAGAAGTAGAGAAGTATTGGTAAAAACTCAATGAAAACATTACTATATGATTATTTACAAAGATATTCCACATATAATTAACATTATATAAATATATAAAATATTGTAGTTGGAATAATAAATTACAAATACTTTTCGATTATTTTTTAATTTATATACATAATTGTATGAATCATAATTAAAAATAAACAAAAATATTAAATGATATGAAATTATCTATTTAATTCATTAGTATAAATTATAAGTATTTTAATAGGACAAACTGTGTGATTTTTTTGTTTTTTATATTATTGTTATCTAAACAATTAATTGTAAGACATAATAACTAAACTCAACATTTCATGTTTATTGGTGAAATTGTGGTTATGACATAAAACATTAAAAATAATAAAAATACACCAATATGTAAAAGAAAAATGGTATTGAATAATATAAAATTTAACTGCATACAATTGTATATAAAGAATTTAGTTTAAAATATTTACCAATAATTGAATGATATTAAATTAAATCCAATGTAATTTAATAAATTAATAACCAAAACATATGTTACCTAAAATTTTTAGTACTAAAAAATTATTTTATTATAAATAAACTTTCAAGTTCAAAAAATCAAGGAACATTTCACATTATTTTATGCGTTCATATTGACATAATACACTTATCATCCAAGGTCCACAAAAATATAAAATATTCCCAAAAAATGACTGTAAATTGAATTTTATTTTTTTATTCAGTCAATATATCTTATATTTACAATATTAAATTGAAATTCAATTTGAATTTTAAATATATTAAAAACAAAATTACCATTGATACCAATATATCCTCATCAATGACAATATTAAAATTTTAATTTTTTAAATATTTTTATTAAATAATATCCCTAACATAAATTAAAACTCATATGAAACACTATAATAATATATTTCATAAAAGTGTTCAATTATAATTTATTATCCCTTGAGAAACCTATGAATCATTTGAAGGTGTTTGATCTTAACAAAATAGTTCTTTTTTTAATTATTCTTTACATTTACGATACTAATATATAAGGTAATGATGAAAAACATTAAAAATAATTTGGAATAATTAATAAATAATAATTGAAATAATAATGTGTACCTCTTATCATAACTATAAAACAAATATATCTAGCTTATGTGAAAAATGACCCTCACTCAATCAAACTATGATTTCCTCTTAAGTAGGCAATGACACTAGAGAAGATAGATATGTAATTTCATGTACCATTACTCTAACATTATATGAGTAAGTAAGATAATGATATACATAATTTCATCATTTATACATTATTAAAAATTCCAAAATATGTAAATAGGAATCCTTAACATGAAACTCACAGTACACAATCATTTCTAAATAAGTATGTGGGTGATTTAGGTAAGGAAGTCATATAAGTAGTTTCAGTCTTGTTATTTTGTAAATCATACAATATATATATATATAATTTAATTCATTCTTATGTTGGCCGATTCATCTCTTAAATATTATCCATTACTGAAACAATGACACCCTATAATTAATTCACCCAAAATTTCATATTAGTATGTCTAAAATAATTTCTAATAGTAAAATCCAAATCATAGTCTCTTATATGGCTTAAGTGTCCTTGTTTAACTAAAATATTTCAATGAATGAATATCCAATCCTCAATGACAGAGGTATCCTAAGTCACTTTCTTCGAAAGTGTTTCTTTAAATAATGTATATAAATTTTATATTATTGTGATGAATATAAAAAAATTGATTAAAATAACTATAAATTATTATTATCTTATTAGCTTCTTTTTTTGATGGATGTGTTTGGAATTTCTCCTTTTTTATCAGTGTTTACGTTTCTCAATTTTCCTGCTGACAGGGGGAGAGAGAGGACTGAATGTAACTTATATAAAGATGATACATTATTATATCTTAATTCCTTTAAATATTTAATAATAATTCTATTCTCTGGTAAAGGATACCCTACACATGATAATGTATTTGGGTATACATTCTTGGATAGGATATCATGGTGAAAAATATTTAATGACCATTCTATAAGAATAAATTAATTATTTATAAATTAACGAAGAATTAATTTTATGAGTATATTTTATAATAATTATTTATCATACCATAAATTCTTCCATCGATTGGAGGGAAATAAATTTCTTTCATGTTTATATATCATCAGACAGTTTTTTGAAGCATAGATTTTCATTATGTTTCTTCCAAAAAAATATAAAACAAATTTAAATTTATTATAAAACACTACCATTTAATTTTAACAAAATACATCCACATATTGATAATAATTTTAGAATCAAGAAATTTTAATTTTATATATAATTAATATAGATAAAAATTTATTTATATTAATTATTTAAATTTTGATCCCCTAGTATAAAAATAAATTAATATAGATATTTTATAGATAATCACTCCCAAAATAGATATTTTATTATTATGACATGGATAAAATAATATGGATATAATATGTTAATCTTATCTCGACTCGTCATGGATAATAAAAACCGTAATTTATTTATATTGAGGAATAAATAGTTGTTTTTATCATTTAATTCATTTATATGACTCTTCTTTTTTCCATTGAGAAAGGGTGGGTTATATTTGACAGTGTCATCACACATCTAATAAATTTTTATATAATTTTATTTAGATATAAATAATACATTTCAATTCTCATTTCATAAGTATTGAAATAAATGTGTTCTACAAATATAAGATTAATATCATTAAATTATTTAATTATTGTATATGTATTTATATGTAGGGGAATACACATACCCTAGTACACATTACTCTTCATGCATATCCATCATTTAAAGATATTTATGCTATATAAATATTATTTATTGGACCTATGTTTAATTATAATTAAATTAATATTAAAATTAAAAAACCATTATTCAAAAAATGATGAAAATTATATCTATTTTTTGACTAATATAGAAAAAGAAAAGTGTGTACCTAAAAATGATAGAAATAATGAAAATACCAAAAAAACTATAACTCTTTGATTTTATAGTTATTTTTTTATTGAAATTGGTTAATATAAAATTTACCATAAATTTTAGAAACAGTCAATATCTATAGATTTAAATTATGAAGATAAAAAAGTTTTGTTTTTATACATATAAATTTTACAAAAAAAATAATAAGTTTTATTTACCAAAATACTAAGAATATTGTTGGTGGATTTTTCCATATAACCATTATGTGATCATTTAATATAGAAAGGAATATGTATAAAATGAAGTCAAAATTTTCCATGGATAATCATGTAGTAGATGAAGAAATATCATAGAAGTACATAATATCATTAACATAATTATCATCAAAATAAATGATTTCCCTTATAAAAAGATGGATCAATAATTATTTTATGTGTTCAATACATAAAATATCTTCTTCTCATGAATCACCGTGATTAATGTTTCCCTATTGGAAATAAATCCTTTCAAATCTACTAGTAAAATTCTAAAACTGTCATTTTATAAACAATTATGAAAATCAATATGGATAAATGTATAGAATGGACTCAAAATATAGTATAATAATTTCTCCATATATCCTTAACAAATCAAATATATATTTTCAATCTACAAGTTTTTCTATTATGTTCACTCAAAAATAAATTTTGAGAGATGTTCGTTCCTACACTATTATTTATTATATACCTATCCTAATTCATTTTGGGAAATTTGTAACCATTACTATCAAAATTGGACCATCTGATCACCTTAACACATGCCCCCCCCAGATAACCATTTCAAGGATTCTGATGTTAAAAACTCAATGTCGACATTCTCATTAAACCATGAAATAAATTTATTTGTTTTCTCATTCATCAATCACTTTTCATTTTTTCCAAATATTTTCCCTTCAATCAAGATATTTGTGATGATATATATTTTTAAACCCCAACAGTGTTGTTTAAAATGAAATATATTCTTATATCACTACAACACATGTTACTGAATTTAAGTTTAAGTTGTAGATTATTTTATACTAAATATTGACCAATACATATTGAGATATAAGGTGTCATACGTTCTCCAATTATTACAAGAAGTCTTTACAGAACTCAACCCCCTCTTCTGATTGATATTTTCAAACTATAGAAAACTCTAATCAATAATTATTTTTTAACATATCATTTTATAATATTTTATATAATTAAAAATTATACATATAAAACCAATATAAATACCAACGTAAAACTATATCTTTTTCAAAATGGATCACTAAATAAACCAATATATTAGAAAATAATGGTTGAAAATACATCTCATGTTGAAAAAGTATGTGAATAGCTTCATTATGAAATTAATTTAACCAAAATGGATCAATTATTTTTCTAATAATTTATTGAAAAATGTACCCCAGCTTTCTAATATAATTTTTGATATCCATATCCAATATTCTACACTCTATAACAAATTTTATTTATGTCTAAGATATATGAATTTCAAGGTATTTCATGCCTCTTATCATCAAATATATCATTGACGCCAAATTTTTAACATTTAAATAATATCCATGTGGTTATTTGATAACAAAATTTCTAATATTTCATAGGATCAAAAACCCCACTATAGTGCCCCACCTGATAGAACCTAAATATCGTGTCCTATAAGTCTTATTATTGGAATCTGATACTTCATGGTGTTCTATACACTTGGATCTCACTAGAAATGTCAACTATAACTGTTATGTCTAATTCATAAAGAGAAATTAAAATTCCCATATCCTATAGAATATAATCCAATCACACATGTTTTATATCATATAAATGAACCCTGTATTTGTTACTCGTTTCTACAGTATCAAGTTGTAAAAAATCTATTCCTCCCTATAATATATATCGTTAAAAACCTACTAAAATTTTAATATTTACTACTGAGAAATAATTTCTCTATTACCTTATAGTTTTATTTTCATCTATCATAAAATCATTTCACATATTATGTTCTCAATAGCTTTCATGAAATTTCTTCTCATAACCAAACCAATCCATATACCCATATATCAAACTATTTTATCTAAATTTGTTTATCCAATAATCCACTATGGATTCCCAAAATATAGATCTTGAATTTTAAAACACTTGGGTAATAATAACTAATCACTTTTTAGCCTATAAATTTATATTTATTAATATCCACAAAACTCTTTATATAAAGTGAAGTATTTATTTCAGACTACTCTCAAAATAGGATTTATTTCCACCACCTGAAAGTTATTTGGTGGTTTTCTTACAAATATCACTCTAATACATGATATGTCTCACTCAATAATTATTTATAACTGTCTATCTAACACACAGTTTCGATTTATTTATAACCTAACTTTATTATCTTTCATCATGACCCTATGTGTTATCCCCAACAGTTAGACATCTACACCCACAAAAGAGTCCATTAACACTAATCTAGTACAATATTTGTCACATTCAAAAAATTATCAAAAATAATTTCTATAATAATATTCACCTTTTCAACACAAAATTAATACCACTACACAAGGTGGTATAGTGTCTAAATAATTTATAGCCACAAAAAAATTCATAAAATTCATTTTATGGCACATCCCCTTTTTCACAACAATACTCACATTCAATAATAACCACTCTTCTCACCCTTACATAATCCCACTAATGGTATAATTTCATATTTTCCCAATATGTTATATGAAAAAATTATTGCTTACCAGTGTAGGAATATAGTACCAACCGTATCTAAATCCACATACATTATATGATATAGAAACACTTATACATTTTCCTTCATGGGAAGATAGAATAATAAATTAAATTTCAACAATGTGTAGGAATATACTACCTTACCGTCTTTCTACCAACCATGAATCAAGCTATAATGAGTCCTATATCAAAATTTCATGGATTTAATGTGTAATAAGATAGACTAGGAAATCAATATTTCATACCCTTCACCAACCCCAAATATACCCCATGAAAATTTTTCTATTATTTTTTCACATATGAACCAATTGAACTAAATGTGCCTTACCCTCCCATCTTTCAATATTAAAATCTTATAGGCATCCCACTATCACAAAAATACATATTATAGGATTAAATATTTTTGTCAATACATATTTGAGATATCACAAGTGTATACAAAAACATACTCATGGCATACAACACATTTCCCACTAACATTAATATTTACATCACACCCCATGTTATTGCACTCTATATCACTATATCGAGTGATAACAATATTAAAATTCTCACAACATGATTCTATTTACAAATATTTCCACACATAGTTACCATAGATATTATTAAATAATTTTTTTATAAAATTTTATTAACCAATTAAATCTTTCAAAATCATTTTCTTGTCAAAAATGCCATTTTTCTATTTTATAAACATTTTCATGAATTTTTTTTATTTTATTCCATTTATCCACATGTCATGTGAACCCACATTTGAAATTTGTTTCATAAAAACATACCCTCATTACATGGTGGTCCAATAATAATGAAATAATTATATAAATATTACAATTTTAAAAGAAAACGGAAAAATGATGACAAACCCCATATAATTATATACCACTTTTATGGAAACTCAGAATTGAACTATGAATTTGATGGTTAGAAACATGCACAATATCCTTTTTGAGTTTGATATTTATTTCTATGGATTATAGATTTTAATAAATAAAACTATAATAAAAAATCATCGATAAAATTTTAAATGTCCTCATCCTTGTTTACTTAAACTATAAGTTGTTTTATTTCGATATCGTCTTATCCATGCCAAATAGTAAACCATATTATTATTAATAGAAAAAATTGATGATAATAATAATGTGGTTAGACTATACTATCAATATAAATAAATTAGTGAAAAAATAGTAATATATCCATAGACATAAATATTAAAAAACAATATTAATTTATAGTATAAATATATAGTGATGAATATTGTATAGATGCAATATTGAAATGTACAGATTCAAATTCATACATTCAGAAAACATAACAGGATTCATTTAAAAGGTCAATCATAATTAAAGATGAAAACCATGATAAAAAATAGATAACATCATCACCAATCAGGTTCCCAAACTCACCTTAAAACATGCTGCCATCATTACCAGGACACCCTAACACATACTATATCACCAACCTCTTAACCTAACATATATCACTAAATAAGATTTCAAATTTTACCAAGGATCACAGGTAATGCGTGAGTATGAATCATATTATCCCACCACCAATGGGACCCTCGAAATATAATACTATTTATGTCTATGTGTGTAAATGAATATTAAAAAAATATAATGTAATATCACTCAAAACAAACATATAATTTGATTCACCATGTACTAATATAAATGCCATGATATTCAAAACTATATTATTTATCATTACTAGTGAATTAAAATATTCATATAATATTTAGATCCAAATGGTTCCCCTATCTCTAAGCTAATATAGCCATGAAAATTAAACCAAGATTCCATCTCAGTCACCATGAATGTTTGACCATAAAATTGTTCAAGGATTCCCCACCAATCATTATGTTTGATAACCCACATTGTTCCATGACTGATCCCTTGTCTCTATGATATTCTGACCAATCCAATGTATATAATGATGACCTATTATATAAGTCAAACAGACCTTACAAGAGTCAATATTTGAATCAATTTAGAGAAAACCAATGAGGTAACATAACATCTCCTTGTCCCCTATCATTTTAATGAATACGAAAATAAAAACCCATACCTCAGATAACCCTTAACATTCCACCATATATATGAATATATATATTACAAATGACATAACACATATCTACCCAGACACTTGACTTATCACCCACACATCCTATACATCTCTTTGTCTAACCCAACAAGGCATAGATCAACCTCCCTCAGAAAATATCATAGTGTTCCATTATAAAATCATAAATTTCTACTTGATAGATAATTTATCACCTATAAGTTTGAAACCTCAAACCTAAAGTCTATAGAAACCAAATAATCAAAAAACTCATCAAAACATGGTTGTATTATCACCCTAGTCACGTAGAACATACCTAATAACTTATTTTATCAATTTAATCTTCTAAATGGTGAGTTAAAACCCCTATAGATATTTATATATCCATTAACACACTCATCACCTTATTAAATTATTTTTCTAACTTCATACCCATTTTTTAACGTGGTTGGACTACAAAAAGCATCCAAAAATAATTATAGTCTATCACATAGACTATTCTCTCATACCACAATCAGCTTCCATAGTCCCCCCATTGCCCAATCTATGTTCTGTTATCC
Source organism: Viscum album (assembly GCA_963277665.1). Classification (NCBI taxonomy): domain Eukaryota; kingdom Viridiplantae; phylum Streptophyta; class Magnoliopsida; order Santalales; family Viscaceae; genus Viscum; species Viscum album. The sequence goes on from OY728161.1 coordinate 626,775,647, forward strand.
AATCACCAATAATGTTATTTTCTAATTCCTAAAGACTATTACTCAATATATAAATAAAATATAACCAACATGGAAATCATATCATTAAACCATCGATCACATATTCTACTCCTTATGAAAACACCCTTATATAGCCCTGATATTATTTCCTTGTAACCTTCTGTTCATCTTCACCCATGGACCCTTAATTAGGAGTCCATTTCTATCTCTAATCTAAGTATCACATGGAGAAAAAACCATTTATAAATCCCAACCACATTCCATTATGAATAGAACATCTATACTATACTAAAGGGGTTCTAACTAATTATCTTATCGTATAATCCTCCTAAATCCCATTTGAGTCACTCTGACTCAATTACCCGCACCCATATAATAACATTCACTTTAATGACCTGAAATTCTTGTAACATTAATTTAGGGACCACCTAACTCATTTTTTGAATTTAACCACTATTAATTTGTATTCTTATAATCCTCTGTACATGCCTGTATTGATTTTCCCCATGAACATGTTCTTTAAATAATGTCAGGAAAATAAAAAAAATAACTATAATCATTGATAATTAAATTATCACAATAACATAAATATGTATAACCTAAAAAAACTCACAAAATGGATAGAACAACTAAAAAAATATCTTATTGAATATAAATGGTTTAGAGAATGCATCCTATACTCCAACACCAAAAATAAACAAGACTAAAAAATCAATAAATATTTAATTTAAAAAAGATTATTAAATATAATGTTTAAATAATAGTGTTAAATACCATTATCAAAATAGAGAGAGGAGACACACATTCTTCATTCTATATCCTCCTCTAGGTCCCACACTAGAATCCCCAATTATTATACTATACATTTACTATTATTTAGTAAACTCATGCATAACTAACAATATTATATAACATTAAAATATAGATTAATAAATCATATGATAAATATAGGAAAATAAGGTAGACTCTCCCTTAAACATTGAACCAAATAATCTGGGAATTTTATATACTAAAATAAACATAAGAAGGGTGGAAAGGGATAAATGTGGTCGAGTATCACATCTACTAAATTATTTGTACACCAAAAGGGATTGGGTTTTTCTTATATAGAACCCATTGATTGGATTAGTATGTCCCCTCCTATATGGGGATAAGTATAATAATAGATTCTTGACAGACCATCATTGGGGTCTTAGTCCACTACTACCATGCTCTAAATGGAATGGATGGGTGTATCAAACATTTTCTTTATAGGTTAGTGGTGATAGGGAAATTTTTTAAAAAAATTATTCCTATTTTAGGGGTATTTTGAAAATTGAGATTCAGAATGGATTAAAAATATTTTAGACATCCCTTTAAGGTCTTTCTATAGTTTTTTTAATATTCTATAGAGTTTTCAAAGGTATGGGATTCATATAATAGTTATTTGGTCATCTATATGGGGATTACATGAGTAAAGAATTCCCATTTGTGAGATACCAAGTATTGTGTCCCCACTATTAGATCCAAAAAACTAAAAATTCAATAATGTACATGATGACCATAAACATGTTTCTGATGGGGTTTTTGGAGGGGTCTCCCATATATTAGGTTTAAAGGGTAGTAATTTAGTGTGTATCAAGTACAATTTAGTTAGTTATATATTTTTTAATTTTAATAAAATTAATATAATATTAAAAATAGTTTTAATTCCCACAATCTGTTGAGATGCTCAACCTTTAAACCCCTGTATATTCTTTATTAATTTTATATACCCCAATCTATTATTAAAATTACTCATAGGTTTTATTATTTTGTCTGATCGATGTTTTGTATAATGTAAGTGGTACTTCATGGAAAGGGAAAGGTAAGACATAGGTTTTACATTGGTGTTTCTCTTATCTTGCCTATACTCACGAATAATCCCATTTAGGTATACTTTCATCATTAATGTTTTTTAAATTAATATTGTTGTAAACATGTATATGTTAACTCATATGATCTCATGGTAAGTGGTACATTTTATAATTTACAATTTATTATTTTTCTATATTATCATTATATTTGAATTCTTGTGGGATTTGAGTTTGGTAGTACATCAGTTTGACCTAGATAGTTTTAATTTATGAATTAATCTTGGATAGAGAATTATAAGATTCATTCTTGTAATCTCTATATGGTTTGTAGTCTTTTTTTTGTAAATGGATCTGTTTTAAAATGGGTGTGACCTCTATTTTTAAATTTGGGATCATTAATTTGGTTTAAAACATGTCATAAATACTTAATAAGTTAGGATAAACCTCATATTTTTTTAATACGATGTCCTAGTGGGTAATTCATTATAGATTGGGTTGGTGGGTGCTGGATTTATAAATTCCATATGAAATGATATGGTTATGTCTTTTAGTCCTTGACATTTTATAAATTATAGAAGGGTGACAGCGGTGATATATTATTTGGTTTCAATCTCCCTTAATAAAAATAAATTGGTTATGCTAAGCAATAAATCATACCAAAATGTCATGTAATATTTGTTAGGAACAATATGTTTATTAGAAATGGGTCTATTAGTGAACCAGTAGTGTCTATATTCATCTACTCATATCAAACATGTAAAATGTGTGGGTATGGTGAGTTAGATTCCATGAGAGAATGATACTTATTTATAGATAAAATTAGGAATAATTTAGCTTAATATATATGTATAATGAATGGAAATGCATTGGAGATAAACTTTTATACTTTTAAATATTTTAAGGGTGATTTTAGGGTATTACAAGAATAGTGGATGATGTGTATAGATATATTTATCTAGAATAAGATGATTATCTCATGTGACGTATATAGATTATTAATACAATGATGTATGATTCGTGAGTAAGGATTTTGGTAGTTTGACTTTGTAATAAGGGTTTCAAAATCATTAAGGATTATGTTATTTTCTCTTATGTATATTGTGATGACCAAATATGGTGACATGGATTGGGATACATAGTCCACAGAAACATTATCGAAATCCTCTAATAGATAACCATGTATGGATTTGTTACTAGGTAATGGGTAAGAAATTGGATATGTATTATTTTTTTTATATTCATCATTCAAATGAATATATTACGTAGAGGGTATCTTGGAGCCTATGGGAAGTTGGGTGTTGAGTTACTCCACTTAGGTTTTTTCTCCTCTAGAGTCTTATATTGGCCATTGTAGAGTGATATGATCAATATTTTCTCAACTACATGGGTCTAGGTGTGTCATTAAATTCCATGATTGGTTTCTTATACATTAATTTTTTGGTGTTATAGCTTCCTCAAATATTTTTCATAAATATGGGTCAAGATATATAATGTATTTTCATTTTTCATTTCTTATAAAAATGGTTCTATATGTCACACATTCCTCATGTGTGTTTCCTATAGGTGGGCCTAACTTTGTTAAAAACTTCCCAAATTTATTTTCAATGTTATATCATTCTAATGGACAATGTTTTAGTATTTAATAAAACAAATAATCCCATATGTGGTTATGGTATGGTTCTTACACAATTAACCCGTGATTTTTTTTGTTGTTGTGTGTTATTTCCTTATTTATTATCCTAAACATAAAAAATCTGTATTTTTGTGGCATATATAAGTTACCACATTGACGGTTCACTACTATGTTTTATGATCACACCATGAATGTAAGCCTTGGTTAATTTGAAAATTTATAAGTAAGGTTTTTTTGCGTGTTTTTAGAGGATCATTCTAGAGTAGTTTCGTCATGTTTATAAGAATTGATGAGGAGACACATTGGTTTTTTTGGGTTACATATCAACCATTATATGTATCCATTTTATATTTTACACTAAATAACTGAATGGTGTGATCCTTTTGATGTATTCTCTTATTATTCATAGGGGTTCATTTTTTCATAGAATACATTGTAGATTTGATTCGTATTCTGATTTCATTTGAATTAAGAGAAAAGGGTGACTCTACTAACCTAGAAGGACTCCTCAGTGGCCCAACATACTGAGTGTTGCAGTGCTCAAGTATACTTGCATAATGTATATATTATAATGTGCGGGTGAGCCCATGAGACACACCCAGCTGAAAACGTGACACTAAATGAACATACAATAACAATATATAGGATTTCATGTTCGAATCTGGCCTCCATCAAACTTGACCATAAAGGCATCGACACGATGTAAAAAATGAATAGATTTACCTTGTAAAATAACATTATTTATGCCTAAATACTCTAGGTATGTTGTCTCATCATGTCCTAACCACTACTTAAAGGTGAAGGGTAGGGTTTCACGATATGCCATACCTCAAACCAAGTACCTACTATATCATTATCACTCAACATGTTTTTCAACACCATTTGACCAGTCCCTTATCACTCGTGGTTAGGTTCTTCCTCTCATTCTAGGAATGAACATATCCCTCATGGTTATCCCTAGATGAACCATGTCACCCATGGAGACCAACAACACAGTCCTCCACATCTCTCATAGAACCCCAATGATAAACCATATCACTCATTGATTTATGAAACATTTCAGTTCCAACCATATCACTCTTTGATGCCCTAGGTTGAACCATGTCACGTATGGTTATATGTTTTATGATAGGAACAACCATATCTCTCCATGATTATCCAATCCAATAAATATCACTCATAGATTCCTTTGTTATGATGTGTCCAACCATATTACACATAGATATCAAAGAATGAACTTTATCACTCATGGAGACATACATCTATAATGAACAGAGACTTCAATATATATATTACATAAATAAAAAATCCGTTTGACAGATTTCTCCACACAAAAAACGAATCTGAAATGAAATTGTGGTCTCTTATTATGTCTTATTAAAATTAAATACAATATCTAAAACTAGAAATGAATAGTTTGTTTTGGATAATTGTATGAAAAATATGAAATATATTTTTATATATTTTTATATTAAGGTTTTTCATAAAAGTTTATGTAAGATATTATTGTATTCATTAAAAAATTATTTTTATTGACAAATTAATATGTTAATAAAATATTGTATTTATTTATTGATTATATCTTTATTTTATTTATAGATACTAATAATATGAATAAGTAGTGTTTTTAATATAAATTGGCCTATTAAAACATTTTTTATACGTATTAATTTTTTTTTAAAAAAACATATATTTATATATTTTAGAATGATAAATTTACAAAATTAATATAATTTCTAGATTTATAAGAATAATATTATATAAGGATAAATTTTTGGTATTTTCATATAAATATTTATTTTAATGTGAATACCGCAACGTACTATTTTTACAAATCTCATGCCTTTTATGGAATTATTAGTATTTAATAAATATGTGGAATTTTTTAAAAAAAATCATAAAAAATATTTATTATATTATTGATATTATAAATTAAAAAAAATTCGAAAACTAAAATTATGGTTTTATAACATGGTGATGTTTCAAAAAAAACAATTGCATTATACATTAATTATTTTATATTATGTTTTATCTCTCTTATAAATTGAATATGATAAATTGGATTCATAATTTGTAATTAGTAGATATAAATTATGAAATATGGGTTATACATCATGAAGATAAGATACATAATATAAAAACTAGTTAGCACAAAAAAGTGATATAACAGTAAAAGTGAAGAATCTAATAGTAATTAGTTTAAAACATGATTAAATTTTTTTTGCGAATGGGTGTTTGAGTCATTTTTAATCCTACTCACTTCTAATATTCATTACTTCTAATTTTTTTACCACTTTCTTTAAGAGTTACATCGAATTATTTTATTTTTTTGTGTATTTAAAAAAAAGTCCATCCTTATTTACTTATAAAAGGGTCATTAGTCTCGTCACATACAGTCACACAACAACCCACTAATTTTGGAAACAAATCTTCCTCAAACCCCACATAAAATTTATTATACATTTTCAAGAGATTATTTTTATATAAAAATATCCTCTCTCAAAGTCCTAACCCACTTTTTAGAAGAAATAGTCCAGGAATCAAGGTATAGATTTCTAATCACACCATTCTCTTTTACATTTATATATGTTCACATATTCTTTATCAAATTCAATTAAAAATTCTTGAAATAATAACATAAGTATCATTATTATGTGACAATGTTATTATAATGACGGTACTTTAATGAACCACATTTCATTTTTCTATTAAAAGGCAGAAAATGTTATTCTTGTAGTGTATGGACTACCATCTCCATGACGCAACAAGATTCATTTTCCTTCACCACCATAAAATGATAGTCCTAAGATTGAATTTTGAATATATTATAATTCTAATTATGATATATTCTATATTTTATACATATAAACCATATTACACTTTTTCCATATTCTATTGAAAAGGAAATCCTCATCTATGAATATATGTGGACTATCACCTATATGGAATGATTTTTTCTATCATTCACTACAACTTTTATTGGATTGTTATAAGAATGGTATTAAAAGATAAAAAATATTATGATGATATTAATAATATATTGGTAATAAAATTTCAATATCCTTTTATTGATGTAAATGATAAACAACTGTTATAAAATTGAACAATTTAAACAAGCTAAACAAAAAGAAGAAGAAAAAAATTAATTAATTAATGTTATGTAATATTATCATATACATAAAGTTTTATTATAATAACATAAAATTATAATATATTATACTAAAAAACTAAAAAATTTCATTATTATTAAATAATATTATATTATAACTAAACCACCATATAATCATCCATTTTTTATAGAATGTTCATTTTTGAAGTGGTTTAACAACTTACTTGAACGATTTTATAAATTTATATAATGGAAGGATATAAGAACTTAATTAATTTTATAATATGATATAAATATGTAAATAATTATTTTTTGTTAGATATTTAATTGTATAATTATTTGTAAACTAATCAATTGTTGAAGATTCTGTTATTCATCAAGAGTCACTAGACATTGCATATTATCAATTTATTCTTCAAGGACAATGAATAAAACACCCATAAAAGTAATTTAAAACGTAATATATTTTTAAATAATATCTAATATTAACTTTAATGACATAGTAAATATGTTATGTTGGAGAATTATGATTTACATAACTGTTATTACAAAACTAGTTCAAAATGACCACAGTTTCTCAGATGCGATAATGAAAATTAATAATACCAAGTAATATAAATGTAAAGGATAATTTTAAATTATTTTTTTAAAGTGTTATGTAATTTTATAGGGTTATGAAATAAATTATTAATAAATTAAATTTTTATATATATGATGTTACAGTTAATTTGACTAAGCAGGTAAACAAAGTAAGGGTATATTTGTCTCATTTTTAACTCCACAAGACATGATAGATATTATTCTCAAAATATCTTATATATAGAGAAATAACTATCCATTATCTTAAAAGTATGTATATATATTACTTTTAATTATTTTTTAATGTACATTTCTTTATCATCCTATTCAGATCCGTATATTTTTATGTTTCTAATTATGTAATAGTTTTATCAGCCAAATTTCTAATTCATTTGGTCACACTATTTTTCACTTGAATAAAAATTAAAACATTTAAATTAACTTAAAATTAACCATTTTAATAATTCATTTACTTTTTTCACTGTGGAAATTTTGTATCATCATCAATATCCACTTATTTAATAAAACATTTTATGAAATAAATGATTATTGTTGGTAAGAAGAATTCTCATTCTGACCAATGAATCTTTTCACCCATATCCATACTTTTCATTCCAATAATTTTATCCTTTATTTTGTTGGAAAGATAATGGATTATTTTCTCTGATTCTCAAAATTATCATTACCCATTTTTGAAAGGAAAATTTTACACTCTTTCTAGTATTTTTGTTTTCAAAAAACAAAATTTCATATTATTTTAAAAAATGGTGTATTCATATATTAATACTCAAATTTTTAATCATCCACCCCACATTTGTTATAAGATTTTTTAATTTTCATGTATCTAATATCGGAGATTATTTTCCAATGGTAAATATTTTCAATGTATTCAACTATCCTTTTATAAAATAACTTTTTAAATAGACATGTAACTTATTGTTTTTAGATTAATATTAATTATGTTTTTAGGACCCTTTTTTATATTTTCATCCATGTCAACACAAATTTTTGATGACTATGTCAATTTATAAGAAAATTTACTTCTATTTTTCATTATTTTTAAAATAATTTTTTATCACATATTTTAATAAAAATAATTCTTCTAATACTCTTTTAAATGATAAAAGACATTTATTATTTCAAAAAAAATCCCCGTAAAAATCGTAAAAATTACTTTTTCATCTATGTCATAGTAAAATAATGCATATAATAATTGATAAAGTTTCTTATTAAAATGATAAATCATCATTATTTATCTCAATTTCTTATTTAATGTTTTTTAGTATAAATTATATTATTCATCATTTAATTTTTCATTCCTAACCATCTACTGTGAATCAGAATAACAGTCATTCCAATGTTTTTCCCTTTTGAATAACCTATTTTATATTTCTTTTATTTAACTGAATTCACCTATATTCAATGTGTCAATTGATTGGGGTAATTTATTGAATAAACAATATACCCATTATCTATGCGATATAAATACCATATACTCTATTATGTTGATTGAATGATATTTAGCTATAAAGCTTCATAATATCTTTATAAACCAGATTGTTTTATATGGTTATATCATGTTAAAATATTGGATGGAATTTTGAATGTTTTCCTTATATAAATATTTTTGAAAAGGATATAAAAGCCATATTAGTATCATGAGATCTCTATGATGTGATTGATTTTATATAGAACACAAAAATTTGGATGTTGATAGGTGGTGTCTTATATTACCCTATAATATAATGGATTATTTTTATCTCTTGAGAAATTATCATAGGGACATATTGAGTTTGATCATGTGGGCGTGGGAATAATGGGTTTTCTCACATATTAATGCATGGATATTATGAATTTTTCACATTAGTATGATCATAATGGGTTTTCTGACAAATTGTTTCCTTTGATTCTAGTAATTCTCTACTTCCAAGTTATTTTCCATGATATTCCAAAATTATATGTTTATTTTTAGACCAATGTTATGTCACTGTGGATTATATTTATTTACTCATATTTCCATACTATTTTGATACAAATATCATTATATTATAATATTTATGTCATCATTTATGATTTATCCATTATTGGTTGAATATTTCTCATGCATCAAGATTAAAACCATTTTCAAATCATATGATAACTTGTGATATTTGATTGTTATTAGATATATTTACCCTTATTGGGAATCTAATCTCACCACTTTATTATATTTCAATTTTCCTATGTTTTAAATGTAAAAATATAATGAATCATCTATAAGAGTGAATTATATTCGAAATTTATAGGAGATATAGAATATTATTTATTTATTATGTAATTGGTTATAGAGTGGGAAAATTTCCATTAATAAAAAATGAATTAGTTTTGTTAGTTAGTGTTTTACCATAATTCTTGAAAAACTCTAATCATAAATGATACTGGAAATGTTTTAAAATGGAATAAATATGGTAATTCATGTAATTATATTTTCACATTTATAGGATTATATAGTAGATATTTGAGAAAGGTTTAAATAACTTTGGAGATTAAGATGATATTGATTGAGGAAAAATAGGGTGTTATAATGGTCATCCAAGCGTGATAAATTATGATTGATTGTAATTTCAATGGTACAGATATCCCTTTAGGTTGGTCAATGAAATACTTTTGGGACTATTCTGAGATAATTTTTTTTGAAAACCCGTAAGGTATGTCTATGTGTATGATAACATTATGAAATTTAGGTAAAGTATAAGTTGATTATTTTTCATGTAAATAAAATTTTTGTTTGGATACTAAAAGGGTATGTATGATCTAATATAAATATACCTAGGAGAAAGAACCTAAAAAGGGTTTATTCTTTATTAACTGAATTTTCACATGGTTCACATCAAGGGGGCTAATGGTACATCTGGTTTGACACATATTATGGAAAATATTTGGTTAATAACATTCTCTTTACAAATAATTATAAAATATTGGTATCCTAATTACTTTAATTGATTTGGTTAATAGGTAAAAGATAACCTAAATTAAATCAAATTTTATTGAACTGAATGTAGAAAAGGATGAAATAAAGGATTAATTATAGAATTCATGTTAATATAAATATTTTATATTTATATAATCATTTACTCATAATCTATTTGATATTATCATAATCATTCAGGGTGTAGTTATTTGTTGAAACATGATCATGAAAATGAAGATGATAAATGTATGTATCATGAAACCTCATTGTATTATGAAAAAATAACGGTTAATAATTAAAAGATATAAAATTTAATTATATGCTTGTTATTATAGAAAATGGATATTTTCATTATTCTACCTCAGGTAATGATGTTGACATTCAAATAAAAAATAAATCATGGATCTCTAATCAGTTTTAATTACTGAGTGATATTTATAGATTTTGTTCTAGTATTTTCTAAAACATATGAGGTTTATATAAAATGTATAAGGATTTTTCGTTTTTAGTCTTCTTTTAGTGGTATGGAAAAATATTTTATATATTATCATTAACCTTAAAATTGGATTTTATGAAAAATTTACCCTATTTTGTAAAAAATTTAAGAATGCATGCTTTAGTTATGGGTAACATGTTGGTTTAATATATGCCTAATGTTGAGGTAATAAAGGATTGATTAATTTTTTATAAAAGTGAGATAGAAAGTATTCATAGACTTAGAATTGATTGTTGATTTAATTAAAAATATATCCATTAAATTTTTGGTGAAATATTAGTAATTTTTAATATTATATATATATATATGTTTAAAAGTGTGTGACTTTATGAAACAATGATTAATTTCATTTAAAGATTAATCATAATGTTAATTTTTTAAAGGATAGATATGTTTTCTATGTTGTTTTTTATTAGAGGTTGAAATGGTTTTGAGAAAAGTATTTAATGGATAATATATGATTACAATAAATGATTATATGATTATATATTATTGTTTAGTATATATAAGTAACTCTTTATAAGATGAGAGAGTATATTATATGTGTTATTAGATATTACAACATTAATGCTGAATTTTTTTATAATACCCTCACTTACATTTTTAAATGAGTAATAATTATAATTTTGAGGATGCAATTTATTTAAGGTAGATAATTAGATGAACTGTCATTTCACTGTAAATTGTCCTTAAATAAAAAATCTAATTGATAACTTCATCTAATCTCAACACTAGATTAAAATTAAACTATGGGGTATCTATAATATAAATATTAAATACATCTAATAAAAGTATCCATAAATTAGTAAATATTAATATGAGTATCCAAATTTAAAAAATATATTTTTATACAATTATATATATTTTGAGATAGAAATTTTCATAAAGAACCCCATTAAAAAATATTTCATTTAGGAAAATATAGACATAACCTTGGTGAATGATACAAGGAGTTAAAATTGTAATATTATGTGGAACCTCTAGGTAAAAAACTTCTTCCCACATAGAGCACACACTATGTGGAATCTACATATTTCCTGGAATCTGAAAAATAAAAAACATTTATGACGAGTGGTGGTAATATCATATCCCAGACAATGTTTTTTATTATTAGTATTAAGTGGTAATATCATCCAAAAATCCCGCCAAAAAAATATTTTCATTTGCAGAGGTTGGTAGTAATAGCATGCCCTTGTAAATGATTTCATTTGCATCATATGGTAAAAATATCGTAGCCCCCATAAATGATTTATATTTACATGATGATGTGGTAATATTGTTACCCACAAAAAAGAAACCGGTTTGACATGTAAGTTAGTAAACCTATTAAGTTCTATAGATAACCCCCATTTTTTGTGTAAGGTGATGACCCAACTGACACCAAAAGTAGAAATCTTGAATGGATGAGGATGAAATTTTGTTTCTCTACAAAAATCATAATGTATGATATGGGGATAGCCATACATTTTCATAAAAGAAATTACATTTAAAAATAAATACATAATTTATTCCCAAGTAGAGGACACATGTTGACAACATAGATAATTGAAGAGAATACCATAAAATTTAAAGATAATGGATTCAATTTTAGTAGGCAACTATCATACCAAATACTATAAAAGAAAAGAGATCTTATAAAATGGAACCTCAATTAAATATCTCCCCACCCAAAAAGTTACAACGTTTTTAAAGAGAAGAACCATATATTTTTCTTCAAAAGGGGCCCCCTTTCATCCATAAATGATTCCTCTCAAGAATAAATGCATTTTTCGGAAGATCGCTTCATGATACCCCATCCCACAAAGCAAAAAAATTATTTGGAATGGGGTATCCATGGGTTATTTTACCCTTACTCCATCACTTCCATCCTTCTTTTTACTATTATTATTCATCTATTTCTCACCGTGAATTTTCAAAATGAATCCCTTTAACCAATTCCAAAAAAAATAATTCCATCACAAAGATCTCACCCTTAGCCACTATATCCATTGATCCTATGGTTGAGACACATTATCATGTCCCTCTAATAATCCTTCATCCCCAAGGTAAATCCCCAATTTATCCTCTTAGATAGGTTGGTTCCTTGAAATTATCATTACCATATATTCTCATGGTAACAAGGATCCCAATCTTAGGGGTGACAGAATTATTTCTAGAACTGAAACTTCTTCCCCACAATATTTATAAATTGTCCATAAAAATAATATCTATTAATATGGATGTCTAATCCCTAGTTTAATTATTAAAAATATTCAATAATATAGTAATTAAAAAATCCATTTCTTTTTCCTTTCTTCCCTATTGTAGCCTCAAACTAATCCAACAATATATGAGGATAATTTTTATCCCATTAAAATCCACCCATGGTTTTTCCACTTAACATTTTTATATGATGACATACTTCTTTGAAATTCAATATCCACACCATCATCAACCAGTGGATGAGGAAGAAAATATCAAATTGTCTTTCAATTCATGTGTAACTCCCGTCCTAGATATGTTTATGTGACTTATTGATCATTTTTTGTCTTTTGTTTCTCATAATGAGCCTCACTCATGTAGCATTATAGGTCAGTAGTGATCATGGACCTTTCAAGACCAAAACCCTCAAATGGAAATCAATTTAAGTGTAATTCCAAAATCATGTTTTCATCTTATAAAATGACCATATTCCCCATGAGACAACTTTTATTAGGCCATATCCATAATGAAGTAATGAATGTGACTCACTCGTACGTGTAAGACCCAACATTTCCAAATTATGTGGAATCTGATTAAAATCCAAATAGGATATGTATGAAGCCTCCCAACAGTTTAAACTCGATACCTTTAATCCATCATCATCCTAAAAAGACTATATCTTCAATACGACAAAATCCCCACCTAAAGGGTGATATTCCTTTCGAGACCAATCATCTCAACCTTTTTATTATATATTCCTGGTGAGAGTCAGATTATTAGGTCTATATTAATTTTAATACCATTGGATTCACATCATTCAATATTCTATATAGGTTTAATCAAAAATGGATTCTCATGTGTAATTCTCATATCAACTATTTCAATTCACCTTTCTCTTAAAAATCCTTATTGTATAGGGTTAAATTATATAGTCTAGTACTTGTAACATGACCTTAAAATGTATGATGTTTCCGATTAAGTTACACCAAACAAAATGGGTTTTGATTCCTTTCATATGATTTAATAAAAATAACCTCTCATGGTCCAAATCCCAACATCAAAATTCAAAAAACCTCTCAATATGGAGATTAATTCTAGACTTCACAATTATGAGGATCTAAATCATAATTCCTAAAAAGAATTCATTGTAATGTTAATAAAAATAAAATACTTAAGTCTATTGATATATCAAGATATATATCCCAATGGTTACCATTCAATATATACATATGGTTCCATGGATTGAGAACCAATTATTAATATACATAGTTATGTCTTCATATATGTGTGACTAATTTTAAATGTCAAGGGTGGATTGAATTTTATTAATGTTTTTAAAGGATTTATGAATTTGACTTAAATATATAAGTGTTTCCTAGAGAAGGAATAAATTCCCCCAAAAAATAAGATATTATCAAATCCTCCCATTCTATTCACTAATATGTGTCCCTAAGCATATTTGGTAAAATTTCCAGTGATCATTGGCCATTGGAATTAACGAATGTCTCATGTATGTGGGAACTATTCAGTGTTTTCAGTTCTAGGAATCAACCCATTGGAAACTTCCCTAGAAATGGTCGTGGAAATAAAATGGTGAAAAAATAAGAATCAATCATTGAAAAAATTTATTTGTCATCCACAAGTTAGGCCATATCATCTCACATACTCATATAATGCAAAATTGGTCCCAATAAGGATCTATAAAAGAAAAAAATATTCGTGTTATTATTTACTTGTGATTTTACATTAATGTGTTTATTTTCATATTTTTTTACATACAGACTTTCACTATAACGCCCATTGATTCAAAATGGAATCTTACCAATTGAAAAAGACTTATGCATCGGTAGTCGAGAAATCTAATTCTCCATCCAATTAGAGGAATTTATCATCCACTCAGTGCCTTCAATGCTAAGTGGTGAATGCACTAATCTATGAGTAACACAAAAATGACACCATTACAATGTGTGAATTTTAATCAAAATCCCTCTATGAAATGAAACCCTACCCCCCCCCCCCCATTATGGATGGAAAAAACAAGCAATTGGCTCCCATTATTGTTTAAATTTGTTTCATGTGCGTCTCCTTGGAATGCCAAAAAAATTACCTATCTAAATGTGGATCGTTGAAAGGTTAAATGTGACCTTCAATACTCAATATTGGATATCTTATAAATGTCTCCATCCACTAGTCTCCACTGTTAATTCGACACAAAATCAATTCCTCATCATTATGAGGATTCCACCCCATAGACCCCTCCTTAAGCAACCCATGTTCGGATACCGAGGGTAGCCCATCAAGAGTGGCATGCAATAAACTATGAGTGGGAATAAAACTAGGGTCCCTATATGGAACCTGACAATATCCAGTAGAAATGTTTGGGTAGGAATTTATCCTTTCCCACACTCAACAATATTGATAGTAGAATCGATCATTAATCAGGGAAAATTATTGGCATATCTAGACAATGAAGTGGGGGGCACGATTCATTCCCCCAAAAGACCCTTACCAAAATATTCTAGAAATAAATAGAGGAAAATATTGTTCATATACTACTACCACAACCACAGAATGATCATATATTCTTGTCAAGACCATGAATTTTACTCATCATATCCTCCTATAAATTGAATGGATGGAATCCATATCCCTCCGTATTCTACTAACCTTCCAAGACATAATTGTTGTAGAGATTTTGGATAGAGGGTGGGAACAAAATATTGTCCTAAAAATTGGTGTATACCATTAACATAATGTCAAGGATACTAAAGGTCAGGCACATAATCCCACTCCAATCTAGGATGTTTTCTGTAACATTTTTGTGAAATATGGACACTAGTATTTGGTATACAAACCTATTCCCATGGTATATTATCACTCCATTTCAATGACCACTCTATGGAAGGAAAATATTCCAACCAAAACCCTTGAATCCTATCTTCTGAATCATGTACAAGTGTGAGAGTTTTTCGAGATATATCATACAAATAAAATATTATTTTTATTCCATGCAACTCTGACTACAAAATGGAGAACATTTAAGAATAAATATCAATAGTATTTATTGAAAATTTTTAAGGAGGTATAAAACCCATCCCTACAAAACACAGGTGTTATTAAGACCATAAAATATCTGTCAATAGTGTCCCATGATCCTATTTAACAAGAGATACATTCCTATACTTTGCACAAATTCAAAGAAGAAGTAGTAGTAGTTGCAAAGAACCTCCCCACAATATTACCACAAGGAGAACTGGTGGCCCTACATAGAATATTCACTATGAATATCTCCATTGTGGCCACACTAAGATAGACAATAAGAATGTATATCATGTTAAGTATGGAAAAAACCTCCCTATGCTTATAAGATCAAATATAAAGATGTTTCTCCCCATTATAGTATCCTAATTGAAGGTCCTACTTTTTTTATACTTCATAGTAATTGTCTTTATTGTTAGAAATTAAGCCTTAATGTTAGTCCTCCCCATGCTGGTGTTCATTATGATGGTCCTCCCCACATTGATGTTTTTTATCAACAAGAATCCCCCTCCCCACTTTCTAAATCAATCATGAAAAATACCTCATTTCATGAGGCACTTGGGAAGATAAGTCCATCCATGCCTATTTACTTTTCATTGACAAGTTATATTCTTTCTTATTAGAAAGACAGTCTGATGAAACGATCACTATATAAACCACCATGTCATGGATCATAGTGTACTATAATAGATTCCATCTAACAACCTCACTGATAGTAATCAATCTAGAAAATTTCCACATTTTTTTCATGAAGTGGATGTGTCTCCCAGGTAAGAAAAATTGTACATTTCATTCGTGAGGAAACAATATAAAAAATGATAATGTACTAGTCATGTTTCGGACTATTGTTACTATCAGTATGATCTTGAAAAAATTATTTGACAAATGTTCAACTGACACTCATCTGAACCAATTGATATATATTTTCCATTTTAAAATTATTATTATACAATGTATATATTGATCAAGTTATGGAAACAAGAAAAACTATATTCTATATTGAATCAACTGGACATTCAGTTGTCCAACACCCAATATTAGAAAAGTAATTTGAGAGACTCCAATGAATATTTCATCATGATTTTTTCATACTACATAATTTTATTGTTGGTTTTATACTGGATGTTCACATTAATGTGTAGGGAGAGAATTCTGAACTTCATTTCACTTCACTTTCTAGTAAACAAATCCTATTATAAGTTGAATTTTGCAACAGAATTTCTTCAGGATGACTCTCAAAAGTTTTTAATTACAAAACTAGAGGGAATTTTTGTCACAATACTTCCATGAATAAATCCCATAATTTTGAGGTTTGTTCAGAGAATCCCATTAAAATACTCTTTCAAGAGGCATCTAAAATGAATTGCAAAGAATCTTGATTGAAAAAAGTTAATCATAACAGAGAAATAATTACTTCATAAACAATTAGCTCATGTTCAGATATTATATTTCACCCAACTTATACATGAAAAGAAAGTTTGAAAAAACAATATAAGAACCATGATAGTCACTATCATAGTGATATGGTGGTAGCCCCGTCCCATAGTGATGGGTGATTTTGAACCACTAATTACTTATTCAATATTCCAAAACACAATTCAATGTTATAAATAAATTTGATTAGGGAAAACCCCAGATCGAAGGATTGGGGTAATGTTTATTCTAATCACCTCCCCCATGGAGTTCAGTCTTCTCCTGGAAAGGAGGTGTATAGAAAAAAAATTAATCCTTACAACATGCTTCATTTATCACCATACTTATCTAAATGATAATATTCTCATCAAATCTCCTATATGATTCACTATTAGTCACCCTTCATAAGATGGACCCGGTAGCATCCTCATGGGAAAGGATGAGGGCATAAAATCCCCCAATTCCAAGCTATCTTCTTAATGTGTAATCATTTCTAAAGAATAAGGATTCTATTATGGATATCCTTAAAGAAATGTTCAATACTATTTTCATAGTGGAGACTCAATACTCTAAATTAATTATTCATCAGTAAAAATCATTAGTATTATTATTGAAGACACTACATAACATAAAAGAAATGAAAGAAAATATCCCGATAATGTGTCTATTTTAAGCACATTATACATTGAGACTCAAGAGGAAAGTGTTCATAACAGAAGTCAAAGGATTGAAAAATATTTAGGGAATCATGTAGATTCCCCACTATACATCCATTAAAATGCCACAACCATGTAAAATTGTAACTGTGTGCTCAGATACAATCATTTTTCCAAAAAAATTAGAACCATTTACATTTGAGGAAACATTCTATGTGTGTGGGGCCTAGATAAAGGATTTGAAGAGACTCAACACTAATGTACATAGATAAAATACCCATGATGGATATGTTATTCAAGTAGAGCCTGACTTTAACCTCCCAGAAAAAGTCCCTCAATAGGAGGATCTCATCATTGAAATGAGAGTCGATCTAGAACATAATCACAAATGAGTGTCCAAGATTCAAATTTATTTAACACATTTGATAATGGGAAACAAAGAGTTCCCTCTTTTAGAGAAACAACCAGACCAATGTACGGACAACTATTAAATTTTATTCCATTTAGGATATCATGAAAAGGTACATTAAGATCCATCACATTAGGCAGTACCCTTTACCGCCTCTATTTATGTTGTCATTCAATTGAATGTCCCCCTAGAGTTTCCAAACACTATTTAGTCATTTCCAACAAGATTGCAAACAATGGATGGATATTGAGAACAACTCTATCCATAGATAAAGCCTTACCCAAAATGGTTAGATATGACTCTTCCTCCCCCCAACTTCAAAACTCTTATGTTTATAACATTAAAAGGTTTTAGGGATCGAAATTTGTATCTAGTGCATTTTGTGTCCTGCTTCGATCCCATGATGGGAACCCTTGAATAGAAAGAAGAATACAAACATATGTTCTTCATACAATACATGAAAGGATCATCCTTTATATGTTATATTAGATTACCATAATGGTAAACGAAATAATTGGAAGAGATTCATTAGTAGTTTCTTTATCAATTCATATAAACACTTCAAAATAAAATGATCCTCAGCCACTGAAATTATGAATTTGCGATAGAATTAGAGTCACATATTACATTAGTAGGTGGATGGGTTCAAATTACTCTTTAAACATTCATCATCCCCGTGAACCTTTATTATCACTCTATATAAAAAATATTCCTGATGAGTTTATCAAAATACTTATTCTGTAGAAATATATATGTGGCTTTTTAGACATTGTTGTATTTTCCCAAATTTTGGAAAACTCAATCTTTCAAACCAAATCCAAGTCTCAAAAAATCAAGATATCTTAGGAAAATATAATGGGTAAAGTGGAAATAATGAATGTAACTATTAAGATATCTTCTGAATCATCTCCATCCCTGAATTTGACACCATATCATGTGTTACCTCCTCTTAGATAGCGATAGAATCAAATTTAACATCAATAAAAAATAGGAATATAGATGAAATAAAATTGATAAATGGAATATGAAGGTTTATTTATTTAAAGATGAAAAAGTTCTCATCTATGTTATAACATTCCTAGAAAATGACATTATAATATTTCCAAATACCTAGAGGCCTAATTAGGATGGCCTCGATGACTGTATAAATTTGGTCACATTTCATATAATTTTGGGACATACCATTCATTATTGATTTTTTTAAATACATTGAAAAAATGTGGTTTATTTTAGGTATTTAACATTATGTAATCCACCTATACACGTGTCATGTGTTTCCACTACCATCATAGAAGAAGAATGTGAATGGAATAAAGATCAATGAAAGGGGATATACATGTTCAGTTATTGGATGACCAAAATGATGAAAAATTAGAATTATTCCATCATCAAGTCATAGTTGAATCAACCAATAATTCCTATAGTATCCTCTATCATGATGTGACTAGTATCATCAGTGTTACAGTCCTCCATAATAAAATCGTCTAAAAAATGAAATAATATCAAAGAAAAAAGTTGAGAAAAATATGGTAAATGTATATTGAGGAAAAATATTATTTTACATTATCAAACAGCATACCTCCATCCTCAAGAGTACTAGTTCCTTCCTATCAAATGGTACTATGGGTTCCACCACACCCAATATAATCCTCATAAAATAAAAATTTTCTATTTGTTTCCAATAACATCATTTATCTAATAGGCCCCTTATACGAATATTAGTATAGATATGAATCTGAGTTCCGCATATATAATCTAGGATGCAGAGGAAGATGTAATAGTATCCAAGGTAGTACAGTCATGCGTAATAATATTTGAACCCAAAATTCCTGCCACATCCCCTCCATATGTATTTATGTAGTAAAAAACCACGGTAAATCCCTTAAGTGATCACAATAATAGCATGCAAATGTAACCAAATTCACTAACATTCATCTTTACCATAATGTTTCATAATATTATCTAGAGGGGGGAAAACTATCTAATCCACCCCAGTATGTCGGTATCTGTAGTTTACCTCACCTACCAAGGAAAGGGTGACCCTCAACCCAGATTCATGGGAAAGACCTGACTAGCTCAAGTGCATTGTCTCCTAAATTATATTCCATAGCATAACCCCACACAAGAATGCGCATAACTTTGGCTCCAAAGTATGTCATCTTGAAAAAAATTCTTTGTTTTATCCAAGACATCAATCTTAGATACTCATAGGTTATCTAAACACCTCTTGTAATCCCTCATAGAGGCCATAATAATCCATCAAGATCCCAAATATGAGGTCTCTACTACTGAAGTGTATTTTGATGATTTCAATCACGTGGTATTCCATAAGTTCAACTCTTTAATAGAGATATAGAAGGATATTGGTATATAGGGGAACAACATAGCATTGTATTCTTACAAAAAGATATATGATATTTATATTCGACAGTCCTTTGTTTGTAATTTCTTGGGAGTCTACCTCATTTATGTATGAACACTTCATCAATTAGGTTATAATGAAGTAAATTTTTCCATATCCACCTTAACACATATGCGTTGTGAAATGTTAGGACAGAATCCCTTTGTCTAAATCAATCTCAATACCCAATTTGTGGACTTTTTATCTAACTCTAAATACCCTATCATTCGGCATCATAAAGCTTTCAACATCCTACTAGGATGTCCGTAATTACATATACATTTGGAAGTCCCATTATCAAACCACCAAGTCCACAAGAACTATATCAATAGACAGGTCAGAACATTTCATGGGTACAAAGCTTCATTTGAGTATTTCCAATCCCAATATGTAGTCATGGGAATTTACTACAAGTAAGAGAAATATCCAATGACCGATGTTTTTTCTCAGGTTACTACCATGAATGGTCTTAGGATGAACCCATATAACCCTTTTGGATATATCATGGATGAATATGTGTTTACTATCAACCAATTCTATATTGATAGTTTAAATTAATTTTATGTACAAAAACTCTGACGATATCATTTTCTATAATTGAGATAGAAAATTTCATATATTATTATGACCTCCTCAATGAAGGAAGGTCCCCAAGTGAAAGTGAACTCATCCCCCCCAGTTATATGGAAGACCCCTACATAATCAGTTGGCCCAAAACAAGCTATTGTGTCACTAATGGTCAGCTACAATATGCATATCCCATAATTAGGGTGACAGAATATTGATTTTTATCCTATATCTAAATTTTCCCAAAAATTACCCATTCACCATAAGATTGGTATGGGGTAATAAGAGTAATAATAATTTGATGGCCTCAAATATACCCCTCCATCATTCACAGAAGTCATTTCTACAACTATTGCTGAACTTTGACAAGGAAATTTGGGTACAGGGGAAGATCTGTGACCTATATTAATTAGTATGGCCATGAACATAAATGAAAAATAGATGTGTGCCTAAAATATAATGAAACGTTGTGTTGTTTTCCCCTTTATATTTATATAAATTCCAATCAGTAACCCTAATATTGCCACATACCCCTTAGGTTTTTTAGAAGATCACTATGGTTACACACAAGATTCTATAATAATACATCCAAATCTTACTACCAAGTTTGAAGATGAGGTCAAAAACTCATTAAGTCCCACATAATTTGGAAATTATAGATCCTAAAGTGTATTTCTAATATTTTCTTAGTAAAGAAGGATAACAACAAAATCACAGATATCGTCGAATTTAGATATAACAATTAGCATTTTCGAAAACATTATTTCCCAGTTCAATTTACATAAATCCTAATCGATGTGATGGGTGGCTATCTGCCTCATTATTTTATGGATTCATATTTATGATACTACTAGATCAGGATAGATCTTAATGATGAATAGGTTATCATTATCATGTCACCCTATGGAACATATTGTTATCAGGCTATTAACATCGATTCGAATAATGTCAATGATGTATATCAACGTTCTATGCAACCCATTTTCAAACCATTACTAGGAATGTATGTAGACTGCCACATCAATGAATTGGTGGTAAAATATCAACATCATTCTGATAATATTTTTGATCTTGATATCATTTTCACCAATATTTGACATTGTAACAAAAAAATGAATCATTTGACATATTCTCTCTCTTTTAAATCATGAATGTTTCTTAGCTTCATAGTATTCCACTATATAATCATAATTAACCCAGTTATGACAAAGGATATCCATGAAATTTAACCTCCCCAACATCTAAATGATTTTTGAGGAATATTATAAAATGATGGGATTTTATGAAATATATGTTTCGAATAAATTAAATTTCTTTGATATGTTGTGTTATACACAACACTAATTTTTAATGAACTTTGATATACTAATAATAAAATTATTTAAACATGAAAATTATAACCTATACATTAAAATGGTCTTATTAATTGTAATAAAAACTTATTAGAAATTATATATTTTTTTTATATAAAAAAACATATTTATGAAAGTAGTACTTCATTTTTAGTAAATTCATTATTTGTTATCAAATTATTATTTTCTCAAAAAATGTTTTTATTAACAAATAATAAAAATAATTTTTACCATTTTAGAAAAAAAAATTTGGAAAAAATAAACTTTATTTTTGAAATATACATGTAAAATTTATCTTTTAGGGAATTTTGGATAATTTTATAAGAAGAATACATTTTTCATTAATAGTAAAAAATACATATTTTTAAAAAAACCAACCTTCTCATTTAAAGAATTTACAACCTTAAAATTATTTTAAGAGGGTTTAAAAATTAATATTATTAGAAAAAAATATTTATTAATCCAATTTGCTGGTCAGAGTGGATACTCAAGAGGGGGGGTGAATTGAGTTCCAATTAAAATTTCTATTAAAATATTGTCTATTTAAAATCCCCCAATTTATAAAACAAGTTAAACTGTAGTGAATTCATACAGATTGTGAATGTTCACATAGCTTCGCAATGATTGATTAGGTCTCAGTTAATTCAATCACATGATTAAACTAACTTTTGAAACTAACCTACTGATTTACAATAAGTGTAAACACGTGCTAATTTAAATATAAAATTAACATTAAAATGGTTTTGAATTTCAAAGTAACAGCATTAGAATATAAAAGATATATGTCGTATACTTTAATATTAAACTAAAGATGCACAACAGATTCAACAAGAGGTTTAATCGAAAGCCTAGACTTAGTCCTCTCAAATTTATATAAATTTGATCCACACCCTAGATCGGGGTTGACAAAAGTTTACAAATCTATCCAGGACACACATGGCCCTCTACCACTGTTCTTCATGGGAAACAAAATAATGATTAAAGCATGAGGAGTCCAACAATCTCCCCCATTTTGACAATCACAAATTATGTATAGGGAAAAATATAAATGAAATGCAACATTAAAAAAATAACAGACTCACAAATTAGAATACTAATACTTATACTTGTTTCTCCCCCTTTTGGGTTTATCAAAAGGCAGAGAGAATGAATTGAAACACTGCATTTTTCATTAAAAAGGTTTAGAATAAAACATACAGGAGAAATAGAAACAGTAACAAATGACATCCCATCAAAAAATAAAACAGTCCTTGGACTCTTCCGGGAGCCGCCTTTTCCTTGCCTTTATCTGTAGAAGGAGATGGTGCTTATGTAGAGGAAGTCATAGATGTGGTAGACAAGGAGGGAAAGGGTATAACTTCAAAAATGGATGGAGCCAAAGTAGGAGTATTAGAAGATCTAAGCTGTGGTTGGTCAAGAATGACTGGTCGAATCTGAGAAATAACTTGGATGACTACCATGGAATTGGAGGCATGGGTAAGTAGACCAGGTCTAAGGGGTGCAGCATCTAGAGCCACTATAGCAGTACACTTCACATGAATATGCGGCTTCAAAAGATTTATGAAATCAGTAATGATCTCACCACCATATTTCATAGCCTTTTCATAATCGTCCTTATTCTCCATAAAATTTTCCAACAATCTGGTGAACTCTGTAAGCTTTTGAACTTGAGCTTTAAAAGCTTGAGTTAGCTGAGGGATTCTCAAATTCTATACAAGATATCAAATATGACATGTCATATCACTTTTAGAGAAAATACGGTTGAGATACACATCAATATTCTTGGTGATATCTTGTTGAGAATCACTAGAAATCTTTGAATGAATCCTGACCAAGTCCAATGGTCATTCACTGTTCTTAACCACTTTTGAAAAAGAAGACAGATCAAAGCCACTGAAGGCATTCTGAAGTTCTTCCATGATTATGGATCTCAGCAGAGAACCATCCAAAGGAGGAACATAAGGTTGACCAGAAGTAGGAGAAGTCTTGACAGCTTCGGTTAGAACATTAAGCTGTTTCATAACTTTTTTTAGGCATCTAGTATATTCATTTGTGAGCTTATTCAGATATTCTTACTAGCTCCCTCACGCGTTCTACCATTTTTGTGTGTCTTTTTACAATATTCTCATCAAAATACAGTATATATGGATTCACATGAGACACAATCTCTCTAGAAAGGGTGGAATATGTTTTCCCAGGAGAAGCAACAATAAGTGCAGGGGAAAAAACAGGAGCAGGCTCTGATCTTAAAGACAGCTCATTCTATAAGTTTGCTACCATATTTCTTAGGTTTGCAACATCAGCACTCAGTAGCTTATTTTCTACTTTGACTTCTTGAATTTCTCGGATCATACTTGGTTGAATATGCAATAAAATATTTTCCAAGAGAATTTATGCATCTTTTTGGCTCAGTTGAGTTACTGGACGAGGTTGAGTGGGTAATATCTTCTCAACTCCAGCTAAAAGAGTCTCTCCAAATACTTTCATACCAGCTTTAGTTACAAAAGAGTGTTGTTCGGGTAAGAGTGTAGGTAAAGGTTGTGGATCAGGCTCTGTTTGCGGTTCAAATTCATCTTCAGACTCAGATTCGGATTCAGATTGAGGATGGGGCTCTGGTTCTGGTTTTGAAAGAGATATAGACTTTAGTTAAAACACAGAAGAGAGATCCATTCCAGTTGTAGTCACTTGTTGTGACTCATTCACATCATAAAAGCTTGGGAAAACATATCAAGTGTACAAAGAGTATGACTCATTACCAGGTTTATATTCAAATTCAACAGAATTGGCTAGACTAGTCTCACGGTTTTGAGGTTACTCCCCCTCAGATTTTTTTTCAATTTCCGTGACTATAGGGTCAGTAACAAGGTAAAGATCCACAGTATAATCTCTAATCTCTTCAGAAAACTCTTTCATTTCTAGTTGAAATTCAATTTCCATACTCTCTTAAGTAAAGGTAATTATCTTAGGAACTGGTTGTTCCATAGGCAGTGCTTCTAGATTGGATTTCTTTTCAACTAGGAGTTCTTCTACATAGCAGACTCTTCCATGGATTTTTTTCTCTGATTTTGTTACTACAGAATCTATTACATACTCATATTGGATATCCAGATTTACAACTTCTCTAAATGCAGGAGATTATTCCTCACTAAGAACAACTAAAGGATCCACAGTCCTTTCCTTTTCAACAACAACTTCCTCTCCTTGAGGTATTTCAGCAGGAACAAAAGCAGGGACAGAAGTTCATTTATTTTCAACAGGGTATGTGTCCATTTGAGGTATTTCAGCCTCTTCTTTAGGTGGTGATTCAGCTGCCACTTCCTCTTCTTCTTTATCATCTGAGTATTTATCCACTTCATCTGGTTCTAGACAAGGATCAACTACGTTCTTTGTCCTTTTTTGATAATCAACCGGATTAAACTTCTTATACAATGGATCATTATCCTCAACCCATTAGTTCTTCCAGGGGTTCCAACTAATCTTCGTCTTCTGATGAGAGGCTTGGATAAGCAGAAATAAAAGTCCTCTAACATTTCTTTATTCGGTCCAACCATTCCTTTGGAAACTAGCATGGTTGAAATCATCCTTGAGTAAAACAGGGAGGTGGATTTGGAATTGACTTTAATGAGTTCATAGATATGGTAAATAACATACTTGCATAGTTTGATCTTATGTCCATTCTTCAACATGTGAATCAGGAATACATCCTGATACTTCATTACAGCAAAATCCCATTTTATTGGACTGATCAAATTCTGAACAAATTTGAATAGCAGTCTAGATTCTCCCTCTAACTCTGCAGATATAACCCTTCGCTTGGTTCCATTACAAATTAAGGTTCCCAAATCAATTTCTAGATCGAAGATATCAGATGAAGGAGGAGGGTCTCTCTGGTAGTCTTCACAAACTCCATCGTTTGGAATCCTTAGGCATGTATCCCACATCCTCGAAGAGAATGAACGCATTTTTCCATTTATCCAGCTTTTCACAAAAAATCCTTCTCCAAAATCAAAGGAAAACTTCACAAATTTGTAGAATTGAGATACCAATATCGGGTAAATTGGTTTATCTTGTCTAGAGAACCACTCAAACCAACATTGTTCTCTCAATATTTTCAGGACCAAAGATCTGCTAGACATTAGCCATTCAGGGAAAAATTCTTTTTTAGGAACTACGGTACGATTTACCAGGTTTGGGTGTAGAGGTCCTTCAGGAGATATCCTTGGTATCCTCTTCTGTTTCTTAGAGCAACACTTCTTAGGGGTAGATGAAGACGGATGATTCATCCTTGGCATCTACTGAAGGTTCGGTTGAGAAAGAAGAAGATGTTCGCAAGGTAATGTGGGTTCGATAGAGAGAGAAGGAGAGAGTTCGGGTGAGAGATTGAGCAAAAACTTTATGTTTTATCATTTGTGAATGTCAATCATCAAAAAAACAAAATCATGGGAAATCAAATAGCGTTGAAATAAAAATTACCACGATACGGGTTAAAATAATAGTAAAAATAGTCTTCACTGTTAGATCGTGAGTAGTAATTATAGTGTTAAAGAAAATAGTCATCATGGTGAGACAGTTGGTGATCGTCACAGTGAGACAGTAACCATCCTGTGTAGTCACGGTGAGATAGTGAGTTGACAGACCATCTGTACCAACTCATAAAGGTGAGACTGTAAGCATGAAACCGTAACTGTAAAATTGTGATAATGAAACCATAAAGTAAAATAAAGTAAAGTTTTAAACATTATGATCATTAAGTTATCTATTTATGATTAATCATGCCAAGATCAGGTATGATGTAGTCTAATATCTCATAATTTAATGGTTTAGTGAATATATCAGCAAGTTGATATTCAGTACCAATAAATTCCAAAGTGATATCAACTTTTTTATAATGATCCCTTAAAAAGTGACGTCTTACATCAATATGTTTTGTTCATGAATGATAAACAGGAATCTTAGAAATATTAATAGCACTTGTGTTATCACAATTTATTGGGGCATATCTGAATTGATATCCATAGTCTAGTAATGTGCGTTTCATCCACAAAATTTTTGCACAACCACTTCCAGCAGCTATGTATTCAGCTTCTGCAGTATACAATGAAACAGAATTTTGCTTCTTACTATACCATGATATTAGTGTCTCGCCAAAAACGTGACATGTTCCAGAGGTGATTTTTCTGTCTAACATACATCTAGCAAAATCAGCATCAGAATAACTAACTAATTCAAATGAATATGTTTGGGGATAGAATAGTACTAAATTGGGAGTATACTTAAGGTATTTGAAAATTCCTTTTACATCATTTAAATGTGACTCTTTAGGGTTTGCAAGAAAATGAGCACACATACACACAATAAAAAAAATTTCATGACGACTAGCATTCAGGTATAGTAGACTTCCAATCATTCCTCTATAAGTGGTTTGATCAACAGATTTACCATCTTCATCGTGATCTAACTTACAGATGATACTAATGGGAGTTTCACTACTTTTTATGTTATCCATTCCAAAAAAATTTAAAATATCTCTAGTATATTTACATTGAGTTAAAATAATTCCATCATTATTTTGAAATATTTGAAATCCAAGGAAGAATTTGAGTTCACCCATTAAACTCATTTCAAATTAATATTGCATCATTTTAGAAAAATAAGTACATAATGTAGTTTTTGAAGATACAAAACTAAATCATCTACATAAATTTATATAACCAAAACATCATTAGAAATATTTTTTATAAAATGTTTAGTATCAGTTGTACCTTTTGTAAAACCATTGGAAATTCGAAAAGTATTTAACCTATCATACCAAGCTCTTGGAGCATTATTTAAACCATATAAAGATTTTTATAATTTAGAAATATTGTTTGGAAAATGAGGGTTCGTAAATCTAGGTGGTTGTTCAACAAAAAAAACCACAGCAATATATCCATTTAAGAAAGCACTCTTAACATCCATTTGATATAGTTTGAAATTTAAATGTGTAGCACAATCATGTAAAATCCTAATATCTTATAATCTGTCTACTGGATCAAAAGTCACCTCATAGTCAATTCCTTCTTCTTGACTATAGCCTTGTGCAACTAGCCTAGCTTTGTTTCTAACTATGTTTCCATATTCATCTACTATATTTATAAACACCCATTTAGTGCCTATGGTTAAATTGTCCTTAGGTCATTCAACAAGATTCCAAAATTTATTTCCTTCAAATTGATTGAGTTTTTCTTACATGGAAATCACCCAAAATTCATCCTTAATAGCATCATCAATGTTTTTAGGTTCAAGTTGTGACAATAAGGATTGATGTTCAACCTGATTTCTAAGAGAAGCTCTAGTCTGTGTCCCCCTATCCAGATTTCCTACAATAGAAACTAAAGGATGATTCTTTAGAATTCAAGTTGATCTAGTAAAGGTAAGACTAGAAATTTCAGGTTCATCTATAGGTTCGGGTTCAACAGAAGCAGATTCTAGAATATGTCAAGAACTGGATGTTTTTATAGAAGGTTCTTTAGATTTGTCATTAAGGTCCGGAACAGATAAATCTTCTTTAAGATTTTCAAGAGAGGTTTTAGACTCATGTGGATCAGTTTCAAAAAATTTGATGTGAACAGATTCTTCCACACACTTGGTTCTCCTATTGAAAACTCTATCGGCTTTTCTGGTTATATAATCTCCTAAAAGGATTCCATTATCACTCTTAAAAGCAAACTTATCAAGATTATCCTTAGTATTAAGAATAAATACTTTACAGACAAAGAATCTAATATAACTAACTTTAGGTTTTCTATTATTCCCCAGTTCATAAAGAGTGTTCTTAAGAATAGGTATAATCAAGACTCTATTGATGATATAACAAGCTGTATTTATAGCTTCAGACCAAGAGTAAATAGGAAGGTCATATTCATTAAGCATAGTTCTTGATATTTCTTGAAGGGTTCTATTTCTTTATTCTCCTACACTATTCTGCTGAGGTGTCCTAGGAGCGTAAAGGATATGACTATAGCCATTGTGTGAGAAATAGGATTCAAATTCATGATTTTCAAACTCACAGCCATGATCACTTCTTAGGGTTTTAATATTAAGTCCACTATGGTTTTCTACAAACATTGAGTATTTAACAAAGTAAGAGCAAGCTTCACTTTTGTGAGCTAAGAAGTATACCCAAGTATATCTAGAAAAGTCATCTACTAATACATAGACATAGTACTTCCCATTTAAGCTAGAAACACTAGATGGTCCAAACATATCCATGTGAACCAACTCGAGAGGTTGAGAATTTTAGACTTCTTTCTTTGATTTAAAATAAACTTTATATTGCTTTCCCTTTTGACAGAGATTACAAACTTTGTCATTTGGAAACTCAAGTTTTGGTAAGTCTCTAACTATGTTTTTCTTAGTTAGTTTCCTAAGTGAGTGAATATTGCATTTTCCTAATCTTCTATTCCATAACCAAGACTCTTTATGAAAAGCATTTAAATAAGTAACATTTTTCATAGCTAAGGAATTTAAATCAACAGCAGAAACATTTTCATTCCTTAAATCAGAGAATACTAAAATATTTTTAAAATTTAAAACATTACAAGAATCATTTTCAAACTTGAAATTAAAACCATCATCACACAATAGAGGGATACTTAACAGATTATATATCAGTCTATCAATAAATAAAACTTTAGAAATTAAAACTGAATTAGTGTTACCAATTTGGCCTAAGCTGATAATCTTTCCTTTAGAATTATCACCAAAGGTGACATAGCCTCTATCAAACTTTATTAGGCTCTTGTACCATGAGTAATCCCTAGAAATATTTCTGGAATATCCACTATCCAAATACCATGTCTTCTTGTAGGAAATCTTCAAGCAGGTTTCCTACAAAACAAGTTTAGATAGGAAATGATTTTGGTACCCAGATCTTCTTGGGTCCTGACAGGTTAGCAATCAATGATTTTGGTACCCAAATTTGTCTTATGGGTCTCATATAATTTGAGTCACAAGATTTTGAAAGATAAACCGTATTTGATCTATAACCGTGTGAGTAACCTATTGAAACAAATGAATATCCAGAACTTGAACAAGCAGTATTTTGTCCAGATCTAGGATAAATCTATTCTTAGAAATCTATCTCTATATAGTTCTGTATCCTATTCCAGTAGTGTATTTTGGTGCCAATTAGTTTTCTATCATTTTAGTTTGTGTATTATTTCCATTTGTAAACTTCTCTAAGTATTTTCTCTGTTTCTAATTTTACATTTTCAGTTCAGTGTTTTCCTTTAACAGTTGAACATTTTTTCTTTTTCAATAGTAAGTTCAGTTTTAACAGTTGTAGTGAGAGCATGCTATTTCTTCAATGATTTGTATTTATCCTTAATTCCATTGCATGTCTCTTATAGCATATTAAAATATTCAAATAATTCCTCACTAGTCATGTTTTCAGAATCCAAATCAAATTCTGTTCCAGAATAATTGGAATTTAAAGCAGGAGTAACTAAGGTTACCTAAGATGTGTTTGTCATGAAACAGCTGTTGGCATGTTTCTTTTCAAAATCAGACATTTCAGATTCACTTGTGTTGTCTTCAGAAGCACTTCAGGTAGACTTCATAGCTTTCTTGTACTTACTATCCTTGTAATCATATTTCTTCGTGAATTTTAGCTTTGGGCTGTCCACTTAAATGTGACCTTTTCTTTTTCACTCATAGCAAAGAACTTCATCACTTTTATCTGCCTTTTTCTAGTCCTTCATCCAATGTCCCTTATTATCATACATTCCTTTGCAATTTTATTTTCTGAATAATTTCTTCTTCCTATATATTTTCTTAAACCTTCTGGCTATTTGAGCCATTTTAGAATCACTATCAGAGTCTGAAATTTCACTTGTTGAACTGTCAGTTTGTATTTGATCTTTTTCTTTTCCTTTCTCTTTGAAGAAGTAGTCTTAAAAGCCACTTATTTCCTTTTTTGTTCATCATATTCCTCTTTATTTACCTAAAGTTTTTCCTCATACATCATAAGATTACCAATCAGCTCTTTGACCGGTAGAGGTATAATGTCACATGAATCTCTTATTGAAACAGATGTGCCTCTCCATCGGTCGGGTATACATCTCAAGATTCTCATGATTTGTTCCTTTGTTGGAACAGATTTACCAAGTGAATTCATTGAATTTACTATCTCATTGAACCTGAGATGCATATCAGAAATGGGTTCATCAGTTTTCATTTTAAAATTATCATATTTAATAGTATAAGTATTCAATCTCATTTCTTAAACATTAGTTGTTCCCTCATGAGAAACACCTAATGTATCCTGAATTTCATAAGTAGTTTTTCAAGATGATATTCTTTTTAATTCCTTATCTCATAAAGAAGAGTACAAGGCATTCATAGCTTTACAATTTTTATTGTAAGAAGTCTTTGTAGGTTCATCCCACGTTGTTCTTTCAGTTTCTAGAATTTTATATTGAGACTCTATAGCATTCCAATTATCAAAACCCATACTTTCTAAATGAATTTTCATTTTAGGATTCTATTGGGCATAGTTTTTATCATTAATGAAAGGTGGCATGTTAGAAGAAGCACCCTATAGTCTATTATCCTTAACATGATTTTAGAGAATAGTTTTAAAGAGATAAAATTTATAACTAACATAATTTTATGATCTTTAAAGATACAACTAAAATCAAAGTTGAAAAACAGAGTATTTCAAAAATTCCTTAACAAAAACAAACCTCTAATACCGAATTTTGGTCAGAGTGGATACTCAAGAGGGGGGGGTGAATTGAGTTCCAATTAAAATTTCTGTTAAAATATTGTCTATTTAAAATCCCACAATTTATAAAACAAGTTAAACTATTGTGAATTTATACAAATTGTGAATGTTCACTTATCTTCTGAAAGATTGATTAGGTCTCAGTTAATTCAATCACAAGATTAAACTGACATTTGAAACTAATCTACTGATTTACAATTAGTGTAAACTCTTTCTAATTTAACTATCAAAGTAACTTTAACATGGTTTCTAATTTTAAAGTAATAGCAGAGGAATATAAAAGATATATGCAGTATACTTTAAACTTAAACTAAATATGCACATCAGATTCGGCCAGAGGTTCAGTCTCAAGCCGAGACCTAGTCCTCTCAAATTTATATAAATTTGATCCACACCCTTGATTAGGGTTGACAATAGTTTACAAAACTATCCAGGCCACACAGGGACCACTACCATTATTCTTTGTGGGAAACAAAATAAATACCAGGAGACACAAGGACCTCTTATACAGTTGACATGGGTAAACAAGAGTTAAGAGTTTTTGAGTGAAGATTTTGATATCCTATAGTTCATTGCAAGAGATAGTGTGTGTGTGAGAGATATACAGAGTACACCACACTTCTTGAAAGTATATAAACAAATCACCTAGAGAGAACAGATAAGATTTTAGAAATCTCTAGTGATTAGCAAAGTAGATCTGGACTCGTTGGATTCAGCATAACCGCTTCTGAGTCCTTCTATGGTTTTTCTGTTGAAAAACAAAGTGTTGTGGTTAATTTTTTTTCCACCAGTGAGAATGATATCTTGATTCATCGTGTGTTCTTTAGTTGTGTTGGATGCACTTATGAGAGTTCATTGAAAGTATTGAAAACTCATTCTTTCTCAGGATTGTTCTTCTAGATCAGCACATTGCACTTTTGGTTTCTTGAGTTGTCATGCTTATGTATGTTCTTCTTGTTGTATCATCCCACTTGTATCTGTGTACTGTAGCTCAATATTCCTTATATTCCACTAGTTCTGGAAGTAGGTATGAATCCCATTTTCATAGGTACAAGATACAGTTTCTTGACATGACAATAACTATCATTAAATAACATTAATTTCATTAAAAAAATATCACCGTTAGAATTATTTAAATAATATTGAAAAAAATTTATGAAATGGTGTCACAGTGATTATGTAAACGATGTCTTCTTCACGGTATATGCTCCATGGTATGTGATTCACTCTGTCTCCAAGTCACGGTGTCTAGCTCACAGTGTCTCGGTCACAGTGTGTCCTTCACAGTGTCTGGGTCACGGTGTGTCCTTCATGGTGTCTGGGTCACAGTTTTTCCTTCATGGTGTCTAGTTCACGGTGTGTCCTTCACAGTGTCTGGGTCATGGTTTTTCCTTCACGGTGTGTCCTTCACGGTGTCTGTCTGACTGTGACGGTGTCTTGTACACTGTCTGTCGTACTATGTCAAACATCACGGTGTCTCTATACTTAGACAAATATATGTATTTAGACATAGACAGTAATATGAAGTATATGGATTAAGCTTAACCAGTAGAGAGTAAGAGAACATGAATAATAAATAAATACGTGATAATATAAGTGAGATTGGTGATCATGCATAAGACTTGTAAATAATAAAGTGACTAATTAACATCAATAAGACTTTCTATTATTAAAACATTATGCATAGTTATTATTGAGATTGGAGAGCATTAACACGATGGGCAATTAAGATTGATATTATTTAACAGTAATAGGATTTGTGATCATTAAAACAGGATTATAGCCTAAGGAGTCTAACACAATTTCTCTACTTTAAATAAATTTCACTATTTTTTATTATTATTTAATTGTCATCTACATATGAGAATTTTCTATTTGGGAATCAACTTTTTCATCGTGTTAGGAGGTTTTATTTTAAACTAAATTATTTTAAATTTTTTTAATTGAATTTGAAAAAATGGATTAAATATTAGGAATTGAAATAATAAATACTATATAAAAAGTTAAAATACAATTTTCAAAATGATTACTGAAAATATAAAAAAAAATTATTGTTGTGGTTAAGGTTAAAATGATGTTTTGCGTGTTGCATACATATCTGTTAAAATTTATTTTCAACACACAAAAGTTATTTATTTAAAAACACGTATTTAATAAATTGAATCAGGTTTTTTTATTATATAATAAGACTAATTTTATTTTTATTCATAATCTAAAATTTACCTAGATATCTTGCAATAGACTAGTTTTCATTGATAAAACTAAAATTATAAAGGATAGTAAACATAGATATTAGGAAACAATATCATTAAATTTTTTTCTATTTTTTGTTTTAGGTTTTAATTATACAAATAATTAATCCAATAATTTATTTATAAAATTTTTCTGCACAACCAATTGAAGTGACATCCCATTATTGAATAGTTTTGGGTATTTAAAAAATTTCAGTCCTCTTCAATTATAAAAGGGGACCCCCCCCCTCACATCCTCACACATAAAAAACCATTTTTTGGAATAAAACATACCAAAATATATCCCTTAAATGGTTTTATAAATTATAGGTAATATTTTATTCTAAAAATTCCAATCCTAAGGTCTTTATTTAGAGATCTAGTTTTGGATTATATAAGTGAAGGTAATTGTCTTCAAAAAACAATTTAATTTTAATTCTTTTCTTACCACCTTCATTGATATCCTAATAGTTACAATATGATAACTAAATTATCTAAAATATATTCATATTTTATTATGTTGAAGAAATAACCTATATCCATCTCCTATTCGATCAATTCAGAAGTGAAAGTATTGATTGTGTGTATTGAAAACTATCGCCTTGTGAACCGATGTAATTCATTTTTAATCACCACCTCTCATGGTAGAATATAATAATGTATCTAAAAATTTTATTTGATATTTATTATATAATTATATATTATATTTATAATAGCACATACACTTACTTACTTTCCATTCAATGAGAATATGATAATGTCGCTCTTGTTGATATTAGACTACTGCCCTACAAAAAAATGTGGCACGTTTTTCACTTATGATTTAAATGGAAGGTAATTAGGATAAGTTTATTGATAATATTTTTTTTATAGTTAAAAATTATTTTATAAAATTATTTTATTTTTAAAAATCTTTCATTCCATCTATCAATAAAATGGAATCATCATTTATACGTATGTACATCATATCATCACAATGAATGGCATAATTCATTTCCTATCTCCAAATATCATCGATTAATATAAAAAATTATATAATGAATATGTATGATATTTATATCAATTTTAATATTATGGAGATTATCAAACAATGTCCAGCGTAAATGTTTAAAAAATACACAACGAAAACAAACTTGAACAATGAAATAGTTATTACTCAAAACATGATTTTAACAAAGGATTTTTAATAAAAATATAATATAAAGTCACATGTTTATTATACATAGTATGATATATATATGTATCGTAATATTATTTATTTTTATGAAACCTATATTTATTATATAGGATTCTCTAATGGATTAATGGGCATCGAGACTTATGGTAAGAAATTTCCATCTCACTTTTAGTTATGTAGGACACATGCCTTATATAGCACTTGTTGGTTTTGTTGATGTATGTTCCTCCCATTAATTATTTTTATAATCAGTATCCTGGTAATTATGGGATTTAATAATACATCTTATGTTCTTTCTTTCCAGGGGATTTTGGTTTAAAGGACACAAAATTGGTAAGGCTTTATGTTATAATCTCACTATTTATCTGGATTGATTATTATTATGCTCAAATTATGGGATATTATGATCCACCTCTCTTGAAATTCAATAATAATCTTCTCTTCAAGCATGTGTTTGTGAATTGTATTAAATATTCATCTATTAAGATGTAATATCTATATATGATAAAATTGTGTCGTTATAGTTGCTTTTAGATCAAATGATTAGTTAATATTTGGAAATGCAAATGATGAAACATTAGTGATATCCCAAGGGATATGTATAAGGATAATTCTAAATATATAAAAATTTCCTAGAATTTGGGTGTAGGATTGTGTTAGTGGTTTCAAAAAAAATGCATCCCTATATCTATACTATAAGTGGATCTTTCTCTAAAATAGTTTCACCTAGGGTTAATAACTCCAAAATGGTGCACTAACCTAGACTCTATCATCACATGGAACATGAAAATGGGCCATATTTCACTCTTATTTTACAAACCAGTATGATGGATATAAGAATATTATCACCGTAAATGACCTAGGTTAATCCTAAGGTTTCTAGATGGTTTCATAATTTAGAAATAATATCATTTATTTTTCATGATTATGTGGTTTTCCCCCTATGAATATTTTTTCTCACACAATGATTTTTGGATTTACAAAATGGATGGATCTAGAATGAAATTAGCTAATGGTAAATGTAATAGACTATGTGCTAATGAGAAACAAAAATGGGATGATTATAAGAGATAAGGATATTGTGATTATTCCTAGTTGGTTATCATGATATATCATAAACAACTTTTAGATTTACCAAATTTCAAACTCATAATTCAACATAATGATAGATTTTGATGAGGTCTCGGGTTATTAAAATCATGGAAGAAAGAAAATTTATTTTCATATATATTGAGAATATTGGAAAAAAATTCAATGAAATATCTCAATGAAATGAAAATTTGTTTTATATGTGTAGAGGAAGAGTATATAGTAATTAATGTTTTTGGAAAAATAAAAAGTTTTCTTTATTAAATGGATGAGAATAATAAATTTCCAATGGTAACATCAAAAATTGAATTTTTTTTAATGTGAAATGAATGGGATTATAAAAATCAATCTCCTAGGGGAGACTCTCAAGAAGAGGGTCAGTAATGTTGTAAAAGTAAATTTTTAATTGATGATGGTGATAAAAAAATTATAAAATACCTGAAGTATTAATGAATAAGTTGTCGAAGCCATGTTAATTGATTAATAATTAATTGAATTGAAGTTTTTTTGTGTCTTGGAGTGTATAATTATTTCTACCAATGGTATTTCGGTTTTAAAAATCATGAATCCCATATTTATTGTGTTAATTTTGGACTCATATATGTCTTAATGTAATATTAATATAAATGTTATAAAACCATAATTAGTTTATGATTTTAAGGGTAATTATAATTACAAATACATAAATACTAGTTTTGAGGGTTTGAGTGATTGAATTTAATATGGTTAATGAAATTTTCAATGAGGGTTTTTAGGATAAGTTACAATCAACCCTCATGTTTATTATAAAGCAGTATTTGGGTGGAATTATCCATTCATATGTTTAATGGTACTGATAAATGTCATGGTTTAAATGATATTTTATGATTAAATTTATTTTCACAAATGTTCAAAATATTTCATAGGATGTTATAATCATTATACTAAGATATTTTTATTAAAAAGTACAACATGCCACCTTTGAAAATGCCATGGGTATTGAACACGCTGCCAAAGGGTAGTAAGGGTGAAACACGTGACACTGGATTCTGTGATGTCTTGTTTATTATTATTTTTTTGAAATTATGTGACAGATAAAGATTATGTTGATTTTGTGAACATTATTTTACCATATAGATAATAATGGTATTTAAAAAATGATATTTTGATACCTTAGGCCACATGAAATTTAATGCCTAATGAGAAATATTACCCAACTCATGATTCAAAGATAGATATGGTAATTATTGTTTTAATGATTTGGATGAATTTTTTTATAAATAAATGTTTGATATATATACTAATAAAAAAAATTTGATGTATATAATCACACATAAATATTTGAACATTAGTTAGATAATATAGTCAAAACAAGTTAAATAATATTATTGGTCAATTCGTTATCACCCCAAGAAATTGAATAAGGTGATAGATTATTTGATTTGAAATAATCATGAAATATTATCTGGGATGAGGATAAGAAATTTTCAATATTTATGGATTTGTAAATAATGGATCTAGAAATATTGAACGAAGGGGATAAATGTTGTCCTTCTCAAATAAGTTTTCAAACATCTATCAATGAAATATTAAGGAAGCATTGGATGATGAAATGGGCATAAAGAAGATGGTTTGAAAATTTCTTTAGCTTAACATTTATTTTGATGGAATTACAAGGATTAGGAACTACATATGTGTCCCGTATATTCCATATTTGATGAAAGAGATATTAGAAGAAGTGCACATTCCTTTATTCCCTATTCATCCTATAAGAAATATATATAGAGAGATGTAAAACAGAATTCCTAATTGGATGGAATTATGAGATATATTTTAGAATTAGTATATTACTTCTTGGTTTGATAGTATGTTATGGATAAGGGATTAAATTATAAGGGGATGTTAAAACACTTTCCCATACTTGAATATAAATGGGAAAATGTCACCATGATTATTTTTATTAGACTCCACAATATGTATAAAGGGAATATTTATATATGGGTGTGTTTTTATCACAATACAGAGTCATCAGACTTTATCTCTATCAGATAGTAATCAACATTGGTAAATATTTACATGATATACATTAAGCTAGTGGTAAGGCAACATAGATTACCATATTCATTGTTGTTTTATTAGGATCCTAGTTTTACCGAGATGTTCTTAAAAATACTTTTATATGATATGAATATTGAGTTGAGTACCATTATTCTTTATCCTAATTAGAAATATTGTAATATTAATAGAATAATTCGAACCCTAGATGATATTTTGAGCTATTATTCTATGGATTATAATAGGCATTGTGTTCAACACCTTCCTCTGGTTGAGTTTTCTTACAACAATAGTTTTCAATCGAGAATTTAGATAGCTCCTTAGGAAGACCTCTATGGAAAAAAAGTTTATAACTCTAATTCACTAGTATGACTTTGTAGAAAGAATGATATTAGGTTCTAATCTTATAGAAGAAATGGAAGATAAGGTTATGTAAATAGATAAGGGTAGAAAAAATTTGGAAGAAAAATTATATTAACAATTGAATGTATGATTTGGAATTTGAGTATGATGATATGTTTTTTAGAATAATTTCTCCATGAAATATGTTTATGAGATTTATAAAAAATGGACAATTAATACCGACTAATTTTGGTCTATTTTTTAAATTCATGACCCTATCAAGTTGGTAGGTTATCAATTGTTGCTTCCAATAATCCTTACTGAAGTCCATGATATGTTCTCTATATCTCTCATAAGGAAGTACATAACTGATCATTCACATGTACTGAACTCTGAGATCATACCATCATATCATGATGTTTCTTTTTGATGAACAATAAGTGGAGATTCTGGATCTTATAGAGAATGTACAATGAAGCAATACCACTCACCTAGTCAAATTTTTTTGTGAACCACCAGCTTGATGATGCTATGTGGGAACATGAGGATGTACTATGGAATAAGTATCCTTGGTTTTTTTACCAATGTGATAAAATTTAAAGGTAATAATTTATTTTAATGTGAATAGAATGTATCTTCATCAGATTTTATCAACTTTTTTTGTTGAATAAATTTAATTTCATCAGTAACTTACATTAAACACAACAAAGATTTTTAAAAAATTGTTATATACAATTAATATAATTATTTAAACATGATGGAAATAGTATACTACTTAAACAAGGTAGTATGAATATGAATAAATAATT
Source organism: Viscum album (assembly GCA_963277665.1). Taxonomy (NCBI): domain Eukaryota; kingdom Viridiplantae; phylum Streptophyta; class Magnoliopsida; order Santalales; family Viscaceae; genus Viscum; species Viscum album. The sequence continues at coordinate 626,815,715 of OY728161.1, forward strand.
TTAAAATATTATTTATAATAGTTAATTTAAAAAATATTTATTGTTGAAAAATTACTTAATTATAAATAATAACATCATATGTTTTGAAAAAATTATTTTCTCAAAAAAATTATTAACAAATAATAAAACTAAATTTTCCCAATTTTACAAAATTTATTTCAAAAAATTAAAATTCAATTTTGGAATATACATGTCAAAACTATCTTTGATTAAATTTATGATAATTTTTTGAAAGGATAAATTATTTAATAAATTGTTAATAAATATTGATTTTTATTGATAACTCTATTTTCATTCAAAGCATTCGAAAGTTCCATTTCCTTTTATGATTGTTTTATAAAGTAAAATTTGTCAAATTTTATATTTATTAATCAAATTTATTTCAATGGAATCAATTTTATATTGACTTATAAAATGAAAACATGTTATACTTATGAAATGTTTTCCTAAGTAAAATCATTGATTCATCACATATATAGGTTTTATTATAAATTAAATTTCCAAAATTATATGAATTTAATTTCATAAAATTAATTCATTATTTTGGAATAAGAATAATTTTTTATATAATATGTTTAAACCATTTTTTATAGAAAAAATAGTAAAACTAATAACAATTATTTACTATGGTTAACGTTAAAATAGGGTTTTTTGTGTTACATACGCATGTGTTGAAATAAATTTTGAAGACACAAAGGACCATTTTTTAAAAAATTGAATTTAATATTTATTATTAGTGGGTAAAAATTATATAAAAATTATCATTCCAATTTTAGACAAAAAATAAAAAAATCTTAGGTAAATAAAAAGACACAAGTTGTCGTGGTGAAAAATAATATGCTAAATGTGTGTAAATATAGATATAAAGGAACAAAATGTTTAAAACATGTATATTTTTGGTTTTATAGGTGTGGGTTGACTATATCATCCATCTTATCACTTATTTAGAAAATTTTGACCCACATGGTGTAACATCCCATTTTTTAACTATAAATACATGATCTGAAATAAAATGTTCCTAATAAATATAAAAAAATAGGGTTATTCAAGAATTTCAAGGGGATATTTCCAATAAGATAGTGTAACTTACCACACATTTCATCATCCAAATTTTGTGCACACTAATCTAGTGTCTTTGAAGACCACATCATGGCTATATCTAAAACTTATTTCATTGATCGAACATTCGCTACTTGATTTCCCTCCCTATAATCATGAGAGACAACTAAGTTGAGTACAGTGAAATTATTGAGACATTCATAAAAATTAGGTAGGATATTCCATGGAACATTATTTGTTCTATTCGCAAATCATTCACCTCAATTTCTATGTATGATTCAATCCATAATAATTTCCACATGTATTGGGAGGCATATCCAAGTGCATATATCACAGCTCTTTCCATTTTTAGCACTATCAATTTCTCTATCATAACAATTATAAAAAACATATCATTTTTCTTAATCCCCTACCACTAATTCACTTTGATATTTACTCATAGATTTTAATCATAGTTATGGTCTTTCCACACATCCAATATCTATTTTATTTTGATAAAAAAATATTCTTATGGTTTTAGTGTATGATTATTTGATGAATGAGTGTCATAAATCATGTTGAATTACTAATAAATTGGTATCTAATGTATATTTATTAGGTTTTATTTTTATTGAATTATTATTTAATGTGTGTTAGAAAAACTAAGGTACATCTAATTATCTGGAATGATTTTTTAATCAGTGTTATATCAATAGAATTATGTTTTTATTAATGGGTGTCTTTTAAATCTTCTCATGCTTTCTCAAAAAAATTAATTTATCTTATGTTTACTTATTAATCTTTTTATAGAATATATGGTATATTTAATTTTACAAATTACTGTTTGGATATTTAATTAAAGATTTTTTCATTCATTATAAAGTGTTTTTCTGATGGTATAATGGATTATAGAGTTTGAAAATAGAGTATTTAAAATATATATTTAAATGAATATCCTGGGAGTATTTTCATTGGGTTAATTTTTTAATTTTACGTATTGGGGAAGGTAGTTTATAATTTAGTTTTAATAACACTAAAATAATATAAGATTTTTTTGATTTATCCCCCATTTATTTACCATTTTATATATTAATATTTATATACAATTCATACCATCGTTTTTCAAAATAACCCTCATCAGGTACTATAATTATTTCAACAAAAACATCATCACTTCTCTAATGATACTTTACATATCATCTTTAGTCACATACTGAACTAATTTTGATCATTCTAAAATGGTATGTTTAGGAGAAGAATATTTCAATTTATTTGGAATATAATTTGAAATAAATAAAAATACCTCTTTATTTAGTCATGTTCATTTTATATATCAGTTCGTATTTACTAATCAATGTGACATTTTCATTTTCAATATGATGTAGAAAATTATATTCCTCATTTCAGATCCATATCACAATCGATTCTATTTTCATAAATAATATATTATTCCTAAAATTATTTTATAATTTATATTTATTTATATATTTTGGAAATAATAATTACCAAATTATTTAAGGAAAAAAAGAAAATTTGAGCTTTATTTTTTATTAACCTTTTAAAATAAATGTTAATACTTATTTATTTGGAATATTTTCTTATTGGATATTAATTGAATAAATATAAGGTTATAACTTTAATTAAATCTATTTCCACTATTTTATATGTGAAATATTTTTCATTTATGTTATTGTTTTTTAATTTATAAAGGTAAATTTTTATTTAATTCTTCAAAAAAAGATACAAATTATGTGAAATTTAATATACATGATAATGAATAATATTTAGATTACAACACTATAAAAAAGTGGTGAATATGAAGAAAGGTTTTATGATTTTTTAGAATGTTAAAAATAGAATGATCCAAAAATTAACATGGTTTCCTATCTATCATTGATATTTTTAAATACAATGGAGTAGAAAATTATATAAATTAAATATCATTTTATTTGTCATGGTTTTTATACAAGCTATAATCCTTGGATTTGGCATGGTGAAATTGGGTATAATTCATGATTTATTAATGGTTAATGTTACAACACTGATATGGTTGATTAATATGAAGAAATTGTTTTTGATATTTAAGTAGTGGAAATTGAGAATACACCAATCATCACACACTTATGTGGTGATACTGAAAACCCATTGAATCTTAGTTATAGGTTATTTATGATTTTGTTAATTAAGTTCTAAATCATATCATGCTTATATTAGTTCGTAAGGTATTTGGTTGTTTATTAAAACATATCTTAGTCCCTTACATGATCCAGACTATAAAATTTCAGGGGAAGGATACTGATCTAATTAAAATATAATAAAATAGGACCAATAGTTTTATCTGGTTCCCATGATTTTAGTTTTAACTAATGCATCTAGATTGGAAACCACATTTTAACAAATGAGTGGTTTCCAATTAGGGTAGATCCAATTATCTGGACCAAAAATATGAATTCTATATTCATTTGTTGATATTAAAATTATTTTGAGCTTATATAATTTCTAAGCATGAACTTATATAAATGAAATTAGGTAATAATTAAAAAATAAAATTCTAAACTTTAAGTTCATTGAATAAATAATTCTAAAACTGTAAAAAATATTTAACCAACATTAGACAATAAACTATGCATAAATATATATTGTGAACATCACATCTGATGTGGTTTCTATCTCACTACACCAAATATAATGAAAAAAAACATTATTCGGTAGTGATGTGATAAGAGGTACATAAGGGTGGTAATGGATAATGGAAGTATCCTATAATGTTACAATAGAGTATGAATTTCCATATGAATATTTTACTTAGGGTAGTGATATTCTATGAGGTATTATATAATTACCTTAGTAGATATTACATATGTGGTATAAAATCATGTATATTCCCTTAAAATGTAGTGGGATAAATTATAAAGGGTAGTATGGTTTAGTTTATCAAATCAAATAATTTGTATTATGTTTTTAGGTTTGTGACTGATGAATTAAGACCTATGAACTATGAGATTATCTTATAAGTGATCATTGAGAAAGATGAGAAATGGATAAGATAACTGATCATTGAGTGTCACATATTAGAATATTGTTCATATTAAGTGAGTGTTAGGTATGATTTTTTAGAGTGGGAATACCTATAGACATATTAGTTATTCATCGAGGTCTACGTTGAGGATGATGTGCCATTTTTGTAATTGTTTTTTGTTCTTTATGGTTTTTAAAAATATAGGTTTAACAAATATATTATGGCACCCATTTTGTTGTTCATCATTAAGGTAACCAGTTATATTAATACTTCTTTATATTTCCAATGAAATCCCTAGGAAAAATGGATATGTTATACACATTGCATGATTTGGACGAAATAAGTACATGTGATGGTTATCCCTGAGTGATAGTCTTGGATTCTAGGGGTCTGAGGCGAAATATCATAGTCTATGTGATGTGGTTACTTTCGTAGGGAGATAAAGACATTTCTATCCACCTATGATTCAAATGTTAATCTCTTAGTAGTAAAATGGTTTGACAGTCAATAAATTACCATGGTATAAACTTATGCTATGATTAGTATATTTCAAATGTATGAAATTAAGTGGGTACGGTTTATTATCATAGTTTCCTTGTTAGTAAACAATGACTTGAATTTAATGTGTGTTTTTAGTGTCTCTTATTTGAACACGTACTCAAATATATTCATTGTTTTATATTTTAGAGGGCATGCATGCATTTATTAGTTTATTTTTCTACTCACACCCTACACACAAACATATGTGAAGAGAGAACAGTTATCTTTGAGATACATGTGAGGGAAAAGGAAAAGTAAAATATATTAATGTATGTCCATCTCATTGGGGATGAGTTGATATTCTCTTAATAGTGTGAAGATCCTTTTAGAATTTTGAGATGAGATTTGAAAGTTTAAATTAAGGTGCATAAATTTAAATGGTTTAATGATACAACTATCTTCCCCACCAACATCATGTCTCAAAAAATTATTATTGAATTTTGTAACTTGAGACTCATCCGCCATATATTTTATGTTTCCTCAACTACTCAGAGCATTAATCATCCATAATGATCACTAGTACATAGTATGGAATGACTAATACTCATAGAAGTTCAAGAAACATAGGTTCCAGAATAGAATATATGGGGGATGATTCTTAAGAAATAAAATGAAATAATAATTTTCTAAGAGATGAATCTAATATGGAAGATAGTTTTCTATAACTTTTTCCTTTGGATGAATTCATAGGATAACACCTACCATATAAGAGTAATTGTTTTCTTAAATTACGATACTCATTTCCTTCCAAATGGATACATTTTAATTGTTTGAAAAATAATACGAATATGTATTTAAATAATTCATCAAGTTTAAAAGAGATCATTCATTCAACACTTCTCAAATACTTTGACAATATTTACATTGTTGTTATTAACGATGCATTTAATGCTAACTACTCATGTAGAAGTTGTCTTCTATACATAATGATGATAGAAATATTGAGGAAGAACATACTATTGATTCTGAAACTACATAATAATTAGGGTATCAGCAGCCCGTTGATGAAAAAAACAATAACGAAGTAGCATCAAAGTGTTGAATTAAATTATCTTGGGAATATGTAAGGGTAAAAAATTTGAGTTTCGTTATAATCAACATAAATAACCTTTTAACCCCACCAAATCAATGTTTTTCAGTCTTGTTAGCATCAAAGTGTGGATGAATTTGACAATTATAATTAATCATTTACGCCACATCCAACCATAAATGAAGGAATGAATTTGGAAATATATAGTGGTATTTTTATAATATAATTTATCAGTTTTAACAAAAAATTATAAAATAAAACATTAATTTTATTTCTATTATTCTATGTAGAGTTCATTTATAATAGAATAATTTGGTAAGAAATTTCTCATAATGGCCAAAAAAACACAATAGTGGAATCCATAGTCTTCATAGAAGGTTACATATTTAGGATGTTTAGTAAATAGTAAATTCCACCCAGTAGTTAGTTATGAACATATTTTAAAGTATGAAAAATGGAATTCTTTCATTAGTCTTCATGATGAGAAGTCATTTAATGTTCATTATAGTTGATAATATATTATTATTCATTATTTATTTTTTCCAATTTTATTGATAAATAAATAAATTCATGAAATATAAAAGGAGTTTTGAATGTAAATAACAATCATCGAAACCAATTTTCCCCAATCCCAATGCAAGGATGGGGTACACTTTAATAGTGAAGAAATTAATGTGTATTTAAAATCAAAAATAGATTATTATATGATATAAAAAAACATATGTTACTTTGTTAATATGAATATTGATGAATCAAAATATAAATCCACTTACATACCATATCATGTGATATGGAAAGAGGCTTGAATAAAAAAGGATGGAAAACTAATTGATGAAAACACAAAAGAAGCTTGGGAAAGACGTGTATGTAGGTCAAAATAATAATTTTTCAGGATTTATAACAATAATACATAAAAATAACTATTTATGCTCATATTTTTTATATGGTATAGACACATGAATCAGTATTAATCATACTAGAATAAAAACTACATTAAGAATATTTGAATTGGCTAGAACAATGTGATCTCATTAAATGATAAGGTTTTGGAGGGTCTCCTCAAACATATTTTTAGAAGATAAAACTAAATGAAGATACATATAGGATGGTGAAAGGAATGTAGGAACAAATAAATTATTTTCAAGATATTATTGTCTTATATAGTTTAGAAGAACAACATATGATTAATGTTCAAATTGAACAGGTGGTGGAAGAAATATTTTCAGATAGACCAAATGACCGCACAATCATTGAGGCAAGACATTCTCCACAACAACATACCTTACTCAATGTAATAGAGTTTTTCATTACTATTTCTCCTAAATGTGAATTAAACAACTTATAATAACTATATATTACTAAATTTCAATAAGAAATAGTTGTATATGATTTATTTCTATCAAAACCCACACACTGCCTTGTTGTGTGGGTACGATGTATAATATCCCTAGGGAAAAACTATACATAGATGAACTCCCAAAATATGACCCGAGAGAGGGTATTGAGTTAGCTCATGAGTTTAATTCTTGTTTTCTTATTTAAAATGGTGATTCATATATTAATAATGTCAATAAGGTTATTATTACTTTAATAGTATGGTCGTCTAATATAAAATATATATATTGGTTATGTCATTAACAAATTTTTTTCATAAGAAAAAAACTATAAAAACTAATAAAAGAAGGTATTAAGTAAGGTATAATATTATATATGTATAAATACATGAGCATACAAAATGTAGGATCAATACAATCAAGTGAATCGACCAAGAAATCAAAATAACCTTATGAGAGTACCTTTTACACACTAGTTACAGAGAAACATTTAATATCATTAAAATTTGATGTAGAGACGATATTTAAATATTCAAATATTTCTAATCTTCCATATTGGAAATAAATAAATGGAACTTTCTTGATAGAAATAGTTAGTCTCAATAGTATAAAAGATATTCTCAGGCATGAATGGTTGGGAGTCTCAATTGAGAATACATACATATGGTATATTTTCATAATATTTGTATAATAATTGTGATATAATATGATTCTTAATGTTATTAACTATTCATATTTTCTATAGAAATTTATATTAGTACACTATAAATTGAAAATTGTGTGAAGCATGATTTTTATTCATTAATAGCTGTATCATTTATATGAAAAAAATAATTTCAATAAGGATAAATTTAATAATGAAATAGATGAACTATTAAATAAATTTTTTCCAAATACAATATGTAATATACTATGTTTTATTCTTATAATAAAGAATTAAAACTCTAAAATCGAATCATATAAAATATAAATTTATTTTTTAAAATTATATTTTTGTTTTTTTTAATTTTGCTTCTATTAGATACTACTTGCAGACAATTTGGATACCATAAATGTTTTTTTGGGTCCAATGCATTGATATTCAAAACACTAACCACATATGATTTTTATTGATAATATTTAATAAATTTTAATTAATATTTCATATATAAATATCCCATTATATTTTCAGTCTGTGTTTTAACAAGAAGTTTTTTTATAGGGTGGTCACTAAATATATAATAAATCATGGAATGATGTTAGTGTCATAATAGAAAAATCTTATGGATTAATAAAAATGGATACATATTAAGGTACATGTTAAAATTTTGAACTATCAATGCCTATTTCAAAACAATTCACTTATTTTTTTTAAAAATCAGTGTCCAAAATAAGATAATCAGTGTGATTGTGGATTTTATTATTGAAGATTTATGAGAGTGGCTATAAACCATTAAGATACCAGCTTCATTAAATAGTTAATTTGTGAAGGTAATTATTATGTCATTAAAAATAGTTCTTAATCAATTTTTTTCTATTTTTTCAGTACTACTAAGAATTATGACAACCTTCATACTAAAAAATAATATGTAATTTTTTTAGAAATTATTGGTAAATGAACCTAATGTCAGAATGTTTTCTGAAAACAAGTTAAGGTGATTACCATCAATTTTTGTGAGATATTATGTTCTATTACCTTAAAAAAAATATTTTGTGTGAAGCATTAGTGTCAAATATCATATATATTAGTTTTGATCTATTTCTCAAGGAGATGTGTAATGAAAGAAATCAAATTTTTAGAAGCGTTGACCAGCATAAAATTGTTGGGGAATGTGGGAGGTAGAGGTGGAGTTATAGGAAAATACATTGGTATAGGAAAAGTAAAAGGAATAGGTAGTGGTGGGGGTGGAGGTCGAGTTTTAGTCGGAGTCGGATATAGATAGAGGTGGAGACCTAGCTAGAGGAGGAGGCAAAGCGCTGGCATGAAAATAATGAAAATATTTGAAAATGAAGTTAAATGGGGATCATACTCGGGTTTTGATTGAGAAAAAATCATTTAATAGTGTGAACACCGCTTTTCACATAAGATATGATCCATTGTGCAAGTGCTTCATGTTTTTTATTGAAAAAAAAAATCAGTTTCCTCACTTATATAAGTGATTTTTACAGGTATTTATGTGGATAAATATTTTAAAAAACAAACACCTATTATTTATTTAAAATTATTATTATAGAATATTATATATATCGACACATTTTAAGTATAATAAATATTACTGATGTGTGAAAAAAACCCCTCCTCAAGAGAAAAATGAACAACAACAAAAAATATTTCATTGTTTTTCTTTGTCTTCTCTACACTGCAAATAAAGTGTCTTAGTTGTGGATCTAATATTAACTTGATAGCCATACCACACTAATAAAATAATAAAATATTTATATAATCCAGTAGAAATTTTTGAATAAATATATGTTTAATCGACCACAGAATCCAGAAGTTTTCTGAGAGAACTATTAGAGGAAAACAAGAACTGAGATATTGTGGTTATCATGGAGGGATTCTATCAAAGGGAAAATGACATAAAATGAAAAGAAATCACATTATAAATAAATTGATAAAAAAATAAATAACCTACTTAAAATGAAATCATTAAAAAAAAAAATATGAATAACCCATCAAAAAAAGAAGCTTACAGCTTGATCCAAAACCTCAAAAAATAATGAAATAAAAAATTTCATCAATTCATCATTATTTTATAGAAAATAACAATATTGTAGTTTAACATTAGTGGGTGGTGTAATTATTTGGTCTTTTTGATCATTAATTACTATCATGATATAATACAACAAATTCTACTGACGCCCTTACATTTAACATTCATTACACATGTGCACATTCGTTATGTAAAATTACCCATCTTAAAAATCTCATTAATAAAAAACCTATCATCATTATCAATAAAAAATTCATGATTATAGGGATAATTCCATTCTGATGGAAAAATAATAATGATTATATAATAGATATTATCATCACCAAGAATATAGAAAATGATATACTAATCTATATCACAATACCAGAAGACTTAATTGTTACACTATATTTTAGTGTAATTTTTATGATATAAAGGGATCTACCTATGATTAATACTATATAATAAGGGTAAAAAATATATAATGGAGTCTAATATATCATAAAAATACACAATCTTTAGCACTAATGTTTATTCCATCAAAAACGGTAAATGGAATATATTGGAGTTTTTACTCTCTATGATGGTGAAATGGAAAGATTGATTTTATTTTATTCCATAAAAAACTCATATATAAATATTTATTTTTTTCCAATAAATGAATGATAATAGGTTTACAATAACGATTAATTTGTTCTATGAATAAATGTCTATGTCGACAGAGATGATTCAATAATGTAATATGATAATACCCTTAATGAGGATGATTCAATCATGATGATGTAATTTTATTTACTCTAATTCATCCAACATTTTGGGTCATCAAACTATAAAATTGTATAATTACCTATTGTTTTGAAAGCAACACAAGATAAAAATACATAGTGAAATAGACCATACCACAATGAAACACAATGTGTAACCAGTATAACTCAAATTTTATTGTTTTATTTTAAAATGTATATTTTATTAATGTTCTGTTTCATATTTATGTTTAATTAATTTCCTTACAATATTACATAAATATTATTGTTTTATAATATAAGTGGATTATTTTTCATGATTTGGGGTGGTTTTATTAATCTACTTGTGCTCATGATAGATTGGACATTGAGGCTATAATTGAAATAACAACCAAAATTAAATGGGTTAGGAATTTATACAACCATCCTGAAAACTGAGAAAATTTTATCGGTTAGTCTTGATAATTTATGATAAATATTCATAAGTTATTTTTTATTGGTTAGATATAGTCGCTCTTAAAATTAACACATGATTTGATTGGGACGACTCATATTATGTGTTTCCATTTTGAAATGGAATTTAAATAAAAAATAAGTTACCAATTAATAACTAATAATTTTTTTTTCTTTTTATATGTTAGAAAAATAATACATACGTAGTTTGGGATTTGTATGAATTAGATTCACCTTAATATGAAACATGTTGTGACAAGTATGAATCCAAGTGCACCGATTTATTTAAAATTGACATTAATTTTAGTAAAAAATAAAACTGATATATTCAAAACTGAACAAACATATTCTAATTTTTTGATACATTAGGAAAATAAAACATATTCATCTATTACATGTTAGAAATATTCATCCTTAAATACTATACATTGTGTTCTTGATATGATTCAAAGTGCCTGTTTTAATTTTAAAATTAACATTTATTTTAATAAAATGTCACTAACTAAAAACCAAGAAAATATCCTCAGATTGTCTCGAATGATTTCGTAACCAATTCATAAGTGATTTTTATGTTTAGGAATTAGTCTCACATCAAACTGAAACATGATTTGATCGCTATGAATCGATGTGTCCACTTCAAGTTTAAAGTGAAATTTTAGTTAAAACACAAGTGACATACTCAAAACTTTGAAAACACATTTGGATTGTTTTAATAATTTATTATAATGATACATAAGATATTTTGGATATATAGGAATCAGAAACACCTTAATTGGTTGCATGGTGTGATCGAAATGTATCTATGTACCTATTTTTATATAAAATTTACATTAATTTTAGTAAAATAGACACACGATATACTCAAAAATGGGAAAAACATTTTTATTTTTTTGATATTTTTATAATATTATACAGATTTTATTTTTTATTTGTAATAATCAATCGCACCTAAATTTGAAATATAATGCTCCCGACATGACTCTATGTGTTCTTTATCATATTGAAATTGACATTTTAGTTTAGAAAGTGTCACCCACTAAGAATGGAGCTGACACACTCAGATTGTATTGGTAATTTAGGGGGAAAATACATAAGCCATTTTTGATGTGTAGAAATCAGGCATAGGTCAATCTGATATATGATGTGATCGATATTACTCAAATAGAAATTTTCTAGTTGAAAATGACATTTAAGGAAAAAACACATGTTGAATATTAAAACCTAATAAATCACATTAGTATTGTTTTGAAACTTTACCAAAATGATACATAAGTCATTTGGGGCTGATAGGAATCTGTAGTACCTCAATCTGACACATGGTGTGAATTGTATGACTCCAAGAGAATATTTTTATTTAAAATTGAATACAATTTTAGTAAAAACGACAACTGACTTACTCAAATCCTACTAAAACCATCACATTATTTTGATACTTTTAGATAATTAATCAAAATTAATTTTTCTTTTATAGGAATTAACCTCACATCAATCTGAAACATAATGTAACTAGTATGTCTCAAAGTGTTCATTATCAGTTTAAAATTGACATTTTTATTCAAAAGGTTCAACTCACTGAAAAAATACAAATAATTCTCATGTTTCCTTGATAATTTATGATAAATATTCAAAAGTTATTTTTTATGGGTAGAAATCATTCTCACATAAAACTGATATATGATGTGACTCATATGACTCAAAGTGTGTATTTATAGTTTAAAAATTTGTTTTATTAAAAACATGATTGACACACTCAGGTATAAGAAAAATCATTCATATTGTCTTTTACATTAAAAAATTATCCACATGTCATTTTGGACATGTAGTAATTGTCCTCACCCTAATATGATTAACAATATGACGGATATGACTCCAAGTGAAAATTTTTGTTTAAATTTGACATTAATTTTATTAGAGATGATAACATACTTAATTATAACTGAGAAAAACATTCTTTTTATTTTGATACTATATTAAAATGATCTAAAATTCATTTTTGATGTGTATGAATTACCCTCACCTCAATATGATACATGATTTTTTAGTTATGATTAGAAGTGTCCATTATCAGTTTGAAATAGATATTTTAGTAAAAATAGTGTCACTAACTAAAAACCTATAAAAGACTATCATATTTCCTTTATAATTTAGGTAAATGATTCATGATTCATTTTTGATGAGTTGTAATCATTCTCATAATAAACTAACACACGATGTGACCTATATGTCTCAAAGTGAGTGATTTTAGTTTAAACAGACATTTTAGTAAAAAAAACATGTGACATACTGAGAAATGAAAAATCATTATTGTTTTTATACTTTACTACAATGATCTGTGAATCATTTGGGACATTTTGGAATCATTTAATCCTCAATCTAAGGCATGTTGTGACTGGTATGACTTCATGTGAATATTTTTTTTAATTTGAATTTAATTTTACAAATAAGACTAGTAACATACTCTAAACTGATAAAATGATTTTGGATTATTTTTATACTTTAGGTTAATAATATAGTAGTCATATTTTATATATAGGAATCAGTTGATACACAATCTGATACATGATGTGCTCATTATTAATTAAAGTGTCCAATATCATTCTAAAATTTGTATTTAATTAAAACAGTTTCACTCAATGAAAATTAGGAAAACATGATCTGATTATATTAATAATATTTAATAATGATTCAGGTATCATTTTTAGATGTGTAGGAATCAGTATCATATCAAAACGGAACATGATGTGGTTGGTTTAAAAAAAGTGTGTAATTCTGGTTTAAAATGAAATTTTAGTAAAAAACAAAAGTGACTTACTTATAACCAATAAAACACATTCCTATATGTTTCATAATTTATGAAAATGATCAATATGTCCTTTGATATGTGTTGGATTTAGCCTCACATCAATCTAATGCACGGTGTGACTGGTATGACTCCAAGTGTTTCTTTTTATTTAAAATTAACATTAATTTTAGTAAAAAAGAAAACTAACAAACTCAAAACCACGAAAACCCAGTCATATTGTTTTGATTCTTTAATAAAATGGTCTTTAAGTCATTTTTAACATGTATGAATCACATGAACTTTAGTCATAAAGAAAATATTCCTGGTATAACTCAAAGTGTTCATTATCAGTTTAGAATTGATATTTTAGTTCAAAAAGTGCATCTAACTAAAAACAAAGAAATGCACTTGGATTTTCATGATAATTTTTTACAATGATCTGAAATTTATTTTTAACATGTACAGATCCATCAGTTGTTAACATGACATGTGATGTGACTAGAATTAATCAATTTTAATGTTTCCATTTTAAATTTATATTTTATTAAAAAACACAAGTAATGTACTCAATATCAATAAAATGCATTCATATTATTTTAATACTTTAGGGAAGTGATACATAAGTCATTTTGGACATGACAGAATTAGCCTCATCTCAATTTGATGCACGGTGTGACTCTTATGACACCAATTGTGTCTTTTTATTTAAAGTTGACAATAATTTTAGTAAAAAAGAAAACTTACATTCTCAAATCTGGTAAAACACATTTGGATTTTATTCATATATTATTTAAATGATATATGGGTCATTTTTTTTAAATCTTCATCACCTTAATCTAAGATATGATGTTCCTCACATGACTCGAAATATTTATTATCACTTTAAAATTTACCATTTTTCAAAAATTGTCAGACACTAAAAACCTAGAAAAAACTCGTTGATTGTATTTATAATTTATGAATATGATTAATAACTCATTTTTCAAATGTATAAATTAGTATCAAATAAAACCGACACATGATATGATAAATATGACTCAAAGTGTGTGTTTCTAGTTCAAAATGAAATTTTAGTAAAAAGAAAACTAGTGATGTACTCAAAACTAAGAAAATGAATTCAGATTTTTTATATACTTTAAGGGATGGGTCCATAAGTGATTTATGATTTATAAGAATCATCTTAACATCAATATTATGCTTTTTTTGACTAGTATGACTCCAAGTTCTTATTTTTAATTTTTATGTTTCATTTTAGTTTAAAACATGAATCACATCACCAAAACTAAGTAACTAAGACTAGTTTGTTTTCTCATCATTCTATACTATCACAATTATTTAATTTAATTAATATTTTTATCTTATAATTATTTATTTTACATATATAGATATAAATATTAATGAAAAAATAAATAAATAGTGTGACGTGCAAGAATAAACTACAACTCATCCTGATACACAGTGTTCCTGTTATTACCCTATGATTATTTTAAAATTAAATTTTTTTCATTAATTTTTTTATATATATTTACTATCATAAGAACTTTTTTCTTATATAGTTGAAAAAATTTTTATCAGGGTTGGTTTTTTATTTTATGCAGATGTGTTCTATTTCTCTATAATAGTGTCTTTTTTCTTTTATTTGTGTTAAGAAATTTTATTTCATTTCAATTATGTATTTCTCTCTAATTTTTATTATTGTGGGAATTTTTTCTAGTGATTTAGTGTTATTTTACTACACAATTAAGTATGCATCTGTAATAGTGCTTTTAGAATTGTTTATAAATGACTCGATTTATCAGCGCTTGTAAAATAGCTGATAAATGGTGCCTTTAGAGGTGCTAAGTAAAAGCGCTGATAAATAGAGTATTTTATCAGATATTTTCATTCATTGATAAAATACTGTGGAATTTAATTTCACTAAAGTATTCATTTCTTCAATAAAACTAACAAAGTCCATTTTTTGCACTGTCAAATTCTAGTTTCTTAGTAGTCTATGTTACTGTATGTAAACAGTAGTTACCACTATAAAAGCTAAAATGGTAAAAGTAATAAATCTAATAGTAATGGGTTAAAACATGTCTAAACCAAGTGTTTTAATTATTGTATGACTCCACTATCAACCTTATAACTTTTCCTCTCAATTACTTTTTAATTTTTGATCCACTTTCATTTAGAGTGACTTCTCATTATTAATATGTTATGGGTATTTTAAAAATTCCACAACATTTTGTTTATAAAAGGCGAAATCATCTAATCACTTACCATCACACCCAAACCATCAATTTTTGGACCAAAATAGGCCTATAACCCTATTGAAAATTTTTATCCACCTTAAAGTGGTTTTTTCCTTCTCAATATACCATCCCTCACAAGAATAACACCCTTTGTAAGTGAGATTTTGCAAGAACTGAGGTATAAATTTTTAGAAACTCCCATATCAATTAAATTTTATTATATACACATATAATTATGAAAATTACACTTAAATATATATTAATATTAAAATATGATTAATTATTTTAATAATATAATTTTATAATAACAAAAAAATATTTAACCACCATTCACTTTTGTGTTATCAAAAATGAAACTAAAAATCATGTGTTGTGTGGATTATCAACTCCATGATGAAATGTGTTTCTTTTTCCTGAACCACCATACAAGGATATCCCTAAAAAGAATTTAATTTGTAATTGTTCTATTTAAGATGAATTTTTTAATCTAAATTGAAAAACCATGTTACTCATTTTCCTTATTCTATTGAAAATGAAATCAGAAAGCACGTATACGTGTAAACCACTGCCTATATGGGACAATATTTACCATCATCCATTACTAGTTTTCATGGACGGTTATAAGAATTATTTTGAATGATAAATATGATGTCTATGATATTAAAACTATTTTTATTATAAATTTAATAAATAATTAGTAATTTAATGAAAACTAATCATTAAAAAATTTACCATATTAAAAAAGAAAATTGAGATGAAAAAAACAATTCATTCATATTGTGTAATAATTTTTTATCCATTAATTACAAATTTACTTCTTTAAATTTCTGATATTTCATACTAATAAACACAAAATATAATAACATTGTGATATTTTTTATAATTATATTACAACGAACCCACCATACAATCATCCATTAATCATGGAATTTTCATGTTTGGGTCATTTTGACCACCTACATAAAAAATGCTCGAAATTAAAATCTTGGATGAATATGGAAAGATAATTATTGGTATAATATTACATAAATATTTAAATAAATTTTTTCTTGTATTTTAACAGTATTATAAAAATTATTAATTAATAAAACACCTTCTGTTAATAAAAACATCTACAAAAAAAATAGTAGTTATAAATTGCATCTTCACAGATAATGAATAAATCACACATTAAATGAATTTAAAAATAATAAATCGTTATAAAAAATACTTAATAGTAACATTATTTAATTGTTAAATATTAACATTTGGAGAATAATGAATAACAACCACACAATTATGGAATGAGATCAAAATAACCAAGGTTACTAACACCTGGTATTGAGAATTGATAATTACCAACTAATTTACATGAAAAGAATAATATTAAATTATTTTAAGTTAATTGATTTGAATAAGGTTATAAAATGGGTTATCAATATATTTATTTATAAGATCATAGAGTGAATTCAACTAAATTTAGAAACCTGCTAAGAATCTCTTTGTCTCACTTTCAACTCCAAGGGACATGTTTGATATTATTCAACATATTTATTTTATATGGTGTAATAACTACCAAATTTCATTAACATATTAAAATATATTATATATCATTATATTTTTACATCCATTTCATTTTCTACCTTTAATGATCCTTTCATTCTTTTGTTACTAATTTCATAAGAGTTTCATAGACTCATTTTTTGATTTATTGGTTCAATGTGTTTATTAAATGAGTATTCATTTCAAGTATTCGTTGATAATACCATTAATGTATTTTAATATTTTTTATCATTATTATATATTTCAATTACTCTCATCATAAATAACCAATTCTTGTATTGACAAATTTCTGAAATAAATGTGTAATATTAATAAGAATAACTCCCATTCAAACTATTGAATCTTATACTCCATGTCCATAATATTCATCCGTACAATTCTCTCACAATTTTTTTTGGAAAAAAAATTTGTATTTTTTACAATGATTCAAATTATTCTATTTACCCTTTTTATAAAGAAAAAATTTATTCTCTTTTTTAATTTTATTTTTCAAACAAAGGTATTTTTAAATATTTAAATAAAAGGTTTTTCATCCACTCATAATAAAAAATTATCTTCCCTGATAAATTTTTTTTATAAAAAGTTTTTATTTTAAAGGATATGTTATTATAGTTTATTTTTAAAGATATATTTATTAAAAAAATTCACTCCACCTTTAAGAAAATAAATGTTGACTCTGACCCTTAACTTTTTCTTATTAGAGTAATATTTAAAATTCTTTCTAAAGACTCTTTTTATGTTCTATTCCATGTGAAAAAATATTTTTAAAAACTATTTCATTTTAAAAATATATTTAACTCTATGTTTTCATTTTTATAAAGGAAATTATTAATCACTTAGTTTAATTAAATATTTATTTTAAAATTATTTCAAAAGTTATAGGAAATTTCTTATTTCAAAAGTGATTTTTCTAAAAATACAAAACTTTTTTTCATATACATATTTATCCATTGATATATCTTATACATTATTAATGATAAAATCCACCATATTTATCAAGATGTCTTATTTTATATTCTTTTTTATCAAATATTGGATCTATCACTCCCTTTGTCTTTCCTTACCATCCACGGTGAATTGGTGGAACTTTTCAAATAAAGGTTTTACTATATCAACACCCAACTATATGTTTCATTGATTAAGGGGTATTAATCTAGATTCCATATATGAACTGATTAGGTAAAATTATTTACATAACCATATAGAAATTATTGATATGGTGTAAGTACTATATTCTCTATTATCTTGATTAAAGTGTATTTTCGGAGATAGTTAATAAATATTTTATATACTAATTAATGTTCATTAGGTATATAATTTTATGATAATTGATTAAATTATGAATGTTTTATTAATACGATTCCATTTTAAATTGATATGAAGAATATATTTTTTTTATTGGTTTTTTATGATATGATTGATTTTATATAGAATATATATGTAAGGATAATGATAATAGAGGTCCTATATATCCCTAAAATGAATTATTTTATGCCTATATCTAATGAGATATTCATTAATATAGACTATTAGTTTTTTAAAACTAGCATGAGAATAATGGGTATGCTCACATTTTCTGGTATGGACATACTGAGTTTGTTTACATAGGAATGAGTATAACGGGTTTTATCACAAAGGGTTTCTTATGATTATAGTTGTGTATTTTTTCATGATTTGTTCCATGGAATTTCATAATTTATTCTTATTATTATTCCAATTTTATACTCTCATGGATCATGATTATTGGCTTATAAATCCACAATATTTTGATTCATGTATCATGGTATGATTATACTTATTACAATTTCCTTGGGTTTTGAAGATAAGAAATATATGAAACGTCTAGTCGAGTAACATATGTAGATAATTAGTGAGAGATGTTTAAAATTTATTAATTATAATGTAGTTTCTAATATAATGGGGAAATAAAAATTAGTTAAAAAATTCATCAGTTTTTTAGTTATTGTTTTGTCTAAACAATCAAAAACCCTAAACGAAGTAGGTATTGGGAATTTATTGTAATAAAAAAGGAATTATGTCATGTAATTATACCGCCACATCAAAGGGATTTTATATAAGTTATTAGATTAGGGTTTAGAGAACATTTGAGATTAGGATTGTTACAATTGAAGATAAATTGGGAGTTAAAAATGTAATTAAAGGATGATCGGTTATGGTAGATTAAAATTTCAATGTTATAAATAAATCTTTATCCTGGTTCACGTAATATTATAAAAAATATTATTGGATAAATTTAGACGAAGGGATAATTCTATGTGGAAGAAAACATATTGAAGTTTTTTTAAATAGTTATTGTGTGGTTTTTTTAGCAATGAAACCCATATCTAGAAACTACAAGTGGGAGTAGGTTCTAGAACAGATATACTTAGGGAAATAAACAAAAATGAGGCTATTGGTTATTAAATCCTTTTTTAATCTGTTAAAGACAAATAAGCGTATCTTACCACCTAAATTTACACTACTAGGGGATAAATTTTGGTCAAAAATGTTCACTTTAAAAAAATTATAAATGATTTATATCATAAATATTTTTTGGGATTACGAAAATTAGTACAAGAGAAACTACCTTATTGAATAATTGATTGAATTGAATTTAAAAATAATTAAATGAAGGTATAATTATAGAAAATTGATTTGGATTAATTTGTCATATTTATATTATAATTTACATGGATTCTATTAAATACTTTCCTAATAATTTTGGATTAAGTATTTGGTTGAAGTAAGATCAAGGAAATTAATTTTAGAAAGTTATGTATCTAGAAAATGCAATGTCTTTTAATTGAATAATGGATAATACTTAAATGGTTTGGAATTTTTTTCTACGATTTTTATGATGGAAAAAGGTGAGTTTTTTCTTACTGAAGGTAGTGCATTGGATACGATAATAAAAATAAAGCCTAATTACTCTAATATATTCTCATTATTTGTTGATATCTATCAATGATATTCTTGAATATTCTAAAACATAGGAGAATTATGTGGATCGTTTAAGGAATTTTCATTGTTATTTTTTCATTAATGATTTGAAAACATATATAACATGGTATCAATAACCATGAAATGGGATTTTATGGAAATTTTATTTTCTTTTGAATAACTATTTAAGAACACAATATTGATTTATTGATAACACACAGGTATATAATATTATTTATTTTGATGTAATTAGGTGTTGATTGATTTTGGGAAAATTGATTTAGATTGTTTTGATATAATTATAGTTGATTATTTTTTTAATAAAAAGTTGACCCAATATATTTATGGTTAAGTTTGTCTCATTGTTTATTATTATATATATATTAAATACTGTTTGAATTTTTTAAAAAGTGATTAATACCATTTTAGGATTAATGATAAAGTCTATTTTTAATGTAATATGTATTTTTGAGGTGGATTAATGTCTTATAGTTTCAAATGGGTTATGGATTTTATAGAGAATATATACCCCAAGAGAGTAAGGTGGATGTCATATCAGAGGATATACCCAAATTGATGAATATGTTAATAATACCCTGGCCTAATTTATTTATTTGTAATAATTAAAATTTCTAGTAAGTAATTTGTTTAGGTGTGGGAGAATTTAAAAACTTGTGATGTTTCTTTATTTTTCTTTAAAAAACAATGTCCATTATAACTTTCTACACACACACCAAAGAACTAAAACGAAACTAATATATATATATATATATATATATATATATTCAAACTAATAAATATGGTCACTAAAACTTGTCTTAAATTAGTATCCCTGAATAGGAGTAACTGAATTATGAAAAATATTTATTAATATTGATATATAAATGAAATTTTATAAAAATTTACTTAATTCATAACTATGTTTAAGAATTTATACTTTAACTCCCTGAACTTTTTAGAATGTAAAATTATGTATAATAAGCTTAAATGATGTTTTTATTGAAATATAATGTTGATTTATTTATTCTATATTTAATATTTTCTTTAAAAATTAAAAATATGAACTATTATTTAAAAAATATTTATTTATATAATAAGGTTCTTGTCTTTTTATAATAATTTATTTAAAAAGATAAATTTATTTATTTAATTATGATAACATGATAAAAAAAATTCATTTTTGGATTCATCATAAAAATATTTGATTAATTAATTTTTTTTATATTTTTAAAGAAATATTGATTTTAATGTGAATAGTGAAATATATAGTTTTCCCTAATATCATGCTTTTTATTAAATTATTATTCTATAAATTTTTTTTGATATTTATGAAAAATATTTTCTTAAAAAGTAATTATTTTATAAGATCACTATAAATTTAAAAATATTTTAAGTGGTTTACATACATAAAATTAACATTTTAGAACATGACTGATAGTTTTCTTAAAAAGGTGTTTTTATTGAATTATTAATTTTGTATTTTAAATTTATTTTTTTCCCTACATTTTAATAGAATAAAATAAAATGGAATTATAAATATTATCCATTAGGTCCAATTTTTTATTTAATTTCTATTTAGCATAGAGGGGTGGTTTACCTTACATAACAATTTGTTACCACAGTAGAATTTAAAATGATAAAAGTGAAAAGTGTAATGGAAATGTGTTGAAAACATGATTAATACTAGTGTGGAGATGTTTGTTTAAGGAATTTATCAACCTTATAACACATCCTTTTATATATTTCTCAATTTTTTGCTAATTTTTTTTGAGAATGGCTTTCGGTTATTAAAACAATTTTGATACTAAAAAAAATCCAACCCTTTCACTTCTAAATAAGGAACTCATTATCTCACATGGCCTCACCACAACCCTCTAAGATGAGAAGAATGTATAAGAAACCCACTCTTAAAAATTCATAGCCATATTAATGTGGTTTATTCATCTCAAAACATCATCCCTAAAAGTCATAAGTCCCTTTTGAAAGGATATAATCCAAGAAGTGTGGTATTTATTTTTAATCACTCCTTTCTCATTTAAATTTATTTATGTGAACATATTATTACTAAAATTACATTAAATTGTGTTAAGATGATAACATCATTATAAATATTATAATTTTATGTCAATATAAATACGGTACAATCACTAACCACCCTACCACTTTAAATTACAAAAAAGAAATTTTCATTCATGTGTTGTGAGGACTACCACCTCCACGACACAACATGTTTAATTTTCATTCACCACCTTATATGGATGGTAATAATTGGAAATTTAATATAAAACTATTATATTTATGAAATATTTATATATTATTAAATGATAATCCATATAACTCTTTTCCATGTTCTATGGAAAATAAAATCTGTATCCATGTGTATGCACAGACTACCGCCTCCAAGCAATGGTGACTTCTATCTTCAAATACCAATATTAATAGATGGTTATAATAATAGTTTAATATAATAAAAATGTTTTCTATTATATAAAAAGTTTTTGATAATAAAAAATATATAACCTATTGATGATATGAATGATAGACAATCATTAAAAAATTAATTTTCTTAAACAAGCGAACTTCGATGAAAAAATAATTTATTTATATTATCTAATATTTTCATATCCATTAATTATATTTTTTATTTCATAAAATTATTATATATCACTCATAAAGACACAATTTTATCATTATACATCTGGTATAATTTATTTAAAACTAAACCACCACATAATCATCAATTAATCTCAGCATGTTCATGTTTGGATTTATTTAAACATCTACTTGTATGAAGTTATGAATTTATATCATAGATGACTATGGTAACTTAATAACAACTATAATATGATATAAATTAGTATATAATTATTATTTTTCCCCTTTAAGGGTAATATTATTCTTAAACTCATAAATTAAAGTAACACGTTTTTCATTCTAAATCACCAAAACAAGCATGTTATTCAATTAATCTTCATAGTTAAAGACAATGAAACTCTTGATTGAGATTTAAAAAATAATAAAATAATATAAATAATCCATAAATGTAACATTAATGATCTGGTGGAAAATAAATTTTTTATAAGAATAATAAATAAAAAATCTATTACGAGACAAGTTCAAAAAGACAAAGGTTGTCACACTCAATATTGAAAATAGATACTATTAAACTAATATAAATGAAGAGAATAATTATAAATCAAGTTTATAAAATCTTATTTCTAAGTAAAAGTTCTAAATATTGTGATTTTAATTTTTTTACATTTTTCATATAGAATCATAGAGTTCATTTGAAAAATCAGGGGAACAAGGTAACTGTTTTTTTGGAAAAATACTTCTCATCATCAATAACCATTTTTTCATAAAATGGTTTCCAAAATAAATTTGTGAAATTCTTAATAATAATTCTCATTATTATAAATAAATATTTCTCCCATTCCGATAATTTCATTCCTTCCAATGTTCTCCTATATTTATAGGAAATTAAATATGGATTATTTTATATGGTTTTCATTATTCTCATTTACACTTTTCGAAAATAAATATTTCACTTTTTACAATGTGGGTTTTCAAACAAAGGTGATATAAAATTTTTTGAAGAACAGATTTTTATCCTTTAAAAATATAATATTTTTTCTTCCACCCCGCAGTATTTTTGTGGACAGTTTTGTATTTTAAATTTTCTATTATTTGAGTTTATTTTAAAATTATAAATGATTTTAAATTTTTGACTTCACCTTTTTGAAAATAACTTTATAAAGTTACCCTTAACGTCATATTTCAAGGATGGTATTAAAAAATTATAAATTCTATTTTTATGTTTACTTCTAGGTGAATATAACTTTTCTTCTACTATTATTTTATATATGAATCATTTACATTAATGTTTTCATGGTTAATCAAATAAAATATTTCCGACCTAATTTTATAAAATATTTATTTTAAAGTTATTTAAAAATATAAAGGGAATTTATTTATTTAAAAGGGGTTTTCTAAAACCCCAAAAAAACAATTTCCCATCTAATACATTATACCTTATGAAATAATATAATTGATACTGTATATTATTAAAATTATAGCATCCAACTAATTTATAAGGGCCTCTTATGTAATTGTATTTTTATCAAATATATCATCCATAAAAATCTTTATCATTAATGAAAATTCACTAGGAATAGACCTAAATATTCTTTCAATGTCCTTAAATTTTGAATACCCCATTTTTCATTTTATTAATTGAATGGTGTTAATCTAGATGTCATATGTTGACTGATTGGAGATAATTATTGAATTATTTTTATAGCCTTTTTTTATATGGTGTAAATCCCATATACTCTATTATTTTGATTCAATGGTAATTACCATGAAATTTTCTGAATATATGTGGATACCCATTTATTTTTTTGGGTATATCATGTAGCAATAATTGAGGGAATTGTAATTTTTTTTATTTTATGATTCCATTTGAAAAGATATGAAACCCATATCTTTTAAATGGGTTCTTTATGATATGATTTATTTTACGTGAAATAAATTTGTATGGATGATGATGCGTGGAGTCCTATATCCCCCTCAAATGAATTGGTTTATGTTTATATCTCATGAGATTTCTATATGTGTATATAATGAGTTTGTTCAAATAAGCATGGTCCAAATGGGGTTTGCTAACATTTTTAGTCAGGTACATTATGGTTTTGTTTGCATAAGGGTGATAATAATGGGGTTTATCACAATGTTTTTCTTATGATTACTGTTGTTTCATATTTCCATGTTATTTTCCTTAATATTAAATTATATTATGATAATTATTATACCTATTTTATTATATAATGAATCAAGTTTATTTACCCTTATTTCCACACTGTTTGAATTAATTTTTTAGGATATGGAAATATATATTACATTATTTAAAATCTATGATTTATTTTGTCTTTTCAATTATATATCTAGATTATACCTGTATTCTCATCTTATGATCACTTATGATCGTTGATTGTTATCGATTATGTTTAGGCTTACTATGTATTTGAGATCACCACATTTTCATGATTCTATTTCCCTTTGTCCTATTGATAAGAGTACTATCAAAATTCAAGAAGAGTAACTTATATAGATAATAAATTGGTTATTTTGAATATTTTTTTATACACTAACTAGTTTCTTAATTTTTTTTGGAAAAATACCATTAGTTAAAAAAATGAATATCTTTTTTAATAGGTGTTTTATCCAAATTCTCTAAAACTCTAAAACAAATTTGTTTTGGGAAGGTATTTTAATGAAAAAAATTTAATTAAGTTGACTAATTAGATGGTCATGTCTATCAGATACAATTGCATCACTACAACCCGGTCATCTAAACATCATCTAAGCACAAAACCTTACTCGATGATCACTCCACTAAAGATGAAAACCTAACACTATCTATAAAAATGGGAATTATTTATATCAAAAGTAATATATTATACCCATATCTACTCCTTAAGGGTAAAAATACTTTATCTAAACACTAATCGATCTTTAATACCAACTATACATCATAATCAATATAGGAAATCATGCATCATCATGAAATAACATAATCCAAAAGAAACAATAAGTAATATTCATTAGAAAAGTTGTCAACTCATAGATGATCTCAAATGGAAAAAAATAGTTTCAATACATGTTCATTTGGATTTCCATTTTAAATTGAGACCAAATATTTTTTTTAATTTAATCTTAAATCCCATTTCTCTAACTAAATTGTTTTCCCTAGAAATTCTAATTTTAATCCAAAACATGTTTTGAAATAATTTTTCAAATGAAAAAATATTTTTATTTTTGAATGAAACACACACCACTAAAAATACATAAAGAGGTCCTCTATAAATCATTTATACAAGGCACCACCATCGATCATTTTACCACGTTATACATACATATTTATTAATATGCTAACATTCCAGAATCCAAATTTTTAGGGAATACCACCCATAAGTTATGAAACATACAAAAAATGTAATATTAGTCATATAAAAACATGAAATCACAAAAGAAATAAGAGAATTGGTAATGTAAATTCCACCCACTATGACTATGATTCAAATAATTAATCTCAATCCCATACAGACCACTTATAAGTCTATAAGAACCTATATCATCAACAAACATCATAAAATTAATAAATTTAACATTTATAATGAAAAATCCAAATTTTGAATAATCAATACCAATGTAAATGGGTAAAATCGGGGTTTTGAAACCACAAGCAATAAAATGTGGTCCACTCTATACACACACTCTAACCAAATCCACAAATAAACATAGAACTAAATACCTAAATAGATGGCGAATGTTCTCCATAAATAAATTATGGAACTAAATTAATCTATATAGAAACATACCTCTACATAAATATTAAATGAAATATTTTATACCCCCTGGTACATCCATCGTGAGCCACATATTAAAGTCTCTTCAAGAAGTATGATTTCATAATTCTCGAATGAAATAATCTCAAAAAAACCTTGTTGTGTAAACCAAAAATATAAAAAAAAGTAGTAAGAACACAAATAAGATATGAGGGATATCACATTTTATATTCATGTGAAAACTTCCATAAATCAAACAAATTGAAAGAAATAAATAGCTGGAGTATAATATCCAAATATCACCCCAACCCTTCAATCATTTAAATAAAATAATGGGGTGTTTGAGGGGGGTTCCTAAAAAGTGCCCTCATTTTAGTTCCTAGAAGTGTCCTTAGAAAGAATGTCCCCAATAATAGTTTATGGTTTAGTTATCTGTTCCATGTAATTATACCTCCTCTATGAAAAGGGGATCCCCTATAACCTAGCACTTTTACGGTGTGAAACATATTCTCACACCATGAATGCACTTGGGAATAATGGCATACATCATCCAACATCCCTTCATGGAATGAAATATGGTTCATTAAATGAATGATATATGTAAGGATCTTATAACCCCCCACATATGTTTCATTCAGTTCTTATCCATAAGGGTCACATTATAAACTATTGAAACAACTAAATTCTAGCCACTAATGACACAGTAAACTAGAAACAATACTCTCAAGAATTTATGATTCCTCCACTATGTCTTGAATAAAAATCCTAGAATGTCACGAAAATAAATTCTTATACCTGGAATCCCAATATGAGTCCTAATTCATGAACATTCCCCTCTTTTCTAGTAAATAATTCATATTCCCCTAAAAATAAATAACCTATAATGAAAAAGGGTCATTAAAAACTCCCCAATATATGGTTTCTCATCCTCAATGAGAATATTCTAGTCTCCGACCAATAAATTGGGCCTACTATATTCATAAATTCATGATTAACTAATTTTGTTACATAATTGAACACTAAAAAAATTATGTACACAAATCCAAGAATTGATCCTAGATACTCTATATTTTCCTTTTAAACCCAATGTATGATCCTTGAGCTTCACATACACATAATAAAAAATGATATACACATAATATTCACTATATTATATATAATGTCCCTAAAAAAATTATTAACTATTAACGTGAATCTCCCTAATTACTATAAATATCACCTACCAAATCACCTCTACATCACTCAATCATGATTTATAAATTCATAAAATCATTACTGAATCATCATAACACACACACAAAAGTCCAAATCCAACTCTTACTATAATTACATTTTCAAATTATTAATAGTCACATCTAACTATCATGAAAAACCCATGGAACCAACATACCCCTAATATGACTTACTCTTGAATCATGATACCATCATCCCAAGACTATTTCCAATATACAGACTACATACAACATCATACCAAAATTATTGAGCATTTTTATACACTCACATTTACCTATTATCACCTAATAAATCCAATAATCACTTTCACTACACCCACTTCCCACCATAATATAATAATTATTATCACTCCACTGAATCAAACCCCTACTCTCTATTTCAATGTATAAATCTTCATATTGCCTAGTGACTAGACATGAACATCCCACTCAAAATCAAGATTCAATAAAAAAGGGGATCACTAAACACAAATACATTACTCATCCACATACATCAAAACCCAAATTCTTAAGAGTCATCTAGAAACTATTATTATATATTTTTATTCTCTATATATAGAGAATCTACTATCAATGAGTGATTAGAACTAATAGTTCTCCCCACTATATTAATTGCCTTTTAAAATATCCCTCAAGCAGTATAATTTGTGAAAATAAAAAAAAAATTAAAATTCTCTATCCTAATATCATCATCTATCTTATGAAATATCTACATGGTACTCTCTTTAAACATCTAAAATATAGAAACTAAACACACAGTCCAACACCTAGTTTAGCCGAGGTCATCAACCAAAAACAAATAAACCCAGTTTATATAGGCACCAGTTTATTTCAAAATCATCACGAAAACAATCCAAATACTCCATATATACTCTCTTGGTGGTTAAATATAACACATCAAACTTTCAATGAATGTAATTTGACCATATGGGTTAACGCTAAAAAACCAAAGTAGTTATGTTAATAAAGGTAATTGTAACTTATTTAAAAATAATATCAAGTCCTTATACACATGCCAAAACTCACATGAGTTTTAAAAAATTTCCTTAAAACCCAAATATTTTTACTACAAACCAAAATTACTAATATACATATCCTAGCCAATCGTTCTCCGAAAAATTGGTATTATTTCTAATAAACATTTTAGAAATCAATTTTGAAAAAATTGGAATCTAGTTTCAAAGAAATTTTTTTCAAAAAACCAAAATCCAATTAATTTAAAAATCACTCACACAATGAACCAGTTAAAATATAATTTCCCTTTAGAACTATTTTATACACACCTAATTCCATTATATGAGTTTTATTTACAAAAATTGTGTTTTTCTCGCAAACCAACCATCCTAAAAAAGCATCACCATATGGTATCTAAAAAACACAACCACAATCAATCAAAGAAGCCCATGAAATATATATTATAAGAATTACCCATTATAAGTATATCATGAAAAAATTGATCATATAAAAACATCCTATAATTAATAATGGATTCTTTTTATGTAACATACCAAAAACACCACCCACAAGAGAATGGATCATTACTCTAGCATGACTCTGTCAGGATACATGAACATATCACATTATCGCAACTAATCCCTTTGACTTATACTATGTATCATCCATATAAAATTTGGATTATCATAAGAATATAATACCTCACACATCCTAGATTTCCTATACCCAATATTATTCATCCCTTGTAATCTTCGGTTTCAACCGAATCCATGTCAATTAGTCATGCTACTGATTTTCCTCCCTCCTTTTGAAAATGATATAATTACCTTGTGAAAACAATATCTCATATCAAAATTAACTCTAATTTCATCTTGTGACACCATGTACTGTATTTCATGAATAGTTCTCAAGTGAGGGTCATTACATGTCATTAGGCACACCTACATAAATTTTAGACTCTATTGACTTTTTGAAAGGGAATGACATAGTTGTGGGGATACTATTACCACTAAATGAATCCAATGTGAAGATTATTGAATCTACCAAAAGATAAATATGATCAGTCAACAAAATGGGAATCTAAAAATCCTATATAAATAAAATAGATTGTGAATCATGACCATAAATTCTATAACTAAAATATGTAAATTGATCTATATGATGAATCAAACATAATAGATTATAAGTATATAAAAATGACATCTTCATATAAATAAATGGAACAATAGCCAGTATATGTTGAATAATAACTAAAAATCATCCTCTAACCAAACTCACGTAATATTCCTCAGTAATTATTTTATATAACCTACTAATATTGATATGTGTCCACCCCATGAAAAATTTGTGTCTTATGCGAAAATATGAAGGTCTACCCACACACATAGAAACAAATAATATGTACGAAAATAGGGGTGAGTCCATTGACATAGTAATAATCCCCAATGATTATACATATGAGTGATATTATGATCAAGTACATTTCTATAAAGTATATATAACAAGGTATGTCTGTTTTTGTGAAACACACCCACTCGAAGAGATAACACAAAATGAATATACAATCACACGCATCAAGTTATTGAGTGTTAACCCGAACATAATGGAACTTGGTCATATCCTCTTTGGATAAATATCATGAGTAAGAGAGTCTCCACAAATCATAAGTTGATCGATGCCCAAATAATCATGGTAATCCATCTTATAATTCCCTAAAAACTACTCCAAGGTGCATAATACAGTTTCATACCTTACCCAGCCTCGCACTAAGTATTTATCCATATATTCTATCTCAAGGGAGGTCACATAACCATTTGAACACAACCTTATCAATCAAGGTAGGGGTATTAATTTCATTATATCACCAATTATATCACTCTTGGATAGTGATTGATAAAAAAATATAACCTGTATATTATTTTATTATAACCAGATCCAACCATATCACTCCTAGATACATATTTCCAAACCATATCACTCATGGATGGAAGCATCACTTCGGTGTGAAACATTTCACTCACAGATACATAAGGCCAAACAATATCACTCATGGATATCTATGTCACATTGAGGTAAATAATATCACTCATAGATTCCCATGGAAAACAAGGATCACTCATTGCCTCCTTTGTTACATTGGGGCCAACCATATAAATCATATATTCCCAAGGTCAAACCATATTCCATAAAAAAATCCTATATCACTACCAATAGATTGTTTAAACCTCATCTAATCTCTTATTCTCACTCAATTATCTCCTTATCCAATAGTATACCAAAAAACTCCACATAGATGGGAATGATTTTTATTAAACCTAATTCATTATACACATTATTACCCTATAATACATCAAACATATCAAATCAACCCAAATTGAGATGTGATACCAACCACACATCATGGTCAAAATTCACAATTGGGAATCTTCATGAAACAACATAATACATTTAAAATCACAAAAAATAGACTCAATTAGAATGAAATATTTATAAAATAGTGAATCCTTCACATGAGGTCTAACAAACCAAAATAGTTTCAAGACAAACCTTTCTTCTTTTCCTTTAATAACAAATACAAAATATAATTTTTTTTATTCCATTTCCAAACCCATATCACAAATTATTTCTTTTACCTTTTAAATTTAGCTTTCAATATGAACCCCTTTTGCAATAACATATTAAAATGAAACCAACTTTTCTTTTAGAATCAAACACATTCCTCCAAAAAAATCCAAAATGAGGTCCACCAATTCCCAATATACTAAGGACCTACCGTCATATTATTTAGAAATATATAGATTCCATGTTGAGTATTAGTATTTCATGAACCCTTCATAAGTTATAGAAAGATGTTACATGTAATTCAGGCTACCAGAAAATAGATATAATAGTTCTCACAAGAAAACATAAAATCATAAAATGAGCAAGAGACATGATAATGTAAAGAACGCGTACCATAAGCGATATTCTAATAATAGATCTCAAGATTATACTAAATTCCTCTAAATACATGATCACTTATCTCATCAATAAGAATTACCGAATACATAAATTAGAAATTTAAAACTGAAACCCAAAATTGTTATAAGAAACCCAAAACTCAACAGGTGACATCATAGAAATGAATCCATAAGAAATAGGGTGTGTCCACTCCCATCAAACACCCAGACCTAAGACATAGGAAATCTCTAATTTAAAAATCCAATATCAATGGCTAATTTCACCCAAAATAACTCAAATACCTAAATAAATTCATGGGGAAACAAAACACAAGGTAAATGAAGAATTATTCGATCAATACATTGTCTCAAGATATCTTCTGTGAGTCACGTATGAAATCCCTATCAAACATGATGACTTTAGCATGTTTGTGTGAAATCGTCTCACATTATCCAATAAATCCAAAAACAATCAATGAAAATAAATTATTGATAACAATTATAAGGGATCAAGGATATTACATTTTATATATGTCACATGAAATCCTAAAAAAACCTATATCAAAGGTAATTAGAGAGGGGAGGTTGGATTGTCAATGATTGGTCACCCCTTTTATTAGAATGACCAAAATGGGAGAGATCCTAAAGTGGGTTCCTAAGAAGTCCCTTCTAAAGAGTTTAAAATTTTAAACTCACAAATTGGGATCCATACATAGGTTCATAGTGTGACCATAGGTGTCACCTCTTGAAACTTCCTTTAGGAAGAAGGGATCCCCTTTTCCTTAGTACATACATGGAATAACCCATATTTTATTATTGTTAATGATCCTAATAAGAAGTACATCAACTATAAAAACCTCCTTAACACCTTGAAATATTGGTCATTTCATGAAACATCTACATAAGGGTTCTATGACCCCCTGTGTAATAATTATTCATGAAATGACCCAAAAGTATATTATGTGAAATACTATAGTTTTGGATTCTAGACTCCCAAGTAACCTTGACACTACTCCAATGTTCTCCCAAGAACCCAAGACCTTTATTAGGCTTAAAAACCACAGAAAAATATTTCTTAAAGAATTTTTTATACATTTAATCCCAATCTAAATCCCATTTCAAGAAATGACCACCACATTACGTGTTAAAAATTTAGAATCCCTTAAAAATTTCAAACCCATAATGATGTGATTCCTTACACATCTATTTCACTTATTTATAACAAAAAAATATACAATGAAATACATATGTTAACAATTATATGGTTTTGTTTTTATTGATTTGTTTTATTATAGTTTATATATTTATTCATATATTATATGATTATTTAAATTTATTATTTATAGTTTTACTCTTGGTTGGGGTGGTAGTAGTGTGTGAGTTTATAAATCCTAATATAAATATTGGTGTGTTTAAAAAATATATACACACTTGTTAGTTTGAAATATTTAGTAGAGATTAAAATGGTTTTGAAAAAAAATTAGAAATAAAATTGTATATTTTTTTTTGAAATAGGTTTTCGTTAATTACTCCATCAACAAATAGTTATTAATTGTTTTCTGAAATAACCTATTCATGGCCCATTAATAAATTCAAACCAAGTTATTAATTTTTATATTTTATTCCCTTGATATTATTTTATTACTGTCCTTATCACGTAGAAGAAAATAGTATTATCTTTTATAGGTTTTAGCGTTATATTTTTTTGGGTTTGTGATAGAGTTTTATACCAAGGATATGGGTCAGTATTGATGTATGATGTTAATTAATAATGGTATCTCGATTAATTTTAATTTAATTTTACATTCCATGGGATAGTGAGACAAAACTATTAATAGATTGATTCAAGTGGTTTTGGGTTAAGTATAGTAGCTACATTATCTAAACAGAAGGTGGTGTGGATGGATTGGTATTTGATTTAAGGGGTTCTTAATGACCATGAAGGATGGTGACTGAGTTAGGATGTCATTATAGGTTTGTATATATAGTTTAGATTTTTATAATGTTCACCTGATAAGTATGAATAAAAAGAATTAAATTTTTTTCACATAGTAAAGGCATGGGACTGTGATCTAATTTTAACATTATAATGGGTGGTTTATAGGTGAAATGGTTTTTAATTATAAAAATTTGTTTTTTAAGAATTATTTTTGATTGATAGTCATAAGTGGATAAATAAACAAAAATGAGAGGGAATCCTCCAAAATATGATGTACTACTAGATGTTACTTTCATAGAATGCATATTACAAGCATTATGAGTATTTAACTGGGTCCTTATAAAGGGATAAATAATTTCCTCCCAATCCATCTTTGTGTTTCAAAAATATCTTCATATAGTTTTTTATTATGATATAGGGATTTAAGAAATGAAAATTGTTCAGTAAATTTTTAATTTTTATTTTAATGGATTGAAACTCAGAATGATCTATGGGTATAGTTGGTGGTTCATAAATTTGGAAGTGGGGGCATCTGAATGGAATAATTCCCTTAGTATTACGGGGAAAGATATGGATATGTTATGGTTATTTTTTTATTTTTAATTTTATGATAGATAATTATTATAGTTTAAACATAAATGTATGTTATTAAATTTTATTATGTTTTAATAGTGATATAGTGTGTAGCCAAAATTGAAAAGTTGTTCTATTTTATGTTATCCATTAATAGGGATGAATTTATAATGTTGTAATGCTTTGATAATAGGAATAAGTATTTGTTACCGGTATGAATGGATTTATTATAATTGTACAACTACGCTAAGTTTATTAAACAATAATTGTAGATCAAGATAACAATATCCTTATTTTAGGATGTATTAGGGAGCAATGTTGTATATTGGAAACAATGGTTATTATCTAGAAGACCTCAATGTGAGGAAAACTAAAATAGTTATTGACATATTCCATCACATATATACTGAAATATAATTCATACCATTATATTTTTTTAATTCGGGATACTAAGGTATATGTTTTCTATGTTCCCACTTGAACTGAGAAGAATCCATGCTTGTGGAAATTCATTGCATCTATAATGATTTTAAAGGTGGATTAAGCAAGATGATCTAGAAATATTTTTTGTTTTTCTGTTTTGTGATATACCTCTATAAATTATTTGATTGTGAAATTAAAATACCTACTTCAAGTCATTCAGGATTTTTTTCAGATGATATCTGAGGTCAATTTGTAGAATGTTTATGTTTATCCTATTAAATTAGTTTATTTTGATGTTTTAAATAGGGATTCATGTGGTATAAATGACATGGTATATGACTATGGACAAAATAAGGATATAGATAATCCTATTTCAGGTATATTCCTTCCCATTATATAGTAGTGATCAATATATTAGGAGTAATGATGATTACTGTTTGGATTGTTGATAATGATGAGTATAACTAGATAAAGAATGAGTTTAGTATACATTTTGAGATGAAGATATGATTACACATATTTTTATTTTTATGGAGTAATGTATTCAAGGATTAATATGCATATTATTGTGAAATATATGTATTTTTTTGACCAATATTTAAATGAATGGAGGGAACAACCGAAAAAAAATTGAGTGTTTTCAGGATATTTTTTTGCATGAATCATCACAATAAAGATATTATATCTAGTATTGAAATGTGTTGGAAAATCAGATTTAGGATGAGTTATTACTCCAAAGTACCAACTACGGACTTTCATAGGTAATCAAATAAAATATGATAGAAATTTTTTTCGCAAAATTGTTTAAAAATATATGATTGGTATTAAGGATTAGAGATGATTTATTTATTAATAGATAATTTGATAGATCAAGTGCATGAAAAATGGTAACATATTTAGTGTAAATTTAGATAATTATTAGATTTTTTAGATTCAAATAGATGAATTTATAATTTCAAGATATATAAGGTCTTTATGGATGATAAGGATCCCTATGGTATAGATTACATAACATCCCCCTTAATTAATGTATATTGGATATAGAGAGAATTTTAAATTTTTGAATTCAAGGTAAGGTTTTCTTAGAAGATGGTATTAAGATTGGATTTATCTTTTTTAGGATTTTACTTATGGGTGTTTTTAAAGTTATTTAGATATTTAAATGAGTTTTAATTGGATCTAGTGTAAGAAAATGGAGTGGTGGTTAATGTTTAGGGGCTATTGTGTCCACCAGGTAATTTTTGGACTCTACTAAATACTTTTTGTAAAAGTAATATCAATAAAATACTATTTATTCTATTAGGAACATAGTGGTGGTGTACTGAATATCTTGTTTCGTACTAAAAAATACATGATTTCAACAACATACCCCTAATATATATATATATATATATATATATATATATATTCCATCTGAAACACGGTAGTGTTTTACTGGGTACTTATTGGGGTTAACAGTGGTGAGTCCCTTCTAATATGGCCACTATGTACCCAGTAATGATGTACTAGGCACCCAGTGGTTACATAGAAGTATTTTTATTTTAATGGGAAAAATTAATAATTTCTTCTAATGTATTTCATATCCTTGAACCTCTCGACCAAGGAACCCCTACCCCATTCTCCCCTAGTTTTATCTCCCACTCGATTCTCATCTAATTTCTCTCAAAGTGTGATCTCATTACTGAATGATGCACTGTATAAAGATGGTGGACCCTTATAGATAGGATAAGGTAAGCCATTAGATTTATTTTTATATTACTTTCATCTCACTGTGACTCATTTATAAATCCCATTTAAGGCATATTTGTCTAAATAATTAATTTAAAAAAATAGATATGGATATAATTGTAAATATATGTATGTTAAATTATGTGAGTTCAAGGTATATCATAATTTTAATATTCAAAAATGTGTCATGTGGATATATTCTTGTTTTATGACCATACTTGTGGAATTAATATTCAATGTCTATGAAAATTGACTACGCGTGTCCTAAAGTGTGAATTAGGTTAGGGTAGTTCTATTTAAGAGAAGATCAGGTATTTAACATATGGTTTTCCAATTATGTATAAGATGATGACTATATTTCAAAAGGGTTATGGAATTTTTTGTTTCTTGATAGACCCCAGCTAGTTATTAACCCATGTAATAAATTTCATGTGACAAACTAGTCACCTTATGGGTCAGTTATAGGAATTTATAGTAGGTAAGTCAGTATAAAGTGGGCCAGTCAATTTAGAATTTGGAAATTCAATAAGAAATTCTAAGGATGTGACCTTTGGTCTATGGAATCTCGGACGAGGTTCACTTAATAGTAATGGAACCTGGTTTCCCAAATGTCCTCGAGCATTCATATCTGTATTCTAGAGGCTCCTAAGTTGTAGTGATGGTCCATGGTGGAATAGTATGGAGACTATAAAGACATTATTAGAGTGTAACATAGTGGTATAATCATATTAATCAATAGATGAGTCATATAAGAAAACTAAAAAACTGAATAATAAACATCCATCATGTAACTAACCAAGTAAACTCATCCAATAGTGATATATATAAATGATGATCTTGGAATGCTACATAAAAGAAATAAGAAATGATGAAATAGGAATCCATTACATTCTTGTATCAAAAGTAATAAAAGACCAAAAATAAATTATCCCCATATAGCATCATGATCCATATCATATCCTTATTCTAAAATACTCCAATGAAATAAAGAGTCCAAAAACACCAAGATGGTTCTAGACTATGTCTCTACCTTCATCCATGAAGTCTATTTGGGTTCCCCATATTGGCCCAAAAATGGTGTGAGAAAACAGTTAGTAAGCCACCACCACTTGTGTCTATAACACGTATATTCTATGAATATAAGCTGAAATAGTGTTCATATATAATTGGATAACATGTAATAGTAAGATAATAAATATTATACATCCTATGAGGGATCATTGGGATTAAATAACCATATCACAAGAGAAAACAATAATTTACGATTAACATCATCAATAGTCTACATCGAATAATCAAGTGACAACTCTACACGAGCTGCAATATAAGGAGTAAAAATGTCTAGGCCATCCAAGTAAACATGATCCATGGAGTATAAATGTCCATGAAATCCAAGTATGCAATGAAAAATAGGTTCACCAGAACCATGGACTAGAAGTTTAAAATGTACCCAAGTAGGTCATGTAAACTATCTAAATTTGACCCAAGGAGTATAAATTTACAAGGAATCCTAATCGGTTGTCATATCTAAGAAGATGAAATTTCCAATGAATCCTAATGGTTGTTGTATCAATGTATTTAAAATTTATAAGGCATCCTAGTAGGTCATTTCAATAGGATCCAAGGAGTATAAATGTCCAAGGAATTCATATAAGTCAAATCCATGGAGTGGAAATGTCCATGGCATCTAAGAATGTCAGATCAACGTAATATAACTATCTAAGGCATCCTAACAAATTAATTAACCATATCAAAAACCATTTCATTTATTGTTTAATTAATCCCATAATAATCATATAAAATACAAGGGATAATTCGTTTCATACCTTTAATATAAAAATGAAATTTTTTTATGAGTTTCTTATAACCATTAAAAATATAATTTATTACAATAATCAATGTGTAATAATGTAAAACAATATCAACATTCCACAAGGGTGGAATAGACATAGTCAATGGGATGAACTCACCACATGGGTGGTTTATGTTAAGGTGACCATACTCAAAACATATATAAAAGTTTTTTCCATGTCATAAACATTAAAATAATGAAAAACACAAGGGTTAATTAATTTAAGAAAAAATTCCCAAAAGGTCTGGCATATATCACAATGGAAACTGGTTAAAAATAAGAATAATTTGAAGGAAAATGTATAGACTACCTACCTTATCCCTGTAGAAGATCACTTATCCCATCACATCCTCTGATTTAGTCCCAATCATAAGAAGATAGAATAATTGATGAAACCTTATAAATAGGGCATGTTATCTTGAACAAAAATAGAATCATCGATATGATGAAAAATGATGAAAATATATGAAGTAAAAAAATAACTCCCTGGTGTTTATCCAATCAGATGATCGGCTCTTGAATCGAATATCTAATTCTGAAATGGAACCAAATACAATCTTATTCAGTAGGTAGCGCTCATACGGTGAACCACCATTTCATGATAGATGATATAAGAGAAATTTGTCAAAAATCAGAGGCATTCCCACCTTAAAAATTGTCCCAAGGAATTTACACAATGTGTAAACATTACATTTCATGTAATTTTTAGATTTCCCCTGCCAGATAAAAACATTACACCCCATGAAAAGGGTATGTCCATCCTAATATATATCATGAATTGAATATACATCATTTATTTGGAATGATTCACATATTCATCCCATTCATTCCTTTTTCCAAAAAATAACAACCATCATAAAGGGGTTCTTTTGGGGTCTAAGACAAAAAATATTTGCAACAAGGTTTTGATTGAAAGATAAAACAATATTTAACATATAGAAATATAGACATCTTACATGTTCCTTTATACATCCTTAATCTGAATTAGGTGATATTAATGTGATTGTATTTATTAAAAATCTCCCATTTGAGGGAGAAGTTAGTTATGATAATGAAATGACCCTCAAAAGTATATTTTATGGTTCATTGGAAACAAAAATCTTATCTTCCATTTGTTGGGTAGTGAATTAGTTGGATCATTGTGCATACAATATCATCATCTATAAAAAATTCCCTAGTATAAAAATTTAGATTATGTTGGGGTGTGATTCAAATTTATAGATCAATGTGGGGAACCATTTAGAACCATTTATGTGAATAATGAATGGGAGACTATTGGAATGAATCTTTATGTTCCTATTATGTGTTGTGATAAGTAAAAGTATTGAGGTTAGTTCTTATGAAACTATTAGAAATATTATCTCACATGATGGGAATAACTTAAGGATGTATCCATGTATTACTGGTGAGTTTCATTTATGTATGTTTATCATAGACTAATTATTTTGGGATCATTAGTGGTCATAGATTCATTTTAGGGTATGACGGGACAATCATATATGGTTAGATTGGTTAGTTAATATTTTTAAGGGATTTTTAAAGGATATCGTCTAATGAATTGTTGTGAATATATTGGTTTTTAGTTTAGGGAAAATATTTTGGATATTAATTTCATATTAATTTTTTCTTTAATCCTAACCATGTTGATGAATTTAGGAGAGAGTGTTTAAGAGTTTTGGGAATTGGGGTGTTGATTTACACAATAAAATTATTTTCTCTACCAATGTCTTGGAAAGGTCATAGTAGAGTGAGATAATATAAAAATGCTTGAAGGTTTTTCTTTGGATAATTTATACCTTTCCCTTAATTGTTTCCTATATATAAAATATGTTATCTTCATCCTTCTTTTGATACAGTTCATTTTTGGGTGTTTTTGATATGTTAAAACTTTCCGTAATGTGTTTCTTATAGATATCATTAGTAACATTATACCTTCCATATATGTAATTTCTATACTGGTGTTTAGAAATGTTACACCATTCCTAGAAGATTTTTTATTTTATGTGGCTATAAAAAAAAGATTA
The DNA here is from genome assembly GCA_963277665.1 of Viscum album. Classification (NCBI taxonomy): domain Eukaryota; kingdom Viridiplantae; phylum Streptophyta; class Magnoliopsida; order Santalales; family Viscaceae; genus Viscum; species Viscum album. Next base: position 626,856,053 of record OY728161.1, read on the forward strand.
CTAATATTAGATGACCTAATTTAAATTATGTTTTGTGCTAGCCTAGCTAGCACACAACGACTGAAAATGTTTGATGATGTGTTTTGTATTATAACATTATTTATTATCCTATATATACATACAGAGGATATTATGAATTATATAGGGGACCGAATTTTTGTTTCTATATAACGGTTTGATATCACACCTTGCATGTTCACCTTTGTGGATGTTATACCTCAATGTCTTGTTTTTAAGTAACTTGTTTTATAAGATATCAAGATAATGGGGCTTCATTGTTTTTGATATACTAGATATAGAATAAAATTTTGGTTTTATTTTTATATATCCACCTTTATCTAAATTGACCCATAATTTTCATACATATATATCATATCAAAATATATTAAAAATCATTTCAAAACATACCAATCCATGACAGAACTATACAGGTATAGTGAATTTGGATATTAAAACCCTTAGAATATTATTGGTATGATATATATATCGTCTCCCTCTAAGTTATTCATAAATATAAACCCGCTTAATCATATCATACTTAATACTTTTATTCATATCATGGGGAAAAGAAAATATAAGAAATAGTGAAATCATGTGCTTTGTAAGAGTAATAAAGGTTGATATCAATGATCACCAAAGAATAACATGAGCATAAGGGTATGGGAACATGATCATGATATTGGAAAAACATACCATATATATCATAGATCATAATTTGATTTATGTAATTATAAATTTAAATTCATAAAACTTGTATCCTAAAGGAATCAATGAACCTAAGACATGAGAGGATAACATTGGCATAAGATATATGTCTTTGACATTTCAATAAGAATAGAAAACCATTTTATTTGTATTCAAGGATCATTTCAAATATTATAATAGTGGTATGGTTTCACTCCCCAAACTATTTTAGTAGTGAAGGTTCACTACCAAGACTATCATGGTGGACATAGTCCCTTATTGAACATGGTTCACTAACCATTCTAGTCCTATTTATATTAGGATATATTTATCTTTACCTAATTAATTGGACATATACATAATTCTGGGACCCCTATCAGATAATAAAATCAAAGATATTCGTTCCAAAATATCCAAAAACATTCATCTGATCATAACCCATTAAAAGAAATGGGTTTTCTATCATTTCATCATGTCCTAACCCAAGGAAAATAAATGGGTATAATAATTATTTCATCAATTCATCCTATCATAACTCATAGAAAGGAATGGGGTTAAAAAACTATTGTCATAATATTTATGAGGATGAAATCATTCAATCAAATCTCCATTAAAACTTAATTTACAACAAACGATGTCATATTAGATGAATAATTTAAATTAAATAGCAGTTGTAACATTTTTTATGAAAATACCATTTTTTATTTGAAATCTCATTTTTATATTCTAAAAAAACCACATATTAATTTAAACGTTTTCATTGGAAATAACTATGCAAAAATTTAAATTATTCTTCAAATAATTGTTCATTTATGTTGGTGGAAAATTTCATTCATTTTTTATACATTAATACAATGATTCCTTTCACATTTTTGGTAAAAGGAAAAAGTACCTCATTTTTATAAAGAAAACAAAGTTTATATTATAATATTTAAAAAAATTGTCTAAAATTTATTTATAAAATAAATATATAATATTAGAAACATTATATAAATAATTTTTATAAAACATTTATAGGGAAGAGATATAATTTTATATTGAAGAGAAAAATAAATTTGATTTTCCTAAAAACATTTTTTGTTGTCTTCAGTACATAAAGAGACGAAAATAATGAAAATAATATATTTGCCAAAAATAAATATTTTACAAGAAATTTCATGGTATTCATGAGATATGTATCATAATATTCCATCATCAAAAAATAATCATAAACAATCTTAATAAACAATGAGATTGTAACATAAAACCCTGACCACTTTGGTAAATTTTGAACCCTAATCCCCATGAGATAAATAAACAAATATTGATATGTAAATATACATAATTTTAATAATAATCATAATTAAATTTATTCATGTTCAATATATACACCTCATAAAGAAACAACTGATGAATAGAGCATCTATCATATAAAACTAAGATTGATACGAAAATCTCTGACCTTAGGTCTGATTTCTACTATATGTTTTCAATCCTCTGCTATACTAAATAAAGATTTATTATTAATAAATTAACTAAACATAGTTATTTATATAATAAAATTTATGGTTTAATGATAACCTTTTATCATCCATTTATTATAAATTGTTTTTTAATATCACTCTTCTGTGTGATAATTTCTTCCTTCTTCATATATGCTTTTGGTTCAGAAGTTTGGTCTGTTAAATTTTACTATGGTTAGATCGTATCAAGAATATTAATAATGTTGTAAATAATATATATATTAATTATATATATATTTATATTAATCAATTAAATTCAATGATCAAAAAATTAATTACACCATTATTGGAGACGGTAAGTCATACATACACATGAATATTTTTTTTTGTTTTTCAATAGATGGAATAAGATAAATGTAAATAATTTTTAACCATTATATTATTATTATTATATTATATAAATCATATATATTAATAAATTTTATCCTTATTACTATCCATTTGAAATATAAATAAAAAACGAATTGCATTTCTTCAAGGTGGGAGATGTCCTCACGTACACACGATTGACGTTATCGCCTTCCAATAGATAGAAAGTTAAAAAGATAAATTTAATAACATAATTATATCAATAAAATTATTTCATAGATATTGTGTGTGTGTGTGTGTGTATTTATACTATATGTATAATTATACTATATGTGGGAGGCTATGATGGAAAATGAATTACATAATTTTGTGTGGCGGTAGTTCGCCTTTCACCCAACCGACAGTTTTGTTTCGCATTTGATGGAACGAGAGATAGAAATATGTTATAAAATTAACATAATAGAATATAATTATATAGTAGACAATGGTTTTTTTAGTTTATTATATTTGATAATGATTTTCAATAGGTAGGAGAATAAATAAAATAAAAACACATGTATATGAATTATACCACTTCATCTAACAAAGTCTTTAGGTTTAAAAATAATGAATTCTTGTAAAGGTTTTCTTATCAATGAGAAACTCTAGGTGAGGGGAATGGATGTAAGAAATTTTTTTTCTTATTTATTGGATTGAAAATGTTTTTTATTTCTCAAGTGGAGTGGATTGGTCATGTCCTTCAATAAGTGTGGGTAGGACCCACATGGACATTTCATAATAGAATAAAAAATAATAAAGTCATTCTCAAGATAAATGATTCCAAATGGATAGAAATTAAAAATTTGGATCGTATAAGGTATAAATATGGACATAAAAAAGGATTCATATTTTATTATTTTTAGAACATTCACTTATATATTAGTTTTAAACAACCCACACCACCCCCTTATAAACCAATTTTTACCTAAACCGCAGTAATTATTTTTTAATATTTTTATAATCTTTAGGGATAAAAAAAATTACCTTATTTCCAAATATTAATTATTTCGATTAAAAATATTTAATCAATGTTACCAAATTAAATTTCCATAAGTAGAAGAATATAATTTAAAATTAAACCCCTAAGAGTAATTAAAATATGTTTCCAAATGAAAATATTTTCTTATTTATAAATGGTTTTTTGTAAACAAAATTAAACATAATATTTATTCTAATGACCTATATTGGATTAAAAAAAATTAATTTAAATAATTTTTCTATCAAAACCATTTAAATCAAAACAGTACATTTAAAATTATTAAAATAAAATATTTTTTTAATAAAAATATGTATTTTTCACTATTAATAAAAAATTTAGAAAAAATTTAAAAATTCACTCTAAGATAATTTCCAAATGATTATTTAAAAAATGTTGTCATTATATAACATAAATTCTCTAATGGTTGAAAAATTATTTTTCAATTTTTAACGAACCCCTCCATAGAAGCTCTGAGTTAGTTGTTACTTTATTACATAGGGATAAGATGCATATAATTGCATCCTAGAAGACCAGGTAGATTAGTATTATCAGTAAACTAGATTTATAACGTAAATTCACAATTTAAAACATGAACTTCACAATCTTATTTCTTTGATAACATTGTATTTACCATTATCATATCACTGGATAAAAATCATTAAACACTTCATGCTCTCTTGGGAAATATAAAACCAAATAAAGGGGTGAGATCAGATTCTCAGTAAGGTTATTAATAAAGTGGAAGATATCATAAATAAATAAGAAATTCAGTAATTAAATATATATAACTGAAACACATGTCATTCAATAAACTACTTGATCATAATATATCATGAATTAATAATGATCAAATAACGATATATAAATTACCACATGATCCTGTAACATATCCATATATATTCCAACTAATCAAATAACCACATGTAACATCAACAGTGTCATCACCCAACCTGTATCAGGGATCGAGCTGCAACTACCCCAATCCCGCCTTCATTGGCTAGTAGCTAGCGACCAGTTTCGAAGGCATAACAAAATTCAGGAGGCATTTATATATGTACTTGTACACACACACACGTATCCAAATCAATGAAAAGGTTTAGAGGGAATAGAAAACAAGGAATGAAACTACTATATATAAACCAAAAATATGCATCAACCTCTAAACAGTACATGTTCTAAAAAGAAAACTAAAAGGGAAAAGGGAAAAATACATTCCCCATAAGGAAAGTGCCACAACCTAGAAAATGGTGTTAAATAAATATAGCTGAGTGCGGGAAAGGTAAAAGCATGGGTGTGTATAAAAATACTTAGTAGGATGTATCAAAAGAACATGGGAGTAGAAATAGTGGTACTAAATAGAGAAGTAGTAGATAGAACAATGTACAGAAAAAGAGTACATCTCAACACAACAAAGAAGTGATGTAAACTTGTCCAAACACAAGGAGCTAGAAATGGTGTGAAAATTTACCTCTTGTTGAGTATTTTCTGCCTAGATTATTAGAGTATACTCGTCCAACCATGATAATTTTTCCAAAAAAATCATGTGGCATTCCCCACACGTCTTCGCCTATCTTGGAAGGAGAGTAAATAAAACCCAAGAAGTGGGTACTGAAAAACTGTATTCATATATTGTCAACCAAAGAATCCAAAATGAGGGAGTAAGGGGATCTCTATATCACTATCTCATCCTAAGAAAAGAGTACTCAACAGTACTATATTTAATCACCGTTGATGCCTAGCATCCCACATGTCTTCGCTAAAGAACAAGTCAAAGGGGCTCAATCACCACAGCTCGATACTATCCTCTTTGGGTAGGTCTATCTCACCCGCACAGTTTTAGGTATTCTCACAAGGACATGTATTAGTGGTAAAATAGCCCATATTTATTGAGATTCCAAATTCATGTCATGCATGTCTTGTCACTGTGCCTCACAGTCGAGAGATCGTGTCACAAAGACATGAACCCACTAATCAGCCTCGTTGGAGGGTATGCTATGAAGAGTCATCAACAAACCCACTACCTAGACCAACTAGAGTGTAATCTCTGATATAGTAACTTATGAATGCCACTTCATAACCTCGATGGATGGTAATCTCTAAAAGAGTGATCTGTAAACACTAGTATATAGCCTCACTGGAGGGTAAGCCAAAAAGAGAACAGTGAATGCCACTACCCAGCCTCATTGGAGGGTAAGCCCTGAAAGAGAACAGTGAACGCCACTACCCAACCTAAATGGAGGGTAATCCCAAAAGAGAATAGAAGATGACACTACCCAAACTTGATGGAGGGTAATCCGAAATGAGAACAACAAACTTCACTACCAATCCTTGTTAGAGGGTATGTCACGATAGTTCTGGTGATTCTGAAAACATCACTACCATCACTTTCATCATTGAGTGTCGCCTCAGATAATAATTTCCCCTAAAACATTGATCATTTCCTCTGATGGTATCTCACTTAGAACATATCACATCGTACCTCAAAATTCACTATGAATGGAACCATCTTGTTCTGTGTGTACAAATAATCATGATAGGCTACTCGTAAGCCAAAATATGAGTTCAGAATAAATATATACAGGAGGTATAAGATTTGTAAAGTGGTACATGGTAAATTTGGGGCCCACATGATGTGTGACCCCACATCATCATCTAGTTGTGTACCTTGCTATGCTTAGGTACTAAATTGTGAAATGGTAACCACAAGGTGTGCCAGTGTACTCCCAGATCACATGGTTCCTTCAGCTAAAAGGCTGATGAACACACTTTTCTCGTTACTTATCTGATGGAGGAAAACATAATTCTACCAAAATGCCTCTAACAATTTTCCCTAGATAATCAAATAGATCACACCATTGAAATATTTATGTAAATTTACATAGGGTTGACTATTCAGTATCCCAATAGACTACCTGTGATGAAGAAACATTCCTCCGTGTTGTGCAAACATAATTCCCCATGTGGACCACTCCACAATCGTGAAACACAAAAAACAAATTTTTCCATTGTAATCCCCTTGTAAAAACACACGGGATTTGATATTGATTTGTCCAAAATGTACAATTGGGGAAAATGGTTTTTTTTACCTTAAATGCATGATCAGTGCTCATTCACTACTAATCATGAAAAGGATTCGTACAATGAAACATATCTCAGCATTTTGATCCATGATGAATATCGTGGACAGTATACTATTCAATTTCCCCAAACGGAAATCCATTTCAATAGTTTTAAAATATTACATTATGCTCAAAAGGCGTCCAGTGGGACCAACTCCTCGGCCCTGAATTTAGTCCGAAAGATCACGCTATTGCAATCCACATGGGAGAACTAACTATATCAACTACTCAATCATCCAAAATTGATACCTGGTGAAAGATTAAAATTTCACCGCAAACCTCCAATATGGGCATCAAGGGGCCCAGACCCCATTTCGATTTATGCACACCAAAATATCCTTAAAAAGTCTTTCTTGAGTCCATGGTCACAATTCCTCATACGGCGCACCAGTTGGACCGAACCTCTATCTAGAGACACTAATTTCCAGAAGTATCCCCAAATGGACTGCCTCAAAAGAGGGGTAATGTGGTCATATATGAAATGCAAAACAGACCCTCGGATAGGATGCTATGAGGTTTTTGTAAAACCCTCGGTTCGGCTTTAACTGTAGATCGTCGTCGTGGCTCCACTGCCATTCATCGTAGCTCCAACTTTCACCACTTCTCCTCCTTCTACCTCTACACTAGATAGTGCCGCCACAATTTCCAGACCATTTCACCCACGTCACAGGTGCCCTTGTCATAATCAGCATAGGAAAACATCAGCAGACCACTACGGTCACTCTGGTGGTAAAAAATGTGATCTAGGACCAGATTTGGGATCCTCATGACCTGACCTACACTATAAGAGCCTTGTTTCAAAGGATCCCTAATGATTTAATGTTAATAAAAGTTTCTAGAACTTCCTACCTCCACTACTACTCCTCCAGCACCTGAAACTCGAGTCCAAACATAGATCGAGGCTCCTCAGGTTTAGAGCTTCGCAACCATATGTTGGGCTCCTCGATTCGTCAATGATTTGTCAATGTGAAAAGTTCGGGGATGAAGAATGAAAAAACACAAAGAATGAGAAATAACAAAATTAAATAGATAATGGTTGTTGTTCATTTCGCCATTATAAAATGATTATAAGGCAACAAAAACAAACATAAAGGATTTGACACAGTGAAATATTTAATCGGGGGCTGCAGAATATGAAATATAAATCTACCCTCGAATCTGAATATGTCATTGGGTTCACTGCACTCTAATCTATCAGTGTCTGATGTTTTCACACGATCCAATGACGTTCGGATGCCAAATCCCCATTAGCTAGAGCTTCACCATCCAAGATGAAAAATGAGCTAACTCTATCCATTTCCATAATCCCTTATTTATAGGAAACTGTCACTGGACATGAAATCTGAATCTTCTTCGCCCTCCTAACTTAGGTCACTTCTAGGGAAAACACCACACTACGAACTCAATGGAGGCCCTTGATTTCGAATAAGAGTCACTGTTTGGATGTTAACGAAAGTGTAGTTTCAAATAAAGTAAAATAATTTAGTTATTTTATTTATGGTTTTTCCCGACATAAATTTAACTATTGGGTGCTTGCACCGACAAAACTTATACACCTCCTAGGGTAAATAGATAGCTTCAGACTCAACCATTGAATAATATTTCTAATCTAAGTAATATTCTTAGAGTTACTTGGGTTTGAGCTATTAAATGAATGCATTAATAAATTAATTCATCCATTTAACATATCGTTTATGAGCGAGTGGTCCGAAAATCCTACAAAAAACATTTTATATCACACCTAGGGTAAACACTATGTTATAGACCCAATTGTGGTCTCATATTTATGATCTAAACAACCATTTGAGGGATTTCCTATTTTCATTAAGTGAATAGTAAAAAGACACATAATATTTTGTATTATTTATTCCAGGAAATCCAGGTCTTAGAATCACGTGTTGTCTTAGCACTGGGCTCTGGAAATATATATACAAATATTCCAACGTATGATAAGGGAAAATAGGGTAACTACATCATTCTGTTGTTTAATATTTTTATCCCCTAAAAGGAAAACTAGGAAGTATAACTCTGGATACAGAGCTCAAATTTGGCTCTAATAGTCTGAGGAAAACCATCACATCACAATGATGGCACAACACTTGAACCCAATTTTTGGATTTTATTGATAAGTTATTCTATTATCGATGACGGGCATAAGAACCCGCACATATCTTATCAGTTATGACATGTGGAAGATATTGGGGACCATTCCATTTATTGTGGGGTAGGGTAAGGTGGTAGGAAACCTCACCATCTCTTGCATGATTCAGAATGACCTGAATAAACTAGGGGGATATTTTACTTCCCCGGAATAACATCTACATTCAATGTCATGTCCGGAATCATGGTTTTCCCCGGGAAATGGGTCTTGGGATTCCCTCCATAGGAATATCTATCTGATGAAACACTGAATGATATATGGTCACATATGATTTTATATCCGATTCATCACAACAAAGATTCTATTACATTCTCAAGAAGCAAAGGAGTAAACACAATCAACTCAAGAAAAGATACCCCCTCATGCTCCACTAGGTTCAACTACAAGGAACCTAATTGCTACCAAAATCAGGGCACCTGGAGAGCACTGTATTTATTGTTAATAGAATATGCTACAATGCTACAACTTCCTGGAGAATTTACTATAATTAATTCGTGGTCATTATGAAATTTCAACCAGTAGCATCGTCTCAGGTTCATGTCTCTCTTGGTGAAGCCGCACCAGATATAATTGTGGTCAGAGAAAACCACAAAGCTCTCTCTCAGAAGTTAGCTTCTCCACAATCTCATAGTGAAGGATATTGCTTAAAGCACTGTATAGTGAGACACATAGTTATATTTATGTGGTGTCTATCACCTCGACCTATACTTAATAACAGTATCATTAATGATGTTGAGCATGCACGATACAAATGAATAGGGCAGGTTAGAAAACTCGTCCAACCGCAAGAGGATAGACAAGGAAAGAATGGGGCATACCCCACCTGTATTTTTCTCTCTTGGAAGGATAGTAATCTCAAAAACAATCACTAAATCAAACCACTAGAGGAACCACATGAAAAGGGAGTTCATGATGTAGGACTCCACTGGAAGAGCCAAGTCCTGCTCGGAAACTCCAATACACAACCCCTCTTTAAACATATAAGTCATAGAGACTCATCCACCACACCTCGATACAATCATATTTCGGCAGCACTGACCCTCCCTCATATTTTTCCTCACATCACAAAAAACACGTCTTAGTGGGGGAAGAACCCATATTTCTCATGTATTTAAAGCTAAGTCAAACAATATAGACAAAGGGTTACACCAACCCACCCCCCCCCCCATGTCACCCTCAGTAACTCCTAGAGCAAGGAGTCGGATAAAAAGAGTACCTCATGGAGTGTATGATGATATCTATTATAAAAGGGTGAAAAGACAAATAGAATACCTCTTATCATCTCAATAACTATAGGAGTTTCAACATCTATAGCTTGTCGCTACCCACAACCCTGACCGCTAGATCCCTGAGCTTGAAGTGGGTCGCCTTATGGTGGTGGAAGGACCTTGCAACCTCATCCACCAACCATAGTTCTTATAGATCTTCTACCAACACCACCTGCTTGAGGACCACTCTATCCACACATGGGAGATCCATATTCACGAAATTACCTAGAATGTGGTGGTGCATCTAATAACTATTTAAAAGCTCCGGAAATCTGGCTGAGTAGTCTTGTCCCACATGCCCTATCCTGTCAAAAGAGTAGCAGTTTCCCTCCCTGGGATGTTTGGATTCTCTATGTTGTTGTCGTCTATTTCCCCGAGTCCTATCAAGGGGAGGCCTCTGGCTTGGAGGGACTAACAACTGATGTGTCATTAAGTCCACATACGTCCCAACTCTTTTGCGCCCATTTAAAAAACTATCCAACTAGTTCCCATCTAACAAAAATCTCTCTATTACTAGTTCCTATTCCAGGAACCCAAGATAGATGAGGATACACAAGGGATCTATGCTGGAAGAAATTTATTCTATAGAGGCCATGCTCAAAATTTTTTTCCCTGATGATTCCATCTGGGATCAGGTCCAAAGAGTACAGAGTAAGGTATATGAACATTGTTGTGTACGAAGCCACCATCATCCCTCCTCATTGAATATCTAGTAGCTCTTGAAATTATTTGAAGAGTAATTATGAGGGTTAGTAATCCTTAAAAAACAAATATTGCAAGGTATCATGCAATAGTTTTGACTCATCATGTGTCTGAGTATCCCAGCTCCACCAATGCCAAGCTACTCCGTGGAAAAAGACTGGATGTCAGAGACACCATCTAAACTATCTATTTTTGTACAAGACTAAACAGTAAACCCACCGACTCTAGCCAAACCTACACTACCTAAGGGTAAGGCTCACCACAGAACCTCAGATGTCTCTGATGGTGGAACTCTTGAAGCACACTCAGCTTGCGCTCGTCATCATCCTGAATTACCAGTACTAACTACTACTCCACAGGTGGAGGGGTTGCTGACTTCCCTCCTAGAGAAAGGGGAATCGTATGATGGATCCTGAACTGAGGACTTGTCACTCCTAGAATCATCATCACGAACCACATAAAGTTTCATAGAAGGCTATCGTTGTGGAGGCATCCCAAATTTGATCCAGGAGTACCACAGTCAAATGTGCATTTGTAAATATCAACAACGATGTGGAGCTGAATCAAGAAGGAAAGTGAATGAATAAATACTATATGATGCATGTACCAATGTTCCCTACAACAATTGTCTCAGCATGTTGAGTCAACAAGAGGGTAGTCAAGGTCTTGGTGAATGGATATGTTGGTCGTCGCACCATCACTGGACTCCAAGGCCTAAGGGTCACCCTTGAGACTCATTGACATTGTTTCTCTAAAACCCAACCAGTTCCTTTTTTGTGATGGTCCGAACAACATCCCATAGAATGAACCACATTTGACACCACTTTTTTAATACCTAACCAGTACCGGGGCTTGAGACACAAGTAAACCAAACTCGCCTTCATAATCAAAGGGAAAGCAACCAATGCTAATGTAATAACAAACTCGAGGACACCTATGATTAACAACCCATACACACATGCATCCAATTCAATTAAAAGTGTGGAGGGAAAGGAAAACAAGGAATCAAACAAATATATATAAACCATAAATACACATCAACCTACAAATAGTACAAGTATAGAAATGTAAACAGAAAGGGAAAGGGGTAAAATATGCACCCAAAAAGAAAATTTCCACAACCCAGTAATAGGTGGAAAAGTAAAAAAATATAAGAGAGACCCACTCCTGAATCCCAAGAAACGAACACCAACTATAGTCCATGCTCCTTGTATCCCTATACTCATGTGAAATCATGATCAACATATCCATCATCTATAATGGAACACTGAGTTTAGGTAAAGGCCAAAAAGTATTGAGTTTAAAAATACTCAGTAGGATTCCACAAAGGCTCGAGGGAATAGAAACAGAGGTGCTGAAGAGGGAATATATAGATAGAACAATGCACATTAAAATAGTATAGCTCAACCCAGAAAAGAAGTGAAGTAATCATGTCTAAACATGGTGATCTTGAAACAGTGAGAAGATGAAATTATCATCGAGAGTTTACTACCTATTGTATGAGAGTAGACTAGTATAACCATGAGAATCTAGACATAGAATGAACGTGGCATATCCCACAGGTCTTCAACTCTCCTAGGTGGAGACTAACCAAAACCAAAGAAGTCAGTATTGAAAAATGATATACATATATGCTCAACCTAAGAAGCCCAAATGAGATAGTAAGTGGATCTCTATATCACAAGCTTAGATTGGGAAAGGATTTTCATACTGTTCTATAAGTAAGCCCCATCGATGCCCAGAATCCCACATGTCTTCCCTGAACAGCAATTCCAAGGGGTTCAATCACTTCACCATGATACTATCTACATTGGGCGGGATTGTCTCGCCTGCACGGTTTTAGGTCACATCTCAAGGATGCACCATGGGGGGAAATCACCCCTCTTTGTTGAGAGTTCAAATTCACATCATGCACATCTCATCACTGTGTCGCAAAATAAATAGATTGGGTCACAAATTCATGAACCCACTACATAGCCCCACTAATGGGTATGCTCTGAAAAGACATAGGCACACCAACTACCCATCCCAGCTTGATGGTAAGCCCTAAAAAAGTAATAGGAGAATGTCACAACCCTACCTCAATAGAGGGTAAGCCCTGAATGAGTAACTGGCGAACACTATTGCCCAAACTCACTGGAAGGTAATCCCAAATGAGAACGGAGAATGCCATTACCCATCCTCTCTAGAGGGTAAGCCTTGAAAGAGAACGATGAATACCACTGCCCAGCCTCCCAATAGGTTATCCCAAAAGAGAAAGGAAAATTCGACTTCCCAGCCTCAATTGAGGGTACGCTCAAAAGAGAATGAAAAACATTTCTACACAACATCACTAGAAGGATATATGGGATTTTTCTGATGATGTTGAAAACATCACTGCCATCCTTATCATCATCGAGTGTTTCCTTAGATAGGTGTTATGCCCAGAACATTCAGTGTTTCCTTTGATAGGTATCACACTTGAAACATCTCAAATCATACCTCGAAATCCACAACAGATGGAATCATTGTGTTCTGCATGGAGAAACACTCTGGATAGGCTACTCACATGTGAAAATCTATGTTCAGAAGAAAGAGATACGAGAGGGAGAATATTCGTAAAGTGGTACAAGACATACGTGCAGCCCACATGACGTGTGACCCCACCTCATCATATATCCAAGTGGCTCGCCATACTCGGGTACTAAACTATAAACTAGTACCCACAAGTCATGCATGTGTACTCCCAGAGCACATTACACCTATACCCAAAAGGAAGACGAGTTCACATTGCTCGTTATAGATCTAAAGGTATAAAATTTAATTCTACCAACATGACTCTTGGAAATCGACTCGGATAACCAAACATATCATTCCATTGAGATCCTTATGAAAAAGAACATAGAATGTACTATTTAATCACACAAAGTGGAATCCCGGTGAAGAAACTACATTCCACCATGCTGGAAACAAATAGTGCCCCATGGGTCCCTTTCCATGATCAAAAAACACATCACACCATTTGTGCCATTGATATCCACTCTGAAAAATAGATGAGATCTGCTATTCATTCGTCCAAAATTGAAAAACAGTGAAAATGGTGCTTTTCACTACAAACGCTCGATCGGTGCTCTATCACTACTGATCATGAAAAGGATCCACACATCCTAATGGATCGCACCATTGAGATCCATATTGAAAAAACTCCAAGGTATAATATTCAATTCCCCAAAATAGACATTGATACGGAAGCTGTAAAATGAGGCATTATGCTATAAATGAGTCCCATGGGGCCCATGCCTCCAACCCTAATTTAGTCGGGCAGATCCTGTCACGACCCGACCCTAACCGGGCTCGAGCCGCAACTACCCCAGGCCCGCCTCCATAGGCCAGGGGCTGGAGACCAGCGTCAAAGGCACAATAACTTGGGGAGGCCATTGCCTAAGTACCTGTACACACACACGCAGCAAAATCAATGTCAAACTGCCGAGTAAAAGAAAAGACAAGCATTGTAAAAAGAACAACTACTATACATAAACCACAGAGTGCATCGACCTCTACAAGATACAAGTAAAGTGATGAAAAAGAAAAAGGGGAAAAACACGCGCCCAACCAAAAAGTGACACAACCCGACAACAGGTAATCAAAAGAAACAGCTGATGGCTCTCCCACCTGGAACCCAGCCACGACCACCGCACGCGGTCTAAGATCCCATGCTCCTACGCTCCACTGAGGTCATGACCAACCTGTCCGTCTTCTGCAAGGGCACACCAAGTGCGGGCAAAGCCCAAGAAGGGGTGAGTATAAAAATACTCAGTAGGATACCCCAAAGGCTCGAGGGAGAAACAAAGGAGGTACCGAAGGGTGAGCAGTTGAGAGAAAAGGAAAAGTAAAGGAGCACAACAGAGAGGGAAGTAAGGAGTACAGTAAAGAGTCCAGCTCAACCCAACAAGTGGAGAGAAGGTAGACTCGTCCAGGCACAAGGAGCTGGAAAAGGTGAGAAGAAGAACTTTCCGTCGAGTCTTTGCTACCTACAGAAGGAGAGTAGTCTCATCCAACCATGAGAAGCTAGACACGGAAAGCACGTGGCATACCATGCGCGTCTTCGCCTCTCCTGGAAGGAGAGTAACAAAACCCAAGAAGTGGGTACTAGAAAAAGGTATATACATATCCAAATGCTCTGTCAAGAATCCTGAAAAACGTCGTAAGGGGATCTCCGTCCCGTAGCTCATCCCAAGAAAGAGTAGGCAACAGTCCCAGAAGTAACACCATCGATGCCCAGCATCGCGCACGTCTGCCCCAAACCACAATCCAAGGGGCTCAAACACAACACCTTGACACTATCTACTTTGGGCGGCACTGACTCGACCACACGGTTTTAGGTCACATCACAAGGACGCGTCTCGGTGGGAGAAAGCGCTCCTCATACGTGAGAGTTCTGGGGGAACGTCAACCACAACTCGTCACTGCCCCGTAGTCAAGAGGTCTACTCAAAGTCAACAGGCGACCCCCTTCCCAGCCCCACTAGAGGATCCCTGTAAGTCAACGGGTTCCCAATACAGGGATACCCGGAAAGTCGACGGGTGCCTCACTGCCCAGTCCCGTAACAGGGTAATCCACAGGAGGGAGACCTGGCTAAAGTCAGTGACGGGACCACTACCCAGCCCAGCTGGAGGTAACCCAGCATCAGGGACCTTTGCTTAGCCCAGCTAGAGGTAAGACTGGCATCGGGGACCACTGCCCAGCCCCACTGGAGGTAAGCCCGGCATCTGGGACCACTACCCAGCCCAGCTGGAGGTAAGCCCGACATCGGGTAACACTACCCAGCCCCGTTGGAGGTAAGCCCGGCATCGGGGACCACTGGCCAGCCCAGCTGGAGGTAAGCCCGACACTGCTCTGGACATCCCTGCTGGATGGTACTGCTCGGTGAACACTGATGTACTGGTCATCCCTGCTGGATGGTAACCCACTGACGAGCCCTGCTTGACACAACCTCAGCCCTACTGGAAACAACCTCAGCCCTACTGGAACAACCTCCTGGGTAGAGGTTCAGTGCCCGCGTAAAGTGTTGGTCACACCGAAACCACAAGCTCTCTAAGGGAACATGGAACAATGGGAGAAAATCTCCATGACTCACAAGGCAATCCTGCTCCAATCCGCTGAGTCACTGTCGAAGCGGACCGAGACATCTCATCCCAGAAAGTTGGGAAAACACCAACATTGTACGAACACCCGTAGTCACAAACGGTGTCGCAGTCTGGTGAAAGGGGCATATTACTAAAACCCCTCACAGCTGAGGAAACAGAGGAACCAAACCATCTCTGCCGGCCAAAACAACGGGAACAATACCAGGGGGAGACCGCTCAACCCTACTAGTCAGACAAAAGAGCACCAGGCCAGGGGAAACTCAACCCTGCTGGTCAAACAAACGAGCGCAGAGCCAGGGGAAAAGTATACCCTGATGGCCAAAGAAACGAGCACAGAGCTAGGGGAAAACTCCACCGTTTTGGTTAAACAAACGAGCACAGAGGGACCCTCTACGTCGCGAGAGGTCAAGTACACAAAACAGATCATGGCACACACGTTGGGCCCACACGACGTGTGGCCCCAAGTCAACCCCAACTGAGCACACATACATCCTCAGGTACAAACAACCACACGTACCTCCAAGTGCTCATGTATACTCCCGGAGTATACCTCATTCCAGCCCAAAGGCTATCGTGCACCCGGCAACCAGCGTCAACGCGAAGGCGTGACGTAACAACTCCACCTCAAAGGCCCAGTCATGGCCAACCACATCTCGTGAACCATTTGTATCACTCTCCCAAGAGTGAGAGATCACACACCCAGGGTCCGATACAACAAGGTAGGACGAACCGCCACTGGAGCACTCCTCATGCTCCACATTTAACAAGATCACGCAAGAGGTTCCGCACAACCAAACAGATTGCACTGTTGAAATCCTCGCGGAAAAACACACGAGATCAACTACTTACTCGCCTCCAAAGGATATCCGACGAAAAGGTCACCAACATCGCCTCATGCCCGAACGGCGTCCCATGATCCCGATCCTCGGCCCTGAATACAGTCGGGCGCATCGCACCATTGCGATCCCCTCTGGAAAACACATCAAAAGCACTACTCACTTAAGTGCAACGGATATCCGGAGAACAAGGTGCATCCCAGTGCACCGCACACTAGCGGTGCCACGTGGGACCCGCATCATGGTCCCGAAACTCAACGAACGGATCGCACCATTGCGATCCTCTCGAAAAAGTACACGAAATTGACTATTCACTTGTCCAAAACGGTCGCTCGGTGATAAAGCTGGAAATCACCGTCAACTCCCGAAACGGCCCTCGCGGGGACCGCATCATCGTGCGGAATTACAGCGGGCATACTGTGCCAATGTGATTCCCTCAGAAAAACACCCAACATCGACTGCTCGCACGCCCCGAACGGACGTCCTAGGAAAAAGTCGCTAAAAGCTGCACGCAGCTCAAAAGACGGGTCGTGGGTCCCACGCCTAAACTTTGGCCTCAATGCCTGAAACCACCTTGGAAACCTCCGCCTCGATGCCAGGGT
Organism: Viscum album; assembly: GCA_963277665.1. NCBI lineage: Eukaryota > Viridiplantae > Streptophyta > Magnoliopsida > Santalales > Viscaceae > Viscum > Viscum album. The sequence continues at coordinate 626,873,380 of OY728161.1, forward strand.
CCCAACGCCACTGACGACGCTCAAAACGGACGTCGGTCGCATCTGCTCCGTCCGAAACAAAATCCGCCGAAGAAACGGCTAACCCCTTGACGTATGTGTCACACCATCGAGGCCCTCGTTTCGGGAATTAAAAATTACCAAAGCCAGCTCAAAAGGTTCTCCTCGACGCCAAGATGGTCTTCCGTAGACGGCATGCAAATCGGACATCCGTAGTGTAAGATATGGGTGTCTGAACACAAAGGGGACCCACCCCCTGGGGCTAGACCGGCCTGGACTGGCCGGTCCGCCCGACCTGGCCCGGCCCGCTGCTCAGCCGCGCGGCCCGGAGCTGGTTCACGGACCGCCTAGAGACCGGCCATGAGGGCCAGTCGCCTCGCCACGTGAAGACCCGCGTGGCGCGGGTCTTGGTCGCCGCACAGGGGTCGCGCGTCGCGACCCCGCGGTCGCCGCTCCCTGGTGACCGCCGCCTCGCCGAGCGCTCCGCCGGACGCCCCCGCCGACGCCCGAGCGCCCTACTGCCGCGCCCAGTGCCTCTCCCAGACACCCGCGCCGACGCTGCGGACACCCCGCTACCGCGCCCAGTGCCTCCACCGGACACCCGCGGACACCCGCTGTCGCACTGTCCTCCCTCGCCGCGCCGCAGCTCGAACCCGCTGGAAACCGAAAACCCTCCAACTTCGGCGGATGATTGCGAACGCCTCCGAACTCCGATTTCAAATCCGAAACAAGCGTCGGAAAGAGAAAATTGTATAATACTCGTTCATGGTATTTTTTCAAAAATCCAACAATGAATCGACAGTATTAAACATGCTCGAAGTAGGTACGGGAAAAGAAAAATGCAAACGAAAAATCCTACCTCGTGGGGCTTCGCCCGAAGCTTCGTGACGATCCGCCAGCACCACCGCACCTCACCGGAGTCGCCTTGCAAGACTCTCACCATAGATGGAGGAAGAGAGGGAGAAGTGGGGCTGCCAGGGGGAAGGGGAAAGAGAGGAGGGAGGAGGGTGTGTTAAGCGTTTATATAGAAAATGCTTAACCACCCGCCCGTCGGCCCGGACCCGAACTCTCAGCAGGGTCGAGGTTAAGCCTCCCCTAGGGTAAAAACCACCTCCCGAGCACAACGGCGGTCTCGGAATTTTAATCCGAGATCCCGTTCAAAAGTTATTAAACTTAGAGCCCGAGGCCGCCAAATAACGAAAACGCCCCTGGAGACATTTTTCACAAATGGCCCGCTCTCGCAAAAAATATACCCCTCCTAGGGTAAACGACACATTACGAACTCAATGGTGCCCTCGGTTTTCCAATATGAGCCACCGTTTAAGAGATACCTGCATTTCGCCATTAAACGAATAAATTAATTAATTAATTTATCCGTTTAACGTTCGGGGAGCGGGCGAGGGGTCCAAACATCCCACGCCGACAAGTTTTATGTCGTTACTTTGGTAAGAACCCCATTCTAGACCCATACGTACACTCGGATCACTGATCCGGAACTCCGTTTATGAGTTATCTTATTTATTTACCATTTCCAGTGTGAACGCACTGAAAATTTAATTCCAGCCACTCCGGGGCTCGGAATCGCACGCCATTTGAAGGCGCTGCCCTGGAATATCATCAAGAATATTCCAATGTCTTTCACAGCAAAAACCGGGTTCTTACATCATTCCCACCTTCAATCATTCCGTCCCCAGAAAGCAAAACTAGGGAGCAACACAGGGTACTAAGCCCACACCTGGCATTCCCATACCCAGAAGAACCCACGCACAGCTCTGCGTCACCGGTCACAGACCAAAGGATTGATCTGTCCGTGCTAGGTCAGTCCTTGCCGACGTCGTGCACCCACTCCAGACTTTGGGGTTACGGCAAGGCAGTAGGGTACCTCTCCATCCCTTTGCACGGTCTCAAACAACCCAATGGCCCTCAGGGGTAGATCACCTCCCCTGTAAAACCTCTACGTTGCACGCCGCGATAGGACTCACCGCTTGGGCATGAGACAAGGCTCGGTGATTCCCTCCATTAGGATATCCATATGGTGAACCACCCAAGGATATCTGGTCACACAAGATTTCACTGTTGATGCTCTCTTACACGCTCAAAAGGCGAAGGAGTCAACACCATAAACTAGAGAAAATGGTCCCACACCTTTTTCCTTACCAGCACAGGGTTACACCGGACATCTTGCGTCACCCTGGTAACACCTCAAACAAGGAGCAGGGATAAAATATTTTCACATGCCGTGCCTAACAATTCTACTACAAAAAGTAGAAGAGTCGCAAGGGGTACCTCTCACCATCCCGTGATCTGCAGGATCGTAGACATCCAAAGATCGCGACTACCTGCGGTCTCAACTGTCAGCTCCCGAAGCCTGACGTGGACCGCCTAGTGGTGATGGGGAGATCTTGTAATGTCGTCCTCCAATACCAGCTCCTCCCTCTCCTCTGCTAGCACCACCTCTCTAGGTACTAATCCGATCATGGCGATGCCTCTGCCGTGGTGGTGCGCCTACTGCCTGCCCGAGGCTCTCAGTAACTCGGGTCGGGCAGTCTCATGCCAAGTGACCTCGCCCGTCACAAGCAGAGCACCGGCGCTCTCTGGGCTGCCCTGGTTCCCTCCGGCACCCCTGTGGGGTAAGGCCACGGCCCGGGATCCACTCACGGAATGGCATCCTCGGCAGAGGCCCTGCACCTTTTCTCCACAGTGGTATATGACCACCACTCCTAAACCAGCAGTGGGAAGGCCACCTGCATCGAGGTCCTGTCCTCCGGCGCCTGCTAGCTATGGCAGACATCTCGGCTCCGTCGTGCCCACTGCCACTACCAACTGCAAAACATGACGGAAGCCCTCTGTCACCAGCGCCTGCTCTAGCACCCCAGCATACGTGGAAATGCCCAATGGTACTATAAAATAGCGAATCTCTCAGCGGAGACCCTGCTCAAACTTCCTCGCTCAGAGGTTGTCGTTACAGACCAAGTCCGGGTAAAAGCGTGCATGGTATGCAAAACTAGCCGCGTACTCGGCAACCGTCATCCCTCCCTGCTGAAACTGCAGGAGCTCCTGAATCCGAACGGAGCACAAGCAGGAGGGGAAAAACTTTTCACGAAACAACAACTGAAATTCGTCCCATTAAAGCGAAGACTCATCAAGAAGCTGAGTCACCATACTCCACCAATGCCAAGATGCTCCATGAAAAGGGTGGCTGCCAAAGCCACTCTTTGATCTGTCGGCGTCTGCACAAGCCTGAAAAGGCGAAACACTGCCTCGATCCAAACCTCTGCTGCCTGAGGGTCTGGCTCACCACTGAACCTCAGCGGTCTCTACCGCTGAAACTCACGGAGCGCGCTCAACATGCGCTCAAGCTCAGCCTGCTCTGCTAAAACTGCCTACTGCTCATCAGGTGGGGGTGCTGCTACCGGCCCACCAGGATAAAGGGGCACGCATGATGGGTCCTGGACTATGGCCTTGTAGCTCATAGGGTCGTCGTCATGAACCGAAGCTGTTATCCTGGCTAGCTGTCCTCGCGGAGACATCCTGAAAATTAACAAGGAGTTCTGCGGTCAGATGAGCATATATGTATATACCAATAGCAACGATGGGGATCTAACTCAAGAAGGACAGGCAAGACTCACTCCTATGTAATGCACAAAAAATTTTCCCTGCAACAAGTGTCTCAGCATGCTGAGTTGAAAAGAGGGTTATCAAGGTCCAGGTGAATGGATACGTCAGCCGTCACACCATCACTGGACTCCCTGGCCTGAGAGACACTCTCGAGACACGTTAACACTGCTACCCTAAATCCCAACCAATTCCTTTTATTTTAGGGATGTCCGAACAGTATCCCAAGGAACGAACCACCTTTGATACCACTTTTTCATGACCCGTCCCTAACCGGGCTCAAGCCGCAACTACCCTAGGCCCGCCTCTATAGGCCAGGGGCTGGCGACCATCACTGAAGGAATAATAACTCGGGGAGGCCTTTGCCTAAGTACCTGTACACACACATGCAGCAAACTCAATGCCAAACTGCAGATTAAAAGAAAAGACAAGAAGCATAAAAAGAACAACTGCTATACATAAACCACAGAGTGCATCGACCTCTATAAGATACAAGTAATGTGCTGATAACGAAAAAGGGGAAAAACCCGCGCCCAACCAAAAAGTTCCACAACCCGGCAACAGGTAAACAAAAGAAACAGCTGATGCGTCTCCCACCTGGAACCCGGCCATGACCACCGCACGCGGTCCAAGCTCCCGAGCTCCTACGCTCCATTGAGGACACGACCAGCCTATCCGTCGTCTACAAGGGCAAACCAAATGCGGGCAAAGCCCAAGCAGGGGTGAGTATAAAAATACTCAGTAGTATACCCCGATGGATAGAGGGAGCAACAAAGGAGGAACTGAAGGGTGAACATTAGAGCGAACAGGAAAAGTAAAGGAGCACAACAGAGAGGGCAGTAAGGAGTACAGTAATGAGTCCAGCTCAACCCAACAAGAGGAGAGATGGTAGACTCATCCAGGAACAAGGAGCTGGATACGGTGAGAAGACGAACATCCCGTCGAGTCTTCACTACCTATAGAAGGAGAGTAGACTCATCCAACCATGAGAAGTTAGACACGGAAGTCACATGGCATACCCGACGCGTCTTCGCCTCTCTTGGAAGGAGAGTAACGAAACCCAAGAAGTGGGTACTAGAACAAGGTATATACGTATCCAAATGCTCTGTCAAGAAGCCCGAACAACGTTGTAAGGGGATCTCCATCCCGTAGCTCAGCCCAAGAAAGAGTAGCCAACAGTCCCAGAAGTAACACCATCGATGCCCAGCATCCCGCACGTCTGCCCCGAACCGCAAGCCAAGGGGCTCAAACACCAAAACTTGACATTATCCACTTTGGGCGGCACTGACTCGCCCGCACGTTTTAGGTCGCATCACAAGGACGCGTCTCGGTCGGGGAAAGTGCTCCTCATACATGAAAGTTCTGGGGGAACGTCATCCAAAACTTGTCACTGCCTCGCAGTCGAGAGGTCTACTCAAAGTCGACAGGGGACCCCCTGCCCAGCCCCGCTGAAGGATCCCTGGAAGTCAATGGGTTCCCACTACAGGGATACCCATAAATTCGACGGGTGCCTTACTGCCCTGTCCCGTAACAGGGTAATCCACTGGAGGGAGACCCGGCTAAAGTCGGCGATGGGACCATTGCCCAGCCTAGCTGGAGGTATCCCGACATCGGGGACCACTGCCCAGTCCAGCTGGAGGTAAGCCCGGCATCGGGGACCACTGCCCAGCCCTGCTGGAGGTAAGCCCGGCATCGGGGACCACTGTCCAGCCCTGTTGGAGGTTAGCATCACATCGGGGACCACTGCCCAGCCCCGCTGGAGGTAAGCCCGACATTGGGGACCACTGCCCAGCCCACCTGGAGGTAAGCCCGGCACTGCTCTGGCCATCCCTGCTGGATCGTACTGCTCGGTGAACACCACTGTACTGGCCATCCCTACTGAATGGTAACCCACTGATGAGCCCTGCTCGACACAACCTCTGCCCTGCTGGAAACAACCTCAGCCCTACTGGAACATCCTCCAGGGTAGAGGGTCATTTCCCGCGTAAAGTGTTGGTCACACCGAAACCACAAGCTCTACCAGGGAACACAGAACAATGGGAGAAACTCCCCATGCCTCACAAGGTAATCCCGCTCCAATTCGCTGAGTCACTGTCGAAGTGGACCGAGACATCTCATCCCAGATAGTGGGGAAAACACCCACAATGTACGAATACATGTAGTCGCAAACGGTGTCGCAGTCCGGTGAAAGGGGCATAGTACTACAACCCCTCACAGCTTGAGGAAACAGAGGAACCAAACCATATCTGCCAGCCAAACCAATGAGAACAAGACCAGGGGGAGACCGCTCAACCCTACTGGTCAGACAAAAGAGAACTAGGCCAGGGGAAACTCCACCATGCTGGTCAAACGAACGAGCGCAGAGCCAGGGGAAAACTCCACCCTGCTGGCCAAACAAACGAGCACAAATCCAGGGGAAAACTCCACTATGCTGGTCAAACAAACAAGCATAGAGGGACCCTCTACGTCGCGAGAGGTCAAGTATGCAAAACAGATCACGACACGCACGTGGGGCCCACACGACGTGTGGCCCCAAGTCAACCACAACTGGGTGCACATACATCCTCATGTACAAACAACCACACGTACCTCCAAGTGCTCATCTATACTCCTGGAGTATACCTCATTCCAGCTCAAAGGCTATCATGCACCCGGCACCCAGCGTCAACGCGAAGGCGTGACGTAACAACTCCACATCAAAGGCCCAGGCATGGCCAACCACATCTCGTGAACCATTTGCATCACTCTCCCAAGAGTGCACGATCACACGCCAAGGGTTCTCTACAACAAGGTAGGACGAACCGCCACCAGAGCACTCCGCATGCTCCACATTTAACAAGACCGCGCAAGAGGCTCCTCACAACCAAACAGATCACACCGTTGCAATCCTTGTGGAAAAACACACGATATCGACTACATATTCACCTCCAATGGATATCCAACGAAAAGGTCACCAGCACCGCCTCACGCCTGAACGACGTCCCGTGATCCCGTGCCTCGGCCCCGAAAACAGTCGGGCACATTGCACCATTGCGATCCCCTCGGGAAAACAAGTCAAAAGCACTACGAACTTGAGTGAAACGGATATCTAGAGAATATGGTGCATCCCGGCGCATCGCACACGAGCGGTGCCACGCGGGACCCGCATCCTGGTCACGAAACTCAACGAATGGATCGCACTTTTGCGATCCACTTGAAAAAGTACACGAAATGGACTATTCACTTGTCCTAAACAGTCGCCCGGTGATAAAGCTGGAAATCACCGTCAACTCCCGAAACGACCCTCGCGGGGCCCGCACCATCGTGCGGAATTACAGCATGCAGACTGCGCCAACATGATGCCCTCGGAAAAACACCCAACATCGACTGCTCGTACGCCCCGAACGGACGTCCAAGGAAAAAGTCGCTAAAAGCTGCACGCAGCTCAAAAGACGGGCCGTCGGACCCGCGCCTCAACTTTGGCCTCAACGCCTAAAACCACCCTGGAAACCTCTGTCTCGATTCCAATGTCCCAATTCCACTGACAACGCTCAAAACGGACGTCGGACACGTCCGCTCCGTCCGAAACAAAATCCGCCAATGAAACGGCTAACCCCTCGAGGTATGTGTCGCACCACCGAGGCCCCTCGTTTTGAGAATTAAAAATTCCCGAAACTAGCTCAAAAGGGTCACCTCGACGCCAGGAAGTCTCTTCCGCAGACAGCATACAAATCAGACACCCGTAGTGTAAGATATGGGTGTCCGAACACAAAGGGGACCACCCCCTGGGGCTAGACCGGCCTGGACCTGCCTGTCCGCCCGACCTGGCCCGCCCCGCTGCTCAGCCCCGCGGGCAGGCGCCGGTTCGCGGACCGCCTCCAGACTGGCCATGAGGTCTGGTCGCCTTGCTGTGTGAATACCCACGCGGCGCGGGTCTTGGTCGCCGCACAGGGGTCGCGCGACGCGACCCCGCAGTCGCCGCTCCCTGGCGACCGCCGCCTCGCCAGGCGCTCCGCCAGACGCCCCCGCCAACGCCCGAGCTCCCTGCTGTCGCGCCCAAAGCCTCCCCCAGACATCCGCGCCGACGCCGCGGACACCCCGTTGTTGCGCCCAATGCCTCCTCCGGCCACCCGCGGACACTCGCTGTGGCGCCATCCGCCCTCGCCGCGCCGCCGCTCGAACCTGCCAGAAACCGAAAACCCGCCATCTTCGGCGGATAATTGCGAACGTCTCCGAAATCCGATTTCAAATCCGAAACAAGCGTCAGAAAGAAAAAATTGTATACTACGCGATCATGGGATTCGTTCGAAAGTCCAACAACGAATCGATAGTATTAAACATGCTCAAATTAGGTATGAGAATAGAAAAACGGAAACGACAAATCCTACCTCGTGGGGCTTCACCCGAAGCTTCGCGACGATCCACCGGCACCACTCCACCTCGCTGGAGTCGCCTCGCCAGACTCTTGCCGAATATGGAGGAGGAGAGGGAGAAGAGGGGCTTCTAGGGGGAAGGGGAAGGAGAGGAGGGAGGAGGGTGTGTTAAGCCTTTAAATAGAAAACGCTTAACCACCCGCCCGTCTGCCCGGACCCGAACTCTCAGCACGGTCGAGGTTAAGCCTCCACTAGGGTAAACACCACCTCCCAAGCACAACGGAAGTCTCAGAATTTTAAACCGAGATCCCATTCAAAAGTTATTAAACTTAGCACCCGAGGCCACCAAATTACGAAAACGCCCCTAGAGCCATTTTTCACAAACGGCCCGTGCCCGCAAAACTTATACCCCTCCTAGGGTAAACGGCACATTCCGAACTCAACGGTGCCCACATCATTCCAATATGAGCCACTGTTTAAGAGATACCTGCGTTTCTCCATTAAATGAATAAATTAATTAATTAATTTATCCGTTTAACGTTCTGGGCGAGGGGTCCAAACATCCCGCGCCGACAAGTTTTATGTCGTTCCATGGGTAAACACCCCATTCTGGACCCACCCGTACACTCAGATCACTGTTCCGGATCTCCTTTTATGAGTTATCTTATTTATTTTGCATTTCCAGTGTGAACGCCCTGAAAATTTAATTCTGGCCACTCCGGGGCTCAGAATCGCACACCGTCTAAAGGCACTGCCCTGGAATATCATCAAAAATATTCCAAAGTCTTTCACAGCAAAAACCAGGTTCTTACAGATCATGCCATTGTGATCATCATGGGAAAACATTCAAGAATAGCTACTCGACTATCCAAAATGGAAACCCGGTGAAAAAGTCGATTTTCTTAACAAATGCCAAAAACAGTCCTTATGGGTCATGTACTCCCATTTTGATTTAAGCACCCAAAATTAGCCTTGAATGGTATGCCTCGACTTCAGGGTCACAAAGCCATGGATGGCATGTCAATCGGACGTCGGATACAGAAGTAAAGTCCGATACAAGTTTCGCAGATAATAATAATTATATTATTATTTTAAAAAAAGTATTTTTCGTGTCACGGAACATCGACGCGGGACAAAAAGATCCTGAATAAGACTCAAATGGTCTACCTCAAAGAAAGGGTTGTTTAGCAATAGACATCACACAAAACAGACCCTCACAACAAATGCTATGGTGGTTTTAATAAAACCCCTAGTCCAAATTGGCCTAGACCAGCCTGAATAGGACAGTCTGGTATGAAACAATGGCCGCCACTGCTACTGGACCGCAATGATGCTTCCAGAGCCACCCGCACTGGAACCTGTGTTGAAAAACATCCATGAACCACAATAGTCACTCCAATGGTCCAAAACGTGATCTACGACTAGATCTGTGATCCTTAGGACCTGACCTACACTACGATGGACTCTGTTAAAAACATTATCAATTTTTTATCATGATGAAAGGTTTCTGGAACATCCATTCATTGTGGAAGCATCTCTGGCACTCGAAACTCGAGTTCGAAAATAGATCGGGGATCCTTGGGTCGAGAGCTTTGTAACCATAAGTCCTGAACCTCGATTTTTCTATGTTTTAGTGAAGTGAAATGTTGGTGGAAAAATAACTCAAAGAACACAAAGAACGAGAAATTGAAAATTTAAATAGAAGATGGTCATTATTTTTGGCCATTAGTAAAGGTTTCTAAGGCATAAAAAACTAATATAAAGGATTTATGATGATGAAATATTTAACCATGATGCTGTATAATCCAAAATAAAAAACCTACCTCGAATATGGATCTATCGTTGTGTTCATTAAGCTCTAATATATTAGTGTATTAAGTTTCATTGCGATCCGATGAAGTTCGGATGTCGAATCCCTATCGGCCATAGATCAATCAGCTGAGAGGAAAAATGAGCTAACTCTGCTCATTTCATTAACACCCTATTTATAGAAAACAATTAGTGGACACACAATATGAATCTCCTGTACCCTCTCAAATGATGTCACTCCTAGGTTAAACACCAAGCTATGAACTAAATAGAGGTCTTTGATTTCTAATCTGATTCCAATTTTTTTTATTTAATGTATCATTTCAAATAAAACAATTTAATTTAATTATTTTATTTATGGTTTTTCATTCCAGGACTTTTCTTATTGAAGGATTGTGCCGAAATAACTTATACCCCTCTAAGGGTAAAAGACACACTCCAGACTAAACCATGGCAATGAATTTTTGATCCGATCTATTTTTTGAGAGTTAATTGGGTTTGAGATATTAATGATTTAATTCAAAAATTAATTCATCCATTTAACTTACTTCTTATGACTGAGGGGTATGAACATCCTCCACCATCATATTTTTTGTTGCACCATGGGTAAAAACCACATTTTGAAGACAACAGTGATCTCAAATTTATGATATGATTAATCATTTAAGATATATCTTGTTTCTGTTACATGAATACTATAAAAACATTTAATATTTTGGTATAATTTATTCTGGGCACACCAGGTCTTAGAACCCCATGTCGTCCCAGCTCCTAGCACATGAAACTTATGTAGAAATATTCCAAAGTCTAACATGGAGAAAACAAGGTCTCTAAAACAATAATCATAATCTGGTTACTCATAATATGGTATATAATAACCATACTATAAAGGCATTATTCCATGTCAACATACAGAAATCGGTATGGTTAGCTAAAACCCCAAACTAGTTTATCTCATGAGACTTAGTGATGAATCAAGGGGATATAATGGGTCTTCCATGTCACCTAATAAGTCTAATGAATTCCTTATATTAAGGGGTAAAACATAGTCGACATAATCCTTTTTATTAAAAAATACCATCATAATTTTAGTTCATTGCTAAGTCAATAAATATATTTACAAATCATTCAGAGTAAAAAAGAGAATAATATTATAATAATAAATCCCCAGTCAATTTGATTATAATTCATTTAGAGAAATTATAATTATGATATCATTATATCCCTATTAAATATTATGTAATATCAATGTATGTTTTCTTATATAGAAAATTATTTTTTAGGTGTCACTTAGAATATTTATTAAGGAAAACAACATTTCCTTGAAAATGACATTTTTTTAAAGTAAAAAATTAATAAAATATTTCTGAAATCATTTTATTTGAAAATATAATTGGAAAATTATGAATGATTATTCCTAAATAATCATGATGGAGAAAAAAAATATCATATTGTAAAAGTTTAATGAAATCATTCCTTTCATAATTTGGTAGAAATCCAAGAATTACCTTTTTCGGATAGTGATAAGAATATTCCTTTTAAAACCTTTTAAATAGTAAAATATTGTAAATATTTTATTTATTAAATCTCCATGGTAATTTTAAAACATTTTTTAAAATATTTTTAGAAAAAATGGATAATGAATGAAATGTTTTTTTGATTGAAGAGATAAAAAATGATATTTTTTCTAAAAAACATTCTTTTGAACTCTTAAGTGAAAAAATATAGCAATGTAAAGGGAAAATATTATTATACTGAAATAAAAATAATAGAATAGAATTATCGAGTCTTTGGAGAAATGGATGAAAATATTTCATTATTGGAAGCATAAAAATAAGCATTCCTAAAAAATGATGAAATTGGACTATAAAATAATTTACACTTTGAAAACAATGAATCATAATTCCCATGAAATAATAACATTAAATAAACAATAAAATATAATTTGAATAAAAAAATTCATTATAGTACATTTAAAAGGGTATATATGTACACATCATAAAATAATATATGTTCATAACGTGAAATATGTCCCAAAGAAATAAAATTGAGAAAAAAATATCTTACCTTAGGTATAACTTCCTTCATACATGTTAAAACCACATGTATAATAAATATAGATTTATTATAAATCTATCATATAACCATAATCATATATATTAGACCATATATTTTTTACTCGTATTCTATCACATTTTTATTAATATTTTTTAAAAAATCACTATTTTTGGTGATAATTGCTTTCTTTTACTAGTATGTTTTGGTTAGGTAATTTCTTTATTTTTTCATTGATCATGGTTACATCATATACGTAACATAAAACATGATATAAATAACAAATATACTCATTATATGTGTATTTATATTTATCTATAAACTAACTAAATAATAAATTGATTACACCGTTCATGAAGACAATAGACCTAACATATGCCTGAATGTTCCTTCAATTTTTTTGATTGATGGAATGAAAGGATGATAAATGTTAATTAAACATTATATATATATTATTATTATAAATATATAATTTATATTAATAAAATCCATCATTATTACCATCCCTAAAAATTTTAAATGAAAAAAATTTCACTTCATTGCGTGGAGGCGGTAGTCCACACATATGCACGAGAGATGTTATTGATTTCTAATGGATTGGAAAGTATGAATTTATATTTTATATTATATATCAATAAGGAGTTTTAGGTCATAAAATCACAGATATGGATTAATAGTATGTATACTACCTTACATGTATGGAGTAAGAGAAAAATGAGCCACATTACATCATGAGGTGGTAGTCTATCCTACAAACAAGTGATTCCATTACAATGCCAGGGAATGAAAAGTTAGAATTTATGTAACATCCCAAGTAATTATAGAATAATACTTTTCATTTTTATTAAATATTTTGAATTAGATAGTTGTTTTACATTAAAGAGGTTCTATGTTTAATAGCTTACTTGACGAGCAATAATGGATTTTTCTAAAATCTTATGTTGCACACAAGATAGAGTTATACCAAAGAGAAATAATATATTATAATATTATTAATTTAAATGGTTTTATCACATAGAAATTATATTGGATGAAATGAAAAAAGATAATTATATAACATTTACCCATGTTTATTAAATATTTTTTTCTTTCTTCAAATAAATTTAAATGGATTAAAATAAGAATAAATCAAAATTTAAACATAAAATACTCTAATATTTTTAAAAGGTAGTTTTATCAAATTTTGGTGGAGATCCATTTTTAAATCTAGTATTTTCACTTTTATATGTTAAATTTGAGACAATAAACATCTTAATTAGAAGTGGGATATCAAAATTTAATGTGGTTGAATTTTTGGTATTTTTTGGATAAAATTCATATTTTAAGGAATAGTGAAAAATAATACATTTTTAATTCAAAACATCCCCTTCGTCCAATTTATTTATGTAGTTAGATTATCATTTTATATGGTTTAAGGTATAATTAGATAATGTCTTTATCAGTTAATAGAATGTGGTTCATTCGATACTTTTTAAAATTAAAATTTAATAGAAAAACAATGTTAACTTTAGAATGTTTTACTTCAAAAAATCATTTTCTAGATCCATCAATGAGATTAGAGTTAAACCTAATTTAAACACATATGTGACCTTATTTTTCAAAAATTTACAAACATGGATGCACTTACTATGAAAATTTTGGCCCAATAAGATCATAATAACTTTTTATGAATAGTAATTTTAGTATTTTATTTGTCGCGGTTAAAGGTAAATAGAGTAATTAAAGGTAAAATTATTATTTTAATATTATAAAATTACCCTTAAAATGGTAATAATATTAGTGGATGCATTTTATCAACCATTACCATCCTTCCGCCGAAATTGTGGCCTTTGGAAGCCATTTGGGTGTGATATGACATTTATATCATTTAATTTAATGTAAAGGCAAATATGTCAAAAAAATGTCTCTTCTAACTAAAACAATTCTAATATGAAATTATTTTAGTGATATATTTTACTATTTTTATTACATATAAATCTAAAAATATTACCTACAACATGAATTGCTAATTATATAATTAAATTTAATTATGACACACAGATGATGTAGTAATAGATTTAATAAATAAATGATCAAATAAATGATATTTATAATATCAAAATAAATAATATTTGGAATATTTGATTCCATAAAATAATCATATTGATTAATATGACATGTTAGGATTAATTTAATGTTGTTTTTTCAATGTAATTAAATAGTTATGATATTTTAAGAAATTAATCTAATGAATATTGTCAAAATTTACATAAATCTTAATCTAAAATCTAAAATATTTAATTTAATGATATAAAATTTCTAAAAAACTAATATTGGGATATAAATTTTATATAACTCTACAAATTTTATTAAATACTCATTCATTTAACTTTTTGTTTTATTTGGTAATTATTTTAACCCTCTAAATGTAAATTACTTGAAAAACTCGTAAGAGTTAAAAAGGGTTAAAACATAAAGATAACGATTAAAAAGATACAAAAACATATATAATTTCAATGGTATGATTATATTTTGAACCATACTAATCCTATATTCTATATAAATTAGTTTGGAACCATTTGAAATTGAAATTGAAATTATATTAATTTAATAATTTTAATAATTCCAAGTGTGTGCCTCCCATCTCCTATAAAAAGGAACTCATTCTACTCTATTAACCACAATTCCTAAACAATTTTTTTCAGAAAAGATCTTTCCATAAACCATACTATATTCCCTCCCCAAATTCTTAAATCCTTATTTTAGGTATAAACCCTCCTTTGAGGTGTTAAGGTGTTATGAAAAGTGATCATCCAAAAGCAAATTTGTTGTTTTTATTTGACTGTTTCTATTTCATTTATTATTCATCTTCCATCAAATCTCCTCCAAGCATGATGAGATAATAAAAAATTATTAATAAATATAATTAAATGATATTATGTCAATATCATTGTAATGCCCCGACCCTAGTTACCCAGATTCGGTGCATTATTTTAATACATTGGCGCAATTACAAGGAATTAAGTCTCGAAGGACCGATCAGTTTAGATGTCATGGAAAATAGATTACATACAATAACATTACATTAAAATTTGAAACATAAAACAATACATGGATATTTATTTGAGAATTCTATTTTTTCCTTTAGTTTAACCCTACATATCAATCATAATACACTTTTTGGAATCATGGGAAAATAAAACATAAAAAAGTGGTGAGCTCAGATGCTAAGTATGTGTAAATAATTTAGCGGGAGCTATAAAATTTTATGGAAAGATGTGTAATAAAAACAAAATCCTTTTAATCATAAACATGAACATAATATGGTAAAAATAAATGAATCATTACCATAAAAACATGCACATGTATATTCTACTAGTCGAATAATCACATGTAATAACTAATTTCAAAATGAATAAATGCATAATACCGGACATCATTACCACCTAGTCAAGGCCTCGTGCCAAGACTACAAATAAATTTTTTGTTAAGGCCTTATTCAAAGACACTAGTTTATCTAATTAGTCCTACTTATGCATTGAGGAGCTGTAGTGGGATCCACCCATCACTTACTAAGTCCACTACATTATGAATAGTTGAATTATAACATCAACATTCATATTAAAACTAGCATATTAAATGTCAATACTTTAACCATAAACCATGAATGGTATAAAAATATAATATCCAAAGTCAAACATATCATAACTCATTCAACACAATATTAGATATTGTATTATAATAAATTAACCTCAATCAAAAATAATATCCTATAAATGATGTTGACATAGTTGAAAATGATGAGTAAAACTTTTTGAGAGAAATATCCTTTTTTGTAAAATCATCTTAAAGTCACACATTTATAATGGAAGTAATTTAAAAGATATTTTTGAATAAAAGTGTCCCACCACTTTGAAAATTTTGAAAAAATAATCATTTCAAAACATTCATGTCCATATAAATAAATCCTTAAATTCATTTTGAAAACATGGACACTAATTAAACAGATTTAGAAAGATAATTATTTAAAACATTTAATATTATGATTTTTATAAATATTAGCTTTCAAAAATCCTTAAAATATTCATTTTGAAATCATTTTTAGGAAAAATGGACATGGATGATAAAAATTTCCCAGTAAATACATACACATAAACAATCTCAGATAATAATGAGATTGAAGAATTAACAATTACCTTGCACTTTCCTTTTGTAGAGGGTACGTTTAACTTCCTATACGAAGATTGTAGTATGTTATTAAATTATTATAGAACCAAATTAATATTTATGATGTCATACATGAGTCAGTTATTACTTTATACTTACCATTTAATAATAATTTCCATTATAAATTATCATTTCGGGTAATAATCGCATTCCTTATCGTACTTGTTTTAAGTTGTTACTCTTGATTGTATCACTTAGATAAATATTTAAATACTTCCAGAATATAAAAAATTATTTATATATGAAATATATTTAGAATATAAATATGTATAATAGACATATATATATGAAATGTAAAACACCATTTATGGAGACGGTAGTCCGTACATACGCATATTCATTGTTTCCGTTTTCATATCGTATTGAATGGAATTATGTGAATAATATATATTTAAGTACATATATATATATCCAGTAGAATTGTTATATCACATATTACATAATTATTTGTAATATATATTTTTATAATGGTCGATGAATGGTGAACGTGGAAATGAATCTCATCACGTCGTGGAGACGGTAATACGTATGTACGCATGAGCGACAATATAATTTTTTTAAAGGTGTGGAATTGGATGGTATATTAATTATAAAGACACATTATCATGTTATATTCATTATTTATATAAATATTACTCATCATTATATCCATCCAAATAACATAGTTTTGAATAAAAAATTACACAACAGTGTGGAGACGGTAAGCCGTACGTACACATGCATAGTGACATTATCATTCATGAGATGGATAGAATAATGAATATATTTGTTAAATATTTATAATAACATAATAGTATATAAAAGGTGGTGGAGTTATTATTTTCTAATGGAAATAACAAAGAAATAAGAAGTGGAAGAAGAAAAGAACTTGAATGATGGTGGTGAAATTATTACCTCTTCTTCGGGTTTTTTCTTTTGAATTAACAAAAAGGGCTCCTTACGATGGATTTCTGACTAAAGTAGGGCATGTAATATTAAGGTAGGATATTTGAGAATGTATTTGGGTAGAGTTTGGCCGAGCCAAAAGACTTTGAAGGTGTGAATTAGAGAGAAGGGGGAGTGCCCTTTTATAAGAGGTGTGAGGGGCACCTTAAGAAAAAACATATAATATTATTTTATAATAAACTCATTTTCAGTTTAAAATGGCTCTGAAATATATTATTTAAAGTATAAGGTGGGTATGTGTCAAAAACCACTCAACCAATAGGTTTCACTCATGTTCAGGTTACCATTTTAACCTTTGGATTTAGATTAAACTCCAAGTTAAATAATTTATCTTTTACCGTGTCTTCTTGTATTATTACACTATATGGTTAATAAACATACTATATACTACCAATATAAGACCAATTGATTCATTAATTAAATATATATTATTATATAAGCCTTTTGGACGAACCTTAAATTTTTAAGACCATTATATCAATTAATAATATAATATTTGTTTTAAAAACAATTTTCTGTTATGTTTGACACTAGATGAGATTTTCTTGTTAAAATAATAAAAGTTTGATTACTTCAAAAAAATACATTGAATCTATAATAACTTGTCATATTAACCTATTAAATTCTTTTATGTCATAAAACCTTTGAAATTATATTTATTTTAATATTTATAATACCATTTATTTGATTATTTCATTAATATGGTAATTATTGCATCATCATTGTGACATTAATAAACGTAATTATTTATTCTCTAGAATTTATAAATAAAATACCACTATGTAGGAAATATTTTTATCTTTCTACTGAATATTTATAGTATAATTGTTCTTATGTATAACTCTATATTAAAAATGGGTTAGTCATTAAACATTGATTTTAACTCTTTTAACTCTTCTTTAAACAAAATAATAATAAATGTCTTAATCTAGCCCAAGTGGAGCTAAAGGGTCATATTTTATTCCTAAGGTTTTGTTTAGTTGAATTTCACTTATCCAATAGAATTATTACATGTGTTAGGGTAATAATAATATCATTTTTACCCTTAATTACCATATTTACTTTTATCTGTGGTAAATAAAAGTAAAAAAGTTAGTATTCACTGAAAAATATTTTAATCTTATTGAACCAAATTTTACTCCTTGATATTAACCGTGTCTCTCGGATCTTCCAAATTCAACTCACAAAAGAAGTAAAATTATGTTTTAAATAAATTTTCAAAGCTCCTAGGAGGTGGGTAAAATACGATAAAAGTTCGATGAAATTTTTATATATCTTAAATTGTTATAAATTGACTCCGATGAATTAAAATGAACTTATATATGTACTATGTTTCTATTTTTATCATAAATAAAAATAATCAAAATAATTATTTGAATATAAATTCGATTTTTAATGATAACTCAGTGTTTTTTAACTATTCATAAAAAATTGAACGTTTTTAAAAAAATACCAAAAACTTCACCCTAGGATAATTTAGATATTCCAAATTCAAAAATGAAGCATATTTTACCATATTCAAAAATATAAGTTTCATTTATTAATTTAAAATTAATTCTGGTGGTCAAAACAAATAACGTGTTTTAAGAAATAGTAATTATCAATAGATTGACACTTGTTTATGTATAATTTCAATGTGAAATTAATTCAAATGACCCAAATTTGAATAAAGGGTAAAAATATTATCTAATTATACTTCCAAAACATTTAAATGTATAATTTCATACTATAAATTATTTTTATTAAAAAAGTTTTTTTCAGTTAAAATATAGTATTTTCACTATTCACCCATATATGAAAGTTATCAGAAAAAAACCAAAAAATTATTGAAACTAAATTCTGATATCCCGATTCAAAAGAAGAAGTTTATTTTGTGAAATTAAATATATAAAAGATTCAAATATTGGATTTAAAAAGGGTTCACCGTTAAAAGGCAGTAAAATTTCATTTTTTTGAAAAATAATTCATTTATCTGAAAAATTGTATTTATTATTACCTTATGTCTAAGAAAATCATAATGCGGATTATAAAATTATAAGGATTATATAATGTTTGAAATTCGGTTAATACTATTCATAACTGCTTGTGAACCGCTAGTTCGGAAAGTTGCAGTGCGCTTGAACTCATGGTTGCGTGTAGTGCATGTTATGGAATTATATTAAAGAAATAAAGTACTTTGAAATATTTGGGGGTTACATTAATCCCTCCTTCAAAAAATTGCGTCCTCACAATTTGAAATTGATCTTTGAAAATAAAAGGTTGAAAATAGAAAATACCTTTGTGGGAAACCCCACATAGGGAATTGGTTTAATAAAATTTAGTCTTAATAAGTGGAAAAGGGGAATGAAAAAGTCACCACCAAATTATGATTTTGATTCGGAACCATTGGTGGAAATTAACGACACATAATTAGAAAAAAATGTAAATATTTATAGGGAGTTATTGAGGTCATCAATCACAATCAATTTTAGAATTGTGGGTCTCAAAGCCACCAATCTAGGATGATTTAAAATACCATCAGTTCAATAAAATGTAAGGAATTAGGATAACACATTTTTGGTTTTAAGATACCTTCCCTAAAGTTTAATAATTAATTTATCCATAAAATATGAGGAAATATTTATATATATATATTCTTGACATGTATAGTTTCATCCTTCAACTAATTCATACCACAAACTCATATTTCACTTTATAAGATTTCAAATATTTATATATATATATATATATTCTATTTATCCTAATCATATAGGTTTCCAAAAATAATGAATTTATAATTCACATATCAGAACCTTTAAAAAAACTATATTATTCAATCCAGGACATCACGTGGGTCAATGATAGTTGATACACCCTATCCTTCCTTCGGTTGCAGGTTTAAGTCTTGCGGCCTTGCCAGACGTGACGGGTTGCCGCCCGACCTCCGGGTTGTCCTTTTCATGATAATCCAAAATAACCTTAACAATAGTATCCAATTTCTAACATAATCCATTCCATCCTTTATAATTATCCAAAATACTTATATCCAAACTCTCATTCCAAATTTTATAAGGACGTAAAACATAATGAGGATCTTTTTTTCAAGGTAATAACATGGGAACACCTTCATCGTATATTCTTTTAAAACACCGCAACATCCTGAATTACCAAAATCACGTATCTCATATTCCAAAATTACTACCTTAGTATCAGGAGCATATAATCACAAATTCCCATTGAAATGGTACTACAGTACAATCCTTATTTATATTTATAATTCATGTAACCAGTATACTATTGATAGAACACTCAAATGAAATAATTCTATAATAACAACATAAGAACACTAGTCATTCTTCTTCATAAGAGGTATTATCACAACTTTATTATTATCCAATAAAATCATTTGTAGTATACTCTTATGAATGGGACATTGATTCACGTAGTGTCTCAATGCCTTGCTGATGAATCATTTTAGATTTGAAAACTTTTTCTTACCCTTGCAATCACGTACTTGGTGTCCTTTTTCTCCACACTTATAACAAACTCCCATTACCTTCTAGCATTTACCAAGGTGATTCATTCCAAATTTTTCACATATTGGAAAATCCAACTTTCCCTTTATCCATCATTCTTTCTACCATCCTTTTCTTCTCTGGATTCCCTTCAAACAATAGGATTCAGAGAATTATTTACTTATCTTATTAACACAAGATACAATTTCTTCATATGTTGAGAATACATGGGAGACTATTTACCTTCTAAATTTTGGCTTAATACTGTGAAAAATATGATCCTTCATACTCTTTAGATCATATGTATTGCTGGAGTTCTCATTCCTTCTACTGGGCACCATTTCTAAACAATGGCATACACTAGTTCAGTTTATGAATTACAATTCATAATTCCAAACATGTAAAATACCTACGGTAAATTTAACAATTTATGGATATATTTCATAATCACAAAAACGTTTTATTTGTGAAGGTATATACTCATAAACCCTTCATAGTGGTTTGTAAAGAAAAAGAGAATTATCCTAATCATATCCCTCGAGAGTGTCGTAACCAAAAGTGAAGCAAGGCCCATTGTCATGCCCTTGTTCCCATTCAAGTCTAGCTCAAAGTGGTGTTTTCTGGTTTTACCCATATGTACATCTATGCTAGAGCCACCTCTACTTGGTTGTGTACAGACAATGATGTGTTTTCTTGGAAAACTCACAAAATATCTACATTACCAAAATTCTAGGAAGTCCTTCTATACTAATCCTCAAAGTCTATCTTAGGTCTATGTGCTCTAATCAGATTTTATCTAAATCTAGCTTCCAAGGTTATTGCAAAACTTCCTTTGATAACAACTATAACACCCCGACCCTAGTTACCCAGAGCTGGTGCATTATTTTAATACATTGGCGCAATTACAAGGAATCAAGTCTTGAATGACCGATTAGTTTAACAGTCTTGGAAAATAGATTACATACATTAACTTTAGATTAAAATTTGAAACATAAAACATAGCATAGACAGTTCTTTTAGAATTACATTTTTTTCCATTATCATAACCCTTCATATGAATCATAATACACTTGTTGGAATCCTGGGAAAATAAAACATAAGAAAGGGGTGAGCTCAGATGCTCAGTAAGGGTAAATAATTAAGTTGAAGCTATAAAATTTTAAGGCAAGATGTGTAATAAAAACAAAATCCTTTTAAACAACAACTTTAACGTAATATGGTAAAAATAAATGAATTATAACCATATAAACATGCACATTGATATTCTACAAGTTGAATAATCACATGTAATAAGTAATTTCACAATGAGGGAATGCCTAATACCGGGTATCATTACTACATAGTCAAGGCCTCGTCCCAAGACTAAAACTAAATTTTTTTCCAAGGCCTTGTTCTAAGACACTAGTTTGTCTCATGAGACCTACCGATAAATCTAGGATCTATAGTGTGATCCACCCATCACATACTAAGTCTACTGCATTCCTCATATGAATAGTTAAAACATAACATCAACATTCGTATTAAAACTAGAATACAAAATGTCAATACATTAACCATAAACCATGAATTGTATAATAATAGAACATCCACAGTCAAACATATCATAACTCATTCGATAAAATATGGAATATTATATTATAATAAATCATCCTCAATAAAAAATATTATCTAGTAATGGATGCTGACATGGTTGAAAATGATGTGTAAAACTTTTTAAGAGAAATATCATTTTTATAAAATCATTTAAAAGTCACACAATTATAAAGGAAGTAATTTAAAATATATTTTTGAATCAAAGTGTCTCATACCACTTTGAAACTTTTGAAATTAATTACCATTTCACAACATTCAAGTCCATATAAATAAATCCTTAAAATCATTTTGAAAACATTGACATTAATTAAAAAGATTTAGATAGATAAATCATTAAAACATTTAAAGTTCTGATTTTGATAATGGGTACCTTTAAAAATCCTTAAAATATTCATTTTGAAATCATTTTAATGAAAAATGTACATTGATGATAAAAATGTCCCAGTAAATATGTACACATAAACAATCTCGGATAATTAAGAGATTTAGGAATTTACCCTTACCTTGCACTTTTCTTTAGTCGAGGGTATGTTTAACCTCTTGTATAAAGAGCGTAGTATGTTATTAAATTATACTAGAACCATATTAATATTTATGATATCATACATGATTTAGTTTTGACTTTATACTACCCATTTAATAATAATTTCGATGTTAAATTAACCTTTCGGGTAATAATCGCAATCTTTATCGTACATGTTTTAAATTGTTACTCTTGATTGTATCACTTAGATCAAGATTTATATACTTTAATAATATAAAAAATAATTTATATATAATTTATATTTAGAATATAAATATATATAATAGAAATATATATATGAAATGAAAAACATCGTTTGTGGAGATGGTTGTCCGTACATACGCATAAACGTTGTTTCCATTTTCATATCATATTGAACGGAACAATGTGAATAAAGTATATGTAAGTACACACACACATATATATATATCCTATAGAATTATTATTCCATATATTACATACTTATTAGTAATATATATTTTTATAATCATCGATGAATGGTGAACGTGGAAATGAATCTCATTGCATCGTCGAGATGGTAATACATACATACGCAAGATCGACAATATCATTTCATTAAAGGTGTGGAATTTGATGGTATATTAATTTTACAGGGACATTATCATGTTATTTTTATTATTTATATACATATTACTCGTCATTATATCCATCCAAATAACATAGTGTTGAATGACAAATTACACCACGACGTGGAGACGGTAAGCCGTACGTACGCATGCTTGGTGACATTATCATTCATAAGATGGGTAGAATAATGAATATAGTTGTTACATATTTATCATAACATCACATTATGTAAAATATACTGGATTTATTATTTTATAATGGAAATAACAATGAATGAAGAAGTGGAATAAGAAAAGAACTTGAAAGAGGGTGGTGAAATTATTAACTATTCTTCGGGTTCTTCCTTTTGATTTGATCAAAAGTGCTCCTTAAGTTTCATTTCTGACTAAAGGAGGGCCTATAGGATTAAGGGAGGATATTGTAGAGAGTATTTGGGAAGATTTTGGCTGATACAAAAGGCATTTAAGTTATTAATTATAGAGAAGGGGTAGTTCCCTTTTATAAGAGGGGTGAGGGGTACCTTAGGAAAAACTTAAAATATTCTTTTATAATTAAATCACATTCAGTTTATAATGACTAAAAAATGCATTATTTAAAGTAAATGGTGGTTATGGGTTGAAAACCACTCAACCAATAGGTTTTAGTCAACTTTAGGTTACCATTTTAACCTTATCATTTAGATTTAACTCTATGTTAAATAATTTAACTTTTACAGTGTCTTCTTCTATTCTTACACTATATGGTTACTAAATATGCTATATACTGCCAATAGAAGACCAATTGGCTCATTAATGTCATATATATTATTATATAAGACATTTTTCTACACCATAAATTTTTAGGACCATTATATCAAATAATAATATAATATTTGTTTTAAAAACTATTTTATGTCAATTTTGAAACTATTTCGTACTTGTTTTTTGTTAAAATAATAAAAGCATGATTACTTAAAAAAAATACATTGAATCAATCCTAAAATGTCATCTTCACCTAAAAAATTCGTGGATGTCATAAAAACATTGAAATAATATTTATTTTAATACTTATAATACAATTTATTTGATTCATTCATTAATAAGGTAATTATTGTATCATCATTGTGTCATTAATAAACGTAATTATTTAATCTATAAAAATTATAAATAAAATACCAATTTTTATTAAATATTTTTTTTATTTCTAATGAATATTTATATTCTAATTTATATTATGTATAACATCTATATTAAAAATGGTTTAGTCATTAAACATTGATTTTAACCCTTTTATCTTTTCTTTAAACAAAATAATAATAAATGTCTTAATCGAATCCAAGTGGAGATAAAGGGTCATATTTTCTTCCTAAGGTTTTTTTGGTCGAATTTCACTTATCAAATTGAATTAGGACACGTTTTAGGGTAATAATAATATCATTCTTACCCTTAATTACCTTATTTACGTTTAACCATGGTAAATAAAAGTAAAAAATTATTATTCACCAAAAATTATTTTTATCTTATTGAACAAAATTTTACTCTTTGATATTAACCTTGTCTCTCATATTTTCAAAATTTAACTCATACAAGTTGTAAAATTATGTTTTATATAAATTTTCAAATGCTCCTAAGAGGTGGGTAAAAGACGGTAAAAGTTTGATAAAATTATTACTTGTCTAAAATTGTTATAAATTGACTCCAATGAATGACAATAAACTTATATAGGTATTATGTATCTATTTCGACCTAAAATACTAAATAATTATTTAATTATTTAAATAAAAAAATTTCTTTAAACGATAACTCAGTGTTTTTTCCACTATTCATCAAAAAATTGAACGTATTCAGAAAAATACCAAAACTTCACGCTAAGATAATTTCGATATTCCAAATCAAAAAATGATGTATATTTTACCAAATTCAAAACATATAATTTGAATTTTTTAATTTGAAATAAATTCTCGTTGTCAAAATTAATAGCATGTTTTAAGAAATAGTAACGATCAATAGATTGAGACTTGCTTATGTATAATTTCAATGTGAAATTAATTACAATGAAAAAAATTGGATTAAAGGGTAAAAATATAATTTAATTATTCTTACAAAACATTAAAATTTATAATTTTAAACCCTAAATTATTTTGATTAAAAAAGTTGTTTTCAGTTAAAATATAGTATTATTCAATATTCACCCAAATATGAAAGTTATCAGAAAAACACCTAAAATTTATAGAAACTAAAATCGTATGTCCTGATTCTAAAGAAGAAGTTTCTTTTTTCAAATTGAATATATAAAAGTTTAAAATATTTGATTTAAAAAGGGTTTGCCATTAAACGGTGGTAAAATTTTGTTTTTTTAAAATAATTCATTTATCTGAAAAAATGTATTTATTATTACCTTATGTCTAAGAAAATCATAATATGGACTCTAAAATTATAAGGATTATATAAAGTTCAAAAATCAGTTAATACTATTTATAACTGCTTATGAACGGCTAGTTTGATAAGTTGTGGTATGCTTGAACTCGGTGTTGCGTGTAGTGCAAGTTATTGAATTAAATTGAAAAATAACATACATTGAAATCATGGGGTGTTACAATAATAACCTAAATCTATCTCCAATTTTATTAAATGGGGAAATAACTTTTCATTCATGTGTATGGTAGACTATAGCCTCACCAACCGATATAGTTCATTTTTCATTATAATCACTCAAGACTGGCCATAATGATGGAATTAATTTGTATATATTATTTTTGAGCCATATTTTTCAGTATAATAGAATAATATATCAATTATGTTCTTAATTTCCATTCACATAAAAATGATAACATCATTTGTGCGTACGTGTGAACTTTCACCTCCATGAAGCGATGTGAATTATTATTATACCCTACATATATTGTACATATATATAAGTATATTTAATTTTTTTTATAATTTTATGAATAATATGGCCATTATATAAATATAAAAGAATAATTACCTTATTTCTATATTGATCAATGAAAAATGAAAATGTTACTCATGCGTATGTACGGCCTACCGTCTCTATAATTATAATGTGGGTCATTATTTAATACCATAATTAGTGGTTTGATTTAAAATTATAACGAATTTATAAAAGTGATCCTTATGTAATTAATATTATTTTTTAGATCATGGAATTATGACTACTTGGACTATTCAAATTGTACCAAGTTCATTTTCGACTCATGTATCGAATATCGACAAACCTGTTGATATGAACTTATATAATTATGTAATTTTCATAAAATGAAAATAAGTGATATAAAAGAAATAATAAGAATGAAATAGGTTATTAAAAAATTAAAAATAAGAATAATTTTATTTTTCAGTAATATAAATATTATATGTGATGAATCATACTAACGGTAAGGGACTTCATATCAATCTCCTTTCATTGATACATTTCATGAAAATATGTATTTTTATTCATTTAAAAGGTGTATATACATTCCCTATGATGCTTCTTATCCATATGTTATCTATAATAAAGTAATTTTATGTTTTGATAAATGTATTAATTCATCAAGATTGAGATTTAAATTTTCAAGTGTTATGGGCCACTTTGAACATTTAAAGAAATAATTATCAAATCTTTTTCTTTATTATATTAATTTACTTATTTATATAGATTAATATAAAAGGATTATAATGGAAATTTTATGTCTTTATAGAATTTTATTCAATTTTTTGAAACGGAATATTTGTATATGAAGAATTTTCCATTCATAACAAAATGACTAAATGAATGTTTTTTATAAGGTGATAATGACTTCTCCTTCATTGTAAACGTTATTTAATATTTAACCCCATATATAATCTTCAATGTCTTTTAAAAGGAAAATAAATCTTGTATTTCATTTTTTTGTAACTTTCCATTGAAATTAGGTTCTTACATAAAAAAATTTTTTATATGAAATTATTTTTAAATATGGGATTAGAAGAGATTTTAAAAAAGGTTTTGTGATG
Source organism: Viscum album (assembly GCA_963277665.1). Taxonomy (NCBI): domain Eukaryota; kingdom Viridiplantae; phylum Streptophyta; class Magnoliopsida; order Santalales; family Viscaceae; genus Viscum; species Viscum album. The sequence continues at coordinate 626,900,531 of OY728161.1, forward strand.
AAATGTTTTATTCCTAAAAACGTACATGAGAAATATATGAATATAGTGAACTTGATATAAATTATATGATGGGTTGAGCCCCATTATATATCATATGTGGTCTCGACACATCTTATATGAATGGTTAATCCCTTTTAATGCTCATGAGTGAGCCCTTTATGTCTTATATGAAGGTATGATCCAAATTACATCTCATGGGTGAGCTCGATATAGCTTATATGAAGGGTGATCCCATTATAGATCTCCCATTCATCGAGTAATAATAATATTCGAAGTAAACCATATGGTTATTCAAATTGAAAAGGGGTTTCAAATGGATTTATATATATGAATCCATAAGTGACCTAATGGATTTTTAATATGTTGTTATTGGTTTTAATGATTTCATTGGAGAAAAAAAGTATTATTGTTATTCAGGTGAATATGTTAATTTCATTATCTCAAGGAACATTAAATGGGATAAAAATTTTAGCAAGACTAATGGTTTTCTTTTTTTTATATCCCTTTTGAGATTTTTTTCCCATCCTTTTTTTTTAAATGTTTTTCCCATGATTTAAGGAAGGATATAGTCAATAATAGAATCAAGGAAAAATTATTATGATTAAACAAGAAAATAAATCATATTTAGTTTTTTAAAGTTCTTATATTAGGAAATAAATAGATACTATAGAAAATGCCCTCTTTTTATTTCTATGGTTTTGTTATGTAATAGTTATGGACTAATTCTCTAAATATCTAAACCTATAATAATCTCCATTTTCATTTCTTGATGTAACTCAAGATTATGTAATGTTTATGGATGGAACCATGTAGTTGGCATCAGAGGTCAATTTACGTTACCTTACGGGTAAAGATAGTGTTAATTTCATTCCTTTAGATGATTTTAATTTATGTTCAATTTGAAATGATGTATCCTTTTAAGATTACATTATTAATTCATCAAAACTATGTATCTTAGGAATAGTTTTACATATAGAAAATAGTAAATCTATAATCGGAGGGCATCGAGAGGAAAACAACCATTCAAATCAACATCATGAGGTGGTAATAATTGGAACTGAATAGTTTGGTGTAATAATGGCTTAGCTGACTCATGTAATAAATGGTTGTGGTTTCCATGAAAGTGACCATCTAGGTAAACCATAGAGAAATATGTCAGTAGTGGAACATCTTATGAGGCAACATCCCCTATAATTTAATGGATCATCGGACCTAATGGCACATGGGGATGGGTCAATACTCAGGAGAAGTTATTTGAAGTCATGGTATGTTCAAAGCATAAAAATTTAACTCTTTTCCATATATTGTTTTCAAGGTAATGATGATAAATGGTGTTCATTGGATAATAATTATAGAGAAAAAATGATATTTATTCCATGCAATGGGAAGAATTTAAGGATTATTTCCTTGAGAAATATTTCCCTAAGGTTGTTCGGCTTAGGATGGGGAAACAATTCTAGGGATTAATGAAAAAATATGACAATTAAGTTTCCACATATGAATAAAACTATACAAGATTTTTCTAGTATGTTTTTGGATTTTATTTGATACATAGATAGCAAAATTGATAAATTTTATAACGGGTAGAAACCAGGGATACTAAGATATTTGGCCACCCAAGTGTTTAATCGTTATAAAATAATGGATCATTATTATGAAAATGTTGAAATGGAATTTGATGCCACTTACGGTCCACAAGCTGATAACAACAATAAATAGTCATGGTGGTAGGAAATTGACAAGAATCCAACTAATAATTATGCAGTTAAGCCTATAACTTCTTTTAAGTGAGGTAAGATACATTTTTGGTTAATGTATGTTCAGATCTCTTAAGTGTTACCAATGTGGTATGTTTGGTTAGAAGGTTCATGACTATAAACAAAAGCCTCATGATTAGTCCATAAATAACATAAGAGGTAGAAAGTCAATAGTAAGATTCTTTTGCTATAATGAGTTGGGAAACTATGAAAATAAGTATCCAAAGTTAATTACATAGGTAGAAAATTATTATTATTGTAAAAAAAGGTTTGGGAAAATCTTTTTCTACAACTACATTTGATGTTGAGACATCAGGTGAAGTAATGAAAGCTCTTGAGGGCCCAATATTTTTCAAAGTATAACCATAAGTTTAATGTTTTATACACACCATATAAGGTTTTATGTTTTGTGATAATGAGTTATTAAAGATAGTTCTGAATGATGTTTTTTGGGGTTATGTTTATGTAATACTTTGATTAATGTGAAAGTATTCCTTTACTCATGGAAATTAGTTTTAAAATATTTATAACCATTTTTTTGTGATATTTGATGCTTATGTTTATTCTTAGGGTTGTACAACATAATTATGGTAATATTATAAGGTTGAAATTGTTCTTATAAAATAAAAATACATCAAGTATGTTTGTTTCCTATCATTATTATTATTAGAAGTAAATAAATTCAACAAATCGATGAAAGGAATATTTTAATAAAAATTTTATCCATTTACTTTTCTGAATATAAAATCTATGACCATTTAACCCATCACAATTTATTGTTTTTTTATTGTTAAATTTTTTAGGATAATGTTTTTTATCACGCTTCTTCAAAACATGTTGGCTAGTTTTATCTTATATATCAATGTTTTCTTACATGGAACCCTAAAATTTTGTTTCTCATGTGACCTTTATACTTAACATTCTTTTCAAGTGGATGTTTTATGGAATATTGTTCTAATATGGTATTTAAATCATGTTACCAAGCACAAATTTAAAATTACGAGGACATAATTTTTCAAAAGGGGTAAGGATGTAACATATCATGTACATAAAGAATAATAATTTTTTATATTTGTTAAATATTAAGAGTTAGATATTAATTTTACCTTAAATGGGTTTTATGTTCAATAGCATACCCAATAGGGAACAATGTGTTTCTCTTAATTCTTTTATTACATACAATGCTATGTTATATTGAAAAAGAAATAATATATTATAATATTATTATTTTAAATGGTAGTTATAACCTAGATGTTGTATTTCTAGATTTAAAAAACTAACTGTATTATGTTTAAAATTTTTTATTAAATTTTTTTACTTTCTTCCAACAAATATTAAATAATTAGAATGAAAATAAATTCAATTTTAAACATAAAAGACTATAATATTATTAAAAAGTAAAATTTTCCACATTTTAATGGAGAAAAATTTTAAATACAGTTTTTTCACTTTATATGTTATATTTGACAAATTAAACTTCTTTTCTTAATCGGGATAGAAAAATTTACTTTGGTTGAATTTTTGGTATTTTTCTGATAAAATTTATATTTTAATGAATAGTTAAAAATACTACATTTTTAAATCAAAACTACCTTTTTGTATAAATTATTTACACTATTAGATTATGCTTCTACACAGTTTTAAGGTAAAATTAGATGATGTTTTTATCATTTACCCCAATTTAGTTCATTAGATACATTTTGGAATTAAAATTAAACAGCAAAACTATGTGTACATTTAAATGTTTTACTTAAATAATCGTTTTGTAGATCCATCAATGAGATTAGTGTTAATCCTAATTTAACCACTTCAATGACATGAACATAAAAAAATAGACATGCATGGTTGTACTTGGTATGAAAAATGTGGTCCAATAAGATCAAATTAATGTTTGGGAAATAGTAACTTTAGTATTTTATTTACTATAATTAAAAGAAAATATGATAATTAAAGTTAAAATTAATATTATAATATTATTAAACTACTCATACACATTCCATAATCTTATTAGTTGATTTATTATTGACCATGACCATCCTTGTCAAAAAATCATGTCCTTTGGAAGCCACCTGGCTGTGATTATAACATCTATAACATTTAATTTAATGTAAAGGAAAATATATCATAAAATGTATATTCTTACTAAAAAAATTAATATAGGGTCATGTATATGAAAAATTAAACTATTAATAGACCTTAATAATAAAAAAATATTATCTAAAACATGGTAATTTATTTATTATTTTTAAGAATTAAATAAATAAATTTATGTATGACACAAAGCTGGTGTAGTAATATATTTCTTAATGAAATAATCAAATAATTGTTATTAATAATATTAAAATAAATCAAATTTTAAATATATTATACCATATAATAATTTTATGGATTACTATGGCATGTTATAATTGAGATAATTTAGTGTTTTTATGTAATATAGTTTTTATGATATTTTAAAAAAAATCATGTAATGAATAGTGTCAAAACTATTATGTTCCATATATTAAAATATAAAATACCTGATTAAACGATAAAAAATTTATACAAATATAATATTTATAAAAAAATTATATGATGATATAATTTTCATTAATTACTCATTATTTGATCTTTTCGAATGATTTATTATTTATTTTATCCCTTTAAATGAAAATTACATTATAAAATTGGTAGAGTTATAAGGGGTTTAAAAGATATGGATTAAACAAAATACTAAAAGTAGACTGATTTTTATTTTATGATTTTATTTAGATCCATTTTAATATTATATAGTATATAAATTAGTTTGACCCTATTTGAGTATGTATAGAATTTATATCAATTTAATGCTTTTAATAATTCCAAGGATACCCCATATCTCTCTTCCAAAAAGGAACCAATCCATCTCTATTACTCACAATTCTAAAACCTTTTGGTTCTACCAACATATTCCCAAAACCATTTCTTTAATCCCTCACCACATTATTGAATCCTTATTTTACACATAACTCCATCTATAGAGGTGTTAAGGTGTTAAGAAATGTGATCATATGAAGTGAAGGTAATGTTTTTATTTAAGTATTTCTATTTCATTTCTTCTTCCACTTCTTTAAAATATCATTTAACCATTATGAAATAATAAATAAAGTATCATCAATATACTTCTATTTTTTTATTTAAATACAATCACCAAATCTGTCTCCAATGTCATCAAATGGGCAATTGACATTCAATTCATATGTACAGCGGACTACTGCCTCGTGAACCGATATAGTTAATTTTTCATTATCATTTCTCATGAATTGTCATAATGATAGAACCAATGTTTATATATGATTTCATGAAATATTTATCATTCAAATAGAATAATATATCAATTATTTTCATACTTTTCATTGACAAAAAAATGATAATGTTGTTCGTACGTATGTGTGAACTATCAGCTCCATAAGGCGATGTGAATCATTTTTATTCACCACGTCACTTGTATGATATATATAAGTATATCTAAATGATTATTATGAATTTAAAAATATTATGATCATTCTATAATTATAAAATTATAATTAAATTATTTTTATAATGATCAATGAAAATGGAAAGGTTACTCATGACAATATGGACTATTAACAACCTTCCAAGTTCATTTTCAACAAGAACTATTGACATTCTATCAAGTTCATTTTCTACACATGTATTGAATATCAAGAAATCAACTCATATAAACATATATAAATATGTAATTTTTTATAACATAATAATAAGTGCTATAAATGAAATAATACAGATGAAAAAATTTCTGAAGAATGTATATATTAAAATAAGTTTATTATTCGGGAATATAAAAATTTTACATGACGAGTCGGACTAGTTGTAAGGGACTTCATCTCAATTTCCTTTAATTTAGGAATTTATTGAAATTTTTCACCTTTATTCTTATGTAATATGGGCATACAGTGACTAATACATTTCTTATACTTAATTTTTTTATAATAATTTTATTTAAAATTTTTGTTACTGTATTAATTCATTCGTATTATGATTTAAATGTTCAAGTGGAGTGAGACACCATAAACATTTAAATATTTAAATATCAAATAGTTTTCATCATGATATTAATTTACCTATTTATTTAAATGTATATAAAAAAATTATACATTACATTTTATCTCTATCTTTAATTTTAACTGTGTTTTCAAAAGGAATATATTTATAAGAAGTGTTTTATTTTCTTTAGAAAATGTCAAATAAAATGTTTTGTTTATACGTCGATAATGACTTCTCTTCCGTCATAACCATTTTTTTATATTTATCATCCTCTATAAACTGTAATGTATGTTAAAAATAAAATCAATCCAATATTTACCTTTTTTGGTAACATGGTTTTGAAAATGGGATTTCAAATGAAGAATGTATTTTTATAAAAAAGTGTTTTTGATATGGGATTAGAAGAGTTTCTCAAAGGGTGTTGTTATGAAGGTGTTTTATTCAAGAAATGGTACTTAAGCATTTTATGAAACAGGTGAGTCTGATACAGCTTATATGAATGTTTTTCCCCATTATAGCTTATGGGTGAACCTAAAATATCTTATACGAAGAGTTGATCCCAATTATAGTTCACATGTGAGCTCGTTTTATATTTTTGAACAGAAGATCCCCATTATAGATCACAGGTGAGCCCTATATAGCATATATGATGGGTGATTCCCAATATAGATCTACAATTAATTGGGTAATGATAATATTGGAAGTAAGAAATTTTGTTATTTCAATTGAAAAGGGGTTTAAATAGTATTTTTTATATGATTTTCTATGTCAGCTTACTAAATTTTAATTTCTTTCAATTGGTTTTAATTTTATTCATTGAGAAAAAAATACGAGCTTTATACATGGTAAGGTGTTTTATTTCATTCTCTAAAAGAACTTTAAATGGGTTTCCAGCTTTTAGCAAGACTAATATATTTTTTTTATGTCTCTTACTGATCTTTTTTTACTCATACCATGTTTTTCCATGTTTTTTATGAGATTTAATCGAGAATAGATTCTAGGATGGAATCATAGAAAATTTATGATGATTAAATATGAAATGAAAACATGATTCTTTTTCAAATTTATTCTGTTATGAAATAAATGAATTATTTTTGAATTGTCCAAATTTTATTTCTCTGGTTTTGTTACGTAATATTTAAGGCCTAATTCTCTAAAGCTCGAAACCCAAAGAGATCCTGAATGTGAATTATTGAATTAACCCAAGATTATGTACTGTTTAAGGTTGGGGACATATACTTTATTTGGGATATTATAAACCAACAAGTATATTAATTTCATAAATATAATATAAATATTTTAAATACACCATTATATCCATCCTTCATAGTTTGTGATGGAAAATGAGATACATCAGTTTGTGAGTTTATAGTCTTTCACAAACACGATCGACAGGTTCATTTCCCATTTAATGGATGAGGGGACTGATGTAGGTCACTACCTTAACATAATAAAATCTCAGTTTATTTTAAATAATGGTTATAAAATATTATCATATATTAATATTGTTAAAATGTGTTATAATTAGACTAAAAATGAAAACGTGTAGTTATACAATTTAACTCACATTCTGGAAAGCTATTTAGATTTAACATAAAATCATTTTTATATTGGATATATGATCTAAAATAGGAGTCTATGATTTGGGGATAAAATGTATTAATATATTAATGAATTTCTTGGAAATCTAAAGGGATTTTAAATTGTGAATCGGAGAGGATAAACCAATTTTATGCCATTTTATACCCTTATCTTCTTCATTTAATCCCTGAAAAACACATGTTTACATTATCTGAAATAATTAATATTTATTATTTTAACATTTAATTATGGTCCAAAATTAAGTTAAACTAATTAGATAATATTTTTTATTATTATTAAAAAATGGAATCTATTTTTTCAAAATCAATTCACGTAATTGGAATAATTTAATATAAAATTAAACCCATAGACATGACAAAAAAACTACTCTAAATAAGTGTATTTTTCCAGGAAAATATGATCTTATATTAATTGTATGAATAAAAATAATCATTAAATAATTTTAAAAAAAATTTATTCTTAATATATAAATTTAATTTAAATAATTTATTTTTTTAATTTTTATTAATTTAAATGTTCAAACATTATACACTTTAAAACATTTTTCATTATAATGTGTTTTTAAAGAAAAAATAATATAATATAATCTAGTATAAATGTGATTAAAAAATAATTAAATGGACTAAATAAGAAAAATAATAATTAATTAAATTTAATCCAAATTTTAATTCTAATACGTATTTTAAATTAATGATTATTTCAATAAATGACAAATTGAAAGAAAACGATATTTTCACTATTCACTAAAAAACATTATTTTCTAAAAAATCCTAAATAATACCCAAATATAATTTTGAATTTTTGTTTAAAAAAATTATGATTAATTATCAAAATAAAATTACTAAAATCGGTAAAAATTAATTTTATATTATGCATGAAATACCCAACTAAACTACATTTGAAAATAATACAGTTTTTTCAGAAAATATTTCTTTTTCATTCAAATGATTATTATTTTATTTATAATAAATAAAATAACTATTGAATTTATTTTATACATGTTTAAACCATATATTTATAATAATATATTTCTCCCAATTCATATTCAAAAAATTAACAATTATGTATAACGATATACTGTATTACAATTTATTGATACTCGAGATTACATGTTCTCCAAGCTATTGAAAGGAGTCATTGTATTTAAATGAAATTTTGTGATAAAGACATATATGTGTTTCATTTTATTATATTTTTGTGTGTGTCATATAATATTTTTAAGATGATGTTTCACTTTTTAAATCCCAGGGTGTTAGAAAAATAAGTTCACCAAACATGAAGAAACATTTTTTTAGAAAAATAACATTTTTAAGAATAAAATATGATTATTTTTTAAACCATTCCTATAAAAAATATTAAATGAATTATAAGAAAATTTATTCAATATATTATATATAATTTTCATTAAAATAATTCACTAATAGTGAATAATTAAATTTATTAAGATAAATCCATATCGCATGCGTAAATATTTTTTAAGAAAAATATTTCTTTAACATTAAAATGAATTCATTTTTAATCTATAATTAAAATATAAGAAATTTATTAAATTTATACATATTTAAAAAACTATGAATTTTAAAATTTATTTTGTCTTATTCGTATCAACCAATCCAATAACTAGGTGTTAATAATCACATTAGAAAATAATATTTTAATAATATATCACCATTCATCTAACTCAGTGTTCCATATTACATAAAATATTGAAGAAATTAAATTTATTTGAAATAAATATTTCATAAAATCTCATGTTGATTCAATATCTTAATCCTATGGAATCTTTTTAATTTATTAGCCCAGTTGTTGATACTTTAGATAAATTTTTATATGACTCAGAAGGGACCATTTTTATGGTATGTGTTTATGTTATATCGTAATACTCTAAGATTTCATTTTAAATTGTCTTTTAAAAAAACAATATGTTTGATATAATACACCACTCGTAGCCTCAATCTTATATAAACAATGAAATATTATTATTATAATATGAATATTATAACAAAGTCATTACGATGGTCGATATAAATTGAAATAATAAAATTATAAAGTATATGTAATATAGTTTTCGATTAATAAAAATAATTAATTCAATAAATAATGTTAATATTAATCTAATTTCAGTTACATGTAAATGAATGAAAATAACTCCATTTAATTCTTTAATATAATTTTTTCCTAAAGATGTTTTTAAGAGTATTATATGTGGGTAATAAGAAATGTTTTTTATACATTCATAAATTACGTTTTTAAAAATAAAAATCCTTATTTATATCATTGTTTCAAAATTCTGTTATGTATATTTTTTGAATTTTTCAAGATATATTGATTTTTAATTGAATAGTGAAAAATACTAAATTTCAAAAAATAAAACTTCATTTATTTTCATTCTGTTAAAAAATATCATTATGTTTACTATTTTATCTTATGTCACGTAAGTCTCATTTTATTAAATATAGTCCTATTAAGTCAATGGGAATCAAAATTACCATCGATTGTAGTGTAAAATTATTTTTATGTTTAAGATGGGTATTTTTCTAAAAATTGTTTTTGATGATTCTGTGTACTTATTTAAAATAAATTGATTCCAATTATAGGAATATTAATTTGAAAAATGGATTTAATATTTTGAATTAGTATTTTCATATTTTTTGAAAAGCTAAATTTCATTTTTTTCATAATAAATAGTAAATATAGTAAAAACATAGCCATCGTGACAATGAGTAAAATGGATTCAATATGGTTATAACTGTGGATTAATTCATCAAATTTACTGTTAAATGTTCCTTTATTTTATTTAAAGTGTTAATATTATCCACACTCATCCAATATTGGAATATATGTAATTTTGGCTTCATTTGTATTTGATAATGACATTATTATTACTTTAAGCCAAGAATACTTACAAAATGTCACTAACATTTTTTAATAGTCATAACATCCATTCCTTGAGTATGAAAAAAATTATTATTGGTTATGAATAGATATATTAAATTGTGTAAATTATTTTTATTATAGTAATGTATTTTTAATTTTTGTTGACGGAATGATTACCTAGAATGATTACGTAACACAGACATAGTACTTTTGATAAGTAGTAGAATAATCAAATAAATAATTTTTCAAATTTTAAAAGTAATATATTTTTTATGAAATATGTTTTTAGAATTTATTTAATTAAATAATTTAGATTCTATTTTCATTATTATTTTTATTTCTTTTAAGACATATATTGTGAATGGTCCTGAAAAAGGTTGTAAATGATACTTAATGTTTGAAATTTACTTTCAAACAATTATAAGGTAATTAATATAGTATAATAACACAAATTTATAGGTAAATTTATATAATATCATTAATTACCCATTTATTTTTCAAATTACATTTTTAATTTAATTTCATAAACCTTAAGTATTGAAAAATTTGTTACCACGATTAAGGTTAAAAGGGTCTAACAAAGGTGTTAAATCAAAATATATGCTATAAAATTCCAAATAAACATGTATAAGCTACATTGTTTAATCATATTTCGACCTTATTATATTGATCATCAAATACATGTCACTTTTTATCCATTTTACATCATTTAAATAAACATTATATATTAGTATTTCATGCATATATAATATTTTGACACTCTTCATTTATAAAAGGGAACCAACACTCCACTCTTCATCATGATTAATTAGCCAATTATGTCATAAAATATAAAAATATTTATATCCTATGTTACATCTAAACATTATATTCTTTTTCTTCCCATAATACCAACCTATGAATTCATTAGGTGTAAGTTAACGGAGGATTTCCAAAGTATATGTATAAATCTTAACCGTGTTTCTTTATTTTATTTCTTCTACTACCTTCTTAATTTATTTCATAAACATTATGGTAAAATAAAATTTATATCTAATATATTATAAATATTTATTATTCTTATGCCACAACCTTTATTGAACTCATTTTCCATCAAATTGGAAATGAAAGCACTGTGTGTGCGTATGTGTGGACTCCCGCCTCCACAAAGAGAGGTATTTAATTTTTCATCACTACCTCACAAGGATAGTTAGTGTGGTGGAATTATTATATATAAATTATATTAATGAAGTTAATTTAATTTTATACATATGAGATTCGTTTTTCATATTATACTGCAAGAGGTGGGGTGGAATGCCTTTAAAAATATTGAAAATGGAAGATGTAAAATAGAAATTCTTTTGATTTTGAAATGATAACCCAATAATGTGATGAAATAAATAATGTAATATTTGATGAAATTGATACGTACTAATAAATCATAAAAAAATAATAGAAATGACCATATAGAGTAAATGAAATTTTATGTATCAATGATTAATGATTAAATGCATAATATAAAAGATAGTTAACACCATTTTATAAAGAGTTCAATAATAGCTCAGTGTGAGACCCTAAATCTCTACCCATCAATTTTAGAGATAAATTTTATTAATGCCTTTAACTTGGTGGCTATCAAGAAAAACATCCCAAAAGTTTTTTGTTAGTGATAACTTTTTTGTGCTTTAATATTATTGAAGGAACTCATCCATCAATTTTATAGTATTGAAAACCAATTATAAAATGTAATTAGAAAATATTGTTTTTATGTTGATAACCCATTAAATGTTTCTCAGTAATCCATCATAAAGATTGGTACAGTTTAGGATTATAGATTTATATAAATATTGATAACCTTTGGGGGATTTATTATTGACAATTATAGATACATTTTCTTCTCATACATATTTTTTTCATCTTCATAGATGAATATTCATTACATTACACAAATACACTCTTGAGAACCATAATAGTTTAGTGAATTTTGAAACATTGAACACAATCCACTTAATTTATTAAATATATTAAATGTCTCCAATAAAGGTACTCCACTTTAGTACTCATACGTAAAGATTTTCTTTGTAACGTGGGGAATGATAACCTATGAAGAAGTAAGCTTAGATCTTGATTAAGGGTAAACCATAGATATATGTAAGTATAACATAAGAATAAGTGATTGAGAATATTGGGATAACATTTAAAAATAATACCCATCAAAAAAAAGATTTTAATTTGGGGTCATGGATGAAATATCGGATGTTCATAATACAAGTTTATAAGGAAATCAAAGAACATGATCCATGGGAGAATTTTATTGGAATAAGACATAAAATTGTGTTATACACCTAAGAATATAAAATCTTATGTGAAGGATATATACCATGACATTAATAAAATTATAGGATTTATATAATCACCCATGTACCAACTTAAATATTGGGATGACCTCCCATGTACCCACTTATTTCTGGCATTAGATAACCACCAGTATACCATCTTTTTTTTCTTGGGATAACCTCCCATGTACGAAATTTTTTGGCTCTATGTATAATATTTTGTAACATATATTTTTGGTCTTGTGATGGCATCCAATTTACCATCTTATTTTGGGAATGGGAATTCCTCCCATGTACCCTTTGAGGTCATATAACATTAATCATTACCCAAATCATTAGATGGATGTATAGCTCCCACAAATCATATAATCAGAATCATATATACATGAGACACTATGTAATAAAACATTCAATATATCAGTATCCATGAAATTAAAATAGGTTTCATAATTATTTCATCATATAATAACCGTTGTAAAATATATAGATTTCATAATCATTTCATTATTTCATCATTTCATAACCCATTAAATGAATAGATATTCATAATAGTTCTATCAGGGTATAACCCATGGAAGAGAAATGGTATTCATAAAAATCCTATCATCATAAATAATACCATTTTTATAATGAATAATAATTCTATCCTTGGATCATATAACTAATCAAGAATAATTAATCTCAAAGGAATTAATTTTTGATGAAAAATGATTTTTAAAGAAAAACACTTGGAATGATTATTTAGGAAAATAACCTTTCATTGATTTTTTTTTAAAAATTAAACATTATAAAGTATTTTTTAAATATGTTTATATTAAAATAAACATGAAAACTTGTAATTGAATCTTTTAAAATCAACATCAACATTTATTGAAGAAAATATCAATCCCAGATAGAAAAAAGAACTTTCTAAAAAATAATTTTTTTTAAAATTTATATTCTTTAACAATAACCATGAATATTTATAATGGAATATACAAATAAAATAATGGTTATTATGGTAGGAAATTCTATTTAGGTTTTACAATTTTACACAATGATTTATTTCACATTTTATTTAAAATACAAATGAATATTTTTTTTGGAAAATAACAATAAATTACATTAAAAATATATTTTTAAAATTAAAAAATTCTTAAAAAAATATTTGATATATAATTTCATTAATTTTAAAAACATTTTAAAAAATATTTTTTGAAAAAATATTTTCAATATAAAATTAGTTTTCAAACGAAGAGACAAATAAAGAAGATTTTTACCAAAAACATTATGTTGAAATATCCATTACATAAAAAATTAAAATGAAGGTAAACCATGTATTATACAAATAAATAAATATATTATACGAAACTACATGACAATATTGAGGGTTAATTAATAATATTTCATCATTGGAAGCATAATCTTGAGTAATCCCGATAAATGATCATATTGTAACATAAAAACCTTGTCAGTTTGTTAAATTTGAATCATTATATCCTTGAAAACATAATATTTAATGAAACATATAATATCATGAGAATAAATATATTCATGATATTATATTCTAATTTGGTTATATAAACACCTCATAAAGAAGATAGTTGAAGAACATAAAGTATGTATAAAAAATTTAGACAAAAAATCCCTTACTACTTTGGAAACATTGGAACCATAAACACCATGAAAAATAGGTCCTAAAATGTATATTTAAATCCAAATAATATTTAGTATAGGAATAATAAAATAAATTCATTGTAATTTTGTAAACCACATTAAAGAAACATGTGGCGAATATGGTTTGTGTCTCACCGAAGTTAAAAATGATTCAAAAATTGCTTACCACTTTAGTAATATGTTAAATCATAATCCAAAATAATTATTCACATAAAAACGAACATTAGAATAATTAAAATAGATATATTCATGATTTAACATTTTAATTGGGAAGTATATACAATTTAAAAATAAATAGAGCAGTGAATATGGAACATGTCTCCCTGAAATGATAGAAAGACTATAAATCTCTTACCTTAGGCAATGACTTCCTTTGTACGTGTTTGAAGAAAATATTTAATAAATATAAATTTATTATAAATATATATCTTACTATATATCATTTATATCATAAAATATAAAATTTAATTACTCCCTTTTTACACATTTATTTTAAATACCATGTTAGATTAGCAATTTTGGTAATGGTCACTTTGTTTTCCATACATATTTTGATTTTTATTTTATGTTCTCTTACTTTGATCATGTTTTCATCATCTCTAATTAATAATAATTTAATATTTATAAAATTTATTTTTCATTTTTCAATTTAATACCAATTAAGAAATATGGTTTTTATATATGAAATATGTTATGGTCATTAAGATAGTGGGTCCTATGTATGTATTAGTATTGTTTCCATTTTCAATGATCATTATGGAAATGAGTTAAAGAAATTATTATCTTTAAATAAATATAAGAATATTATAAATAAAAAATTATTTATTTAACTATACATACATATATAATCCATGTGGTTTGGTAATGAAAAGAGAGTCACATCCTTCGTGATGGCGATAGTCTACAAGTACATCAATGAAATTATCATATCCCATAAATAATAAAAATTAAAAGTTATATACGATTTAATGAATATGAATGTATAAATATATTATAAATATAATATTCTTACATTATATACATCATCAGATCCAACTGTGATAGGTGTTAATGAAAAAAATGATTGACATCGGTTCGCGAGGCGGTAATCTATTGTACACATGAATAGTGATTTCATAACATATTTGATGTAATTTGATATTATTTTAGGTAATTAACATAAAATAATGAAATATAAATTCATGTAAGACATATATTTTATTATATCATAATGTTTCTATAATTATTTAATGATATGGAAGAAGAAAAAAAATAAAAAAATCAGTGAAGAATGTTACCTCTTCTTCCGGTAACCTCCTTACGTTTTCACCAAATCACATCCTTGGTTGGAATTATTCCAAAAATAATGATTCTAAGATGAGAATATATAATTTTAGTCATTATTTAGTCACCAATTAGAATACCCAGATGTTTTTTAAAGAGTGAAAAAGAGAGTAGAGGGGTGTGATTTTATAAGTGAGGTGAGTGGCACAGTAGTAATATTTTTAAAGAAAAAGGTGTACCCAAATTTTTCCAATACAAAAATGTTTAAAAAATGATAATACCAAGGTAATAGAAATTATAAGTTCTACGAATGATAAATATATAATTTTTAGATATGTTTTTAGGTCATTATAAACCCTATCATTTTAGGTTAATCCCCCATAAATGTATTTTTACCTTAACTGTGATAATTAATTTTTACTATTTAACTACTAATTTTATCAACAATTAAGATATTTTTTTTGATAATATAAATTATAATTATTCCTATATGGATTCCATTTATATAAATTCAATTTACTTATGTAAAATTTTTTAATTTAAAATTAATCCCAGAGATGTGATGAGAAAGCTCATTTTCAGTGTGAAAATGTTCAAAAGATAATATAGTTTTTATATCCATTTTCAATATTTAATTCATTAAAAGGAGATAAATTATATTAATAAAAATATAATTTAAATAAAATTACTTTTAAATTAATTTAATATATAATTTAACAGTATAAATAATTTTAACGAAAAGATGATTTTAAATTGAAACCCAGTATTTTCACTATTCATTAAAAAAATTACATTTCCATAAAATTATTACTAAATCACCGTAAGTTAATTTTTAAATGATGATATAAAAATTTAAATTTATTTTTTAAAATTTCCAAAAATATATTTATAAAATCGGGTCAATAAAGGTGATGAAAATATTTTTTTTGAAAAAATACAAATTTTTTGGGTAAAATTGGATTTATTGCTTTCTCATATATATAAAACACATAAGATGAATGTTAATAATTTTATTGAATATAAAATATATAAATTTAATTAAAATATGTTACCAAATTTTTTATTAATATATTAATGTAAAACATGTTAATTTTTGTAAAAATTGATTTTAAGGAAAAGATTTCCTTTATTTTTGGATAGTTTTTATATTAATTTTTTATTATATGGTCAATAGATAATTAATTTTATATTAATTTTTAAACCATGTAATAACATAATTTATATAATCTTATTTATACCAATAATTCCAATATCTAGGTGATAACTATCTTACTATATAATAATATTTTAATAATATGTCACGTTCAGTTCAAACTCAGAGTAATGTGTATCAATGGCTAAGCCTGGTATTGAATGCCACTCAACCAACAATAAATTTTGAGTGTAATGGATTCTAAATAGTGTGTTTCAATTATCAAAAAAATATATAGACTATTTAATTAATTTTAAATAAAAATATTTCAGAAAATATCTGTGTATAACATCCTACACCCATTAAAACGAATTTATCACTTATAATTTTTATGAATCACAAAGTGTTTAAAATTTGAAACATCCGTAATAAAACCCACTTCATAAAAATTTATAATAAACCTTAAATTAATATTTTAATATTAAATAAATGCATATTACCTATTGAAACACATAACAAGGTTTCCACATAGAAGAGTCTTCCATGAACAACATTACACTCCAATGGGGCCAAATTCAGATATCAATACCTTTATAGAACTATAATTGGATGAATATTGGTGAAGCATTTGTTGATAAAGCTCTAGAACATGGAACCATTTAATTTATAATGATATGAATCTCAAAAAGAAAAAACTTACAACCAAACAAAAATACCATGGAATTATATGGAAGGATTGAGATGAGAACTGTAAATTGGAATACACCGTCTCTGAGCAATCATGATGTCTCCACCTATAACGATTTATCGTATTTGGATGAATATGATATCACTTACATGTAATAAATCCAATAAACCCCATTGATTAATGACCTGATAGCATCCATTCAGCACAACCAAGGCCGCATCCATATAACACTCAACACAGAGGCACTAGAGATTCTTGGTATCTTGGAGGAGGTGTCCTAAAGGGATGAAGAGGCTCTTAAGAGAACCTATAGCCATGGGCACTGGGAGGATAAAAACCTAAGGTATTATGCATGAGATAGGTAGTTTGAGGCCCCTTACAGCACATCATAGATGTTAAGTAGGATGGAAATTCAACTATGTATGAAAACCCATTTCATATTATATTGGAATCTATGTTTTTAGGATCTAGATTAAGTATGGGTGAGTTCCCTCTTTTCCCATTTTTGTGAGGGGATAGTGTCATATTCTATCCAATATTTGGTACAAGTGATCCTCTATATGGTATTGTTCTAGATAGAGCCGGGTATCTCCCTTGGGTATCCTAGGGTGTGATCCTCTTTCTCTCTCTTCCCGTGGCGGGGTAAGGAATCCCATGATTGGTATTCAAGCCATGTGATCCCCTTCCTTGTGTTTATTTCATATAGGGTCACATATCCCCCATAGGCCCTGGGGTAGATCCCCTACTTGTGTATTAATATCTTGTGAGTTCTAGTGTGTATTAAATCTTGGAATGTTAGATATGTATTACTTGTCAGGCGAGATCCATAATTTTTTAAAAGGTGAGTAGATTGAGTTCTCATAGATTAGTGTAGCCTTGGATCTTTATGCATAATCTATAGGTAAATAGCGAGGTCATATGTCACCTTGGAATAATATTGTTTCCTTGATAATATCTATGATTTTTATTATTAATTCCCTTTTTGTGATTTAGAGACAATTTCTTCTTTGATTAGTAGTGTTTAGTGATTTTGGGGTGTCTTACATGGTATATTTATACTCACCATTACATTGTCTATGTCTTAATGTGTTTTTTATAAGTTAGATGATAGACCATTCAATGGAATCTTAGGTGGGCCAGGTGCGGGTGTAGATTAGTTATACTAGAAAGACCATAGACAGTTCTCATATTCATAGTTTTGTAATTATTTCATTTTATTTGATGATTGGTCTATTTTCAAAGTATTGATGGGATTTTATTTGGACCTATTCTATTTTTTATACTTATTAGTTTACCCTGAAATTTGTTTACTTTTTATAAACGAATTGACTGTATCATTTTTTAACTTTTATCTATATATAAATGTATGGATGTATGTGCACCTGTAAAATTACTTTTGGATAACACATCCCATGTGTGTGATATTCCTACTCGATGATGCTACCCATTCCTCGTCCTATTAGATGTGGTATTATGGTGTGACACTCGGTATACTATAAAATTGGTGTTCTTTGATGGGTTAGGTCATCAAGGTAACCCAAAAAACCCTACCCCATGTTGGGTAAAACCCCTATAGCTTATAAGAGGGACACAATCTTCTAGATCAACCATTAGATCCGTATACCCACCTAAAAATAAACAATCGATAGAAAATGATATTATTTTATCACCCTTAGGGAAAATTATCTATTTATTGACATCCCAATGGCCTCCACTGACATCCTTCACAATCATAAACTGCCATAATTCACAATTTTATTACACAAAAATCAGGAATTGGTCAAAAATTAAACTTATAAACCAAAATGATAAATCATTAGCTCTGAGTATCTCGTATTAAAAAAATATTGGTTCTCTCGTGGAACCCTAAAACACTGAAACAACCATTATGGACCTCATATCTGGTCTCTATTTTATAGGGTGACATCTAACATCAGTAACGGTGAAAAAAATGTGTCCCTTCCACTAGGTCACAAAAAATATGGGGCTCTCAAATTTCCCAATATCATGTATCTCCCAAAAAGGTCCATTACTGATGATAGGATTTTCAGTTGGAGACTTAGACACCAACCCATCCACAATCATGAAAAAACCCCTTAAGGGACTTTAAAAAGATATAAAAAGACACCATACAATAGTTTCCTCTATTACATCCATGAAAACAAATCATAATCCCAGGATAAAGAACACCCTCAATATTACATTCAATGACCAACAAGTGATCCTAAACAAAAAAAATAACTGTAATAGAATCCAAGAGAATCACTACACCTGAAATAGTGTTCTCAATTATCATTGTGTCATCATCACGAGATGTAAACCCAATAGGGGTATTTTTCAAAATAATTGAAATCATAGTAAAATTCCATCTCTATAAAGCATTATTTTAACTCCACAGAACACAACATGTAACACCATGGGTTTTTTTGAACCTTTTTGTCCAAATAAATTAATTTTCATTGTTTTCAATAGTTTAATGCGAAACTAAGTCAAAAAAATTAATACAAATCACAAAGGTAATCATGTTTTACATAGAACACGGACATCGACCACATTACATACAATAATGTGTTTCTACAAAACATCATTTTATTATAATAATTATTTAAAAGTGATAGTTACAACCTTGACATTAAACATTGTGATATGAATATTAATAAATATTTTTAAAATATTATTTATTATGCATACATATTAATAAAACATATTGACAATAAAATATGTAAATTTTGGTGATTCTTTATATGTTTTAAAATACTATTTTCTTAAAGAAACTACTTTTTATGACCTTATATGAACAATAGAAAAATTAAATTTTGAAACTCATAAAAATTAAATTTTATAATATAAATATATTTTTTAATTTATAATGTTGAAATTATCATATCATGGATTTTTGATATATTTCAGAAAAAATCCATTTCTAAATGAATAGTTAAAATACTGAATTTTAATTGAGAAATGTTTTTCCATATAAATATTTTATACAATTCAATTATATTTTAATTTATATTTATGAATAATTAGTTCAATTTTATATAAATTAATATAATTTGGGTCATTGGAACCAATTTCACCTTGAAATTAGATATAAAACATTTGAAAATTTTAAACATTTTCACTACAAAATCTACTATTGCGACACGTCTAAGAGATTAATTTTAAATAAATTTTTTTCACATCAAGGTTTATAATTTCTCAAAATAGATTAAATATTTTTAATTATAATTATTTATAATTTATAATAACTTTTAATTAGTTTTTGATCTAAATTATTTCAGAAAATGATTAAAATTAATTTCATCGATTAAGAAAAAAATTACTTAACAAAGGACTAAATCTTTATATGATGGTCCAAAACTACCTATAAAATTTCCCAAAATCACTTTTCTGTTCATATTTTGATAATATACACACTTTTATCCAATTTTATCTGTAATTGGATCAACTTTTCATAGGAAAGACATGGTTGGAATCCCCCTTCCAAAAATTTACAAAAATGCCACTCCACCACCACTATAAAAATGTACTCAAGGAAGCCACATATTAACACTACTAAAGAAAATTTTATCTCCCTAAATATTGATCAAATTATCTACCAAAATCACAATAATAATTCTATAAGCCTCTCTTTTCGAATCATGGGATCCATGGTAGTCCTTCGGTTAAAACCAAAAGCAGATATCCTAAAAAGAGTAAACTTTTTATTATGATCACCTACTTATTATTTCTATCTACAATACATAAAATAAACAAATTAAAATATCATATAATAACACATGTATATTAAATATAAATATATTTTAATACTATAATGGTTTTACATCTATTTACACACACTTTTATCATATTGGTAATGAGCTTACCTTTCTTAGGTACAACAAACTATCACCTCATGAAACAATGTTGTTAATTTTTCCTTTATGGGATCTCATGGTTGAAATTCAGATGGAAAATATGTTTTTATATAATATATATTATATTTATGATGTATTTATTATTTTTTAATTTATACATAACAAATACCCTCATTCATTCTTTATTTAAAGTGAATTTTTTTGGGGAAGTCTAGACTTCTGCCACCCCAAAATGATGTGATTTGTTCACACATTACAATTAATGTACTAAGGATGGGTTCTCTAAAAATATATAATATATGGGAAATAAAAATTATATATACATTTATATATATACATATATACCTATGTGTCATTTACTTTCTATATTTCAATATGATAATTAAAGGGAAACAACATTTATATTGACGTGTGTCCTACCATCTCCATGAATGATATATTAAATTTCATATTTATATTTTTAATATATTATTATAATTACATATATAATGATTATAAATGGTATTTATATGATGTTTTACACTTTTCAAATCATTATATAAAAATGAGGAAGAAAAATATAACAAATGAAGACACTTGTGAAATATAAATCACATATTAACTGAAACGTAACCTTAACATGGTAGTATTAATAAGTGGGTAACATAAATCCATTTATGTTATTAGATATTATAATATTATTTTATGTTATATTTACAATAAACTTATACATATTATAAATTTTGTTATAGTTTGTATGGTGACAATCAAGATATATGGAAAGATAATTTCATATCACTTCTTTTTTAAATGAGATTCATGTCGTATTACTCAATCCTTTATTTTCTTATGTCGTATATACAACCGATGAATATATCATATTATTTTTATCCATAATTTTTTGATTTTATAAATATCCATTTTATTATCTCACTTTCGTGGGGTTTAGGTTTGAAAAGTTACCAAATTGGTAAATTAGTCTCAATTTTCCATCTATGAGACACAAACCGTGAATTTTAAAACCATGTTTTCAAAAACAATTGTTTTTAAGAATGATATTTAAAGATCACATTCAAAGAAAATGGATTTTAGTTTTTTTATGTTTTTCAAAGCTTACGTTATTATTTTTCAATTCATTTTTAAATAAATGGTTTTTAAAACAAAATTGGGGTTTCTTATCAAAGAAATGGTTTCAAAAAATGCATTCAGGAAGGAATTTCCATGAAATGGGTTTCATATTTTCTTCACGATTCAATTTTATTTTTCAATGAGAAATTATATGGACCCGACCTTATGGTATTACATAATATTAAATTAAGTGAATATTTCACATTGAGGATTTTTTAAGCTTTAGTGTTTTAGAGAATTAAGTGATTACATTTACATAACAACATGAATATTAAATGCAGACAATTCTACTCAGTATCTATTTTTTCATAAAATAAAAAATCTTGAAAAAAGGGTAATGTCTAGTTCCATGTTTTAGACAGCAAAACTTTTCCTTGATCTCTTCCTTGACCCTAATCATGTGACACCCCAAGCTTCTACGGTACGCTTCTCTTTGAATAATGTGATAGCGTGTGTTGTACGCAACACCGAGTTCTAACACACCATAACCAATCAAACTAGCCGTTATGAATAGTAATACATACTTTTTGGAATTATATATGTTTTATATTTTAAAATGAACTTCATTTTTGGATTCGTAATATCGATTTTAGCCTATGGTGATATTTTGGTACTTTTCGGATAACTTTAATATTTTGATGAATAGTGAAAATTACTAAATTTTAATTAAAAACAACTTTTTTAATAAAAATAATTAATAGTGATAAATTATGGATTTGAGTGGTTTTAAAGTATATTTAGAATATATTTTTACCATTTAATATAATTTTGGTCATTCGACATAATTTTACAATTAAACCGGACATAAACAAGTGCGATCTTTTTTATAGTTATTATCTCTTAAAAAGACGCTTTTTGTTTTAACAACGGGAATTAATTTTAAATTAATTTCTGCCACTTATGTGTTTTTAATTTGGAAAAATGGATTCCATATTTGGAATCAGGATGTTCAAATTGTGTAAATAGGTAACATTTATTTTTAGACATTTTGAATAATTACTGCGGTAAATATTTTATTTATCATGGTTAAGGGTAAGTCCGGTAAATAAGGGATAAAAAATAATATTATAATAATAAAAAATTACCCTAAAACGTGTCCTAACCTTATTGGTTGATACATGTTCGACCATAGGCATCTTTGGGTCGATTTGGGGACCCCATGGTGCCACTTGTAGGTGATAGGGACACTTAATTTTAATTAAGTTAAAATGAATACAAAAATGAGACAAGCATATATCATTTAGAAAAACAATTTTTACATAGGGTTATATATGTTTGATTTTCGATTTTAAATATTCATTAGAATTATAAAAAGATTTCATAAATAAGTATATTTTATTTATAATTTTTAGAGATTAAATAATTTAATTTATTTATGACACAATAATGATGTAGTAATTACCATAATAGTGAAAAGTTAAAATAATTGATATTATAAATACATAAATAAATATAATTCGAGACTTTTACTGAATTACAATAATTTTATCGGATAATATGACATATTATTATTTATTTAATTAACTTTGTTTGTAGTAATCATTCTGTTATGAGTTTCACAAAAATCAACTATTGAATAGTGTCAAAATTGACATAAAAGAGTTTTTAAAACAAATATTATATTATTAATTGATATTAAATTCCTAAAAATCTAATGTTAGGCCAAGATACTTATAACATGATAGTTGTATCATTAATGGACCACTTGGGAGTCGCTTGGATGTATATGGTAAGTTTATTAACAATATAATATAAAAATACAAAGAGACATTGTAAAAGTTAAACTAATTAACTTAGAGTTAGTACTTAATGATAAGGTTAATATAAGTACCCAAACCTGTCTAAATTATATTGGTTGAGTGGTTTTCAACCCATACCCGCATTAAACTTTGAATAATTAACTTTGGAGCCATTAGAAACCGAATATGAATTTCTTATAAACTAATAATTCTAGCTTTTCCAAAGGTGCCCCTCACCCATCTTATGAAAGAGCACTCCTCCTTCTAATTTCTTCACACCTTCAAAGAATTTTGGATCGGCAAAACTCTACCCAAATAATCTCCCAACATTCCTCACTAAAACCTAGAGGCCTTAGTTTTACCAGAAATCCATCCTATGGAGCCCTTTTGATCAAATTAAAAGGAATAAACCGAAAAAAGAGGTAATGATTTCACCACCCTTTTCCAAGTTCCTTTCTTCTTCCACTTCTTCTTCCTTTGTTGTTACCATTCTAAAATAATAACTCTAGTATCTTATATATACTGTGATGTTATTATAAATATGGAACAACCATATTCAATATTCTATCCACCCTTTGAATAACATGTCACCATACGTGTGTACGTACGACTTACCGTCTCCATGTCGTGGTGTAATAGTTATTCAATATATTATTATTTGGATGGGTATAATAATGATGTGTAACTCATGTAATTAATAAATATAAAATTGTAATGATTCTGTATATATGATATACCATCCATTTATATAATATTTGAATATAAAAAGAATGATATTGTCGCTCATGCGCACGTACGGACTACCGTCTCCACGAACGCGATGAGATTCATTCTCCATCGTATCCATTCAAGTATAATCATCATTTCATGATTTAAAAATGATGTTTAAGGACTTGATATCATTCTGGATATGAATAATATACAACCTATCCATTACAAACATGGATTACTTAACAACACATATAAAAGAAAACTAGTAAGTTAACACACGAAACAATGATAATACTAAGATATTATTAACAAATCAATGATAAAAGATCATATATGATATCATATTAATGTATATGATTCTTGTATAATTTAATAACAATTATTTCACTATTATACAGGAGGTTAACCTACCCCAACCAAGGAAAAGTACAATTTAAGGGTTATTTCACAATCTCTTCATTATCCGAGGTTGTCAATACATAATAATCTACTGGGATCTCTTTATCATCCACATCCATGTTTCTTAAAAATGTATTTCAAAACATTTTTACTATTTACTAGAATATGAGTTAAAGTCATTTATACCCTTTTTTACTTTTATAAGTGGTTTCTAAAGGAATATTTCCATCGTTTTCAAAACAAGGTCCTTTTTAACCTTTTCGACAGAATTAAGGTAAGAATGTTTTTTTTAACTTATACGGCGGGTGCGGCTATTTTCCTCCATTATAAAATCTTAAAAGCTTCCCTTACAAGCTTATAAGAATATTTTCAAAGAAAATGTTTTATTTTATATGGCTCTTAAATGATTTCAAAATAAAAAGATATATTCCTCTAAAAAGAGTTTTGATTTCATCTATGTCAACATCTTTGTTGGATTTTACGCTTATGTGAACTAGATTTATTATGATACAAAACTTCTATGTTGTATTGAAGGTTTTGTGATATGTTTGACTGTGGATGTGCTATTTTTATACCATTCATGGTTTATGGTGAAAGTATTGACATTTCGTATGATAGTTTTAATACGAATGTTTATGTTATGTTTAAAACTTTTCATATGGGAATGCATTGGACTTAATATGTGACGTGTGGAGCCCGCTATAGCTCCTTGAGGCATTGGTAGGTCTCCTGAGACAAACTAGTGTCTTGGCACAAGGCCTTGGCAATATTTTATTTGTAGTCTTGGCACGAGGCCTTGGCTATGTGGTTATGATAGTCTGGCATTATGCATTCCATCATTATGAAAGTGGTTATTGATATAGCATGTGATTATTAGATTAGTAGAATATCCATGTGAATAAGTAAATGGAATTATTTCATTTTACTTTTTACATACTATTTTGAAGTTCAAGTTTAAAAGGCTTTTGTTTTAGTAATGCATTGACTTAAATGTTTATGCTTATTTTTGAATGTTTCCACTATATTGTTATCCTTACTGGGAATTCGAGCTCACCCGTTTTCTATGTTTTATTTTTCTCAGGATGTGAAGAAGTAAGTTATAAATGACCTGCAGGGACTTTATGTGAGGATATGAGTGTGGAATATGGAGACTATGTTGTTTTAGTAGTTTTTCACTTTATGATGTAATGTAAAACGTTATGAATATATCTAGTGTTTCCAAGGCTACTAAACCAATCAGTCTTTCGAGATTTGATCTTTCTTGTGATCATGCCAATGTTATTTATAATTCCCCGACTCTGGGTAACTGGGGTCGGGGTGTCACAATTGGTATCATAGGAAGTTTAGTACAAACCTTGGAAGCTAGATTTAGATAAAATATGATTAGAGCACATAGACCTAAGATAAACATTGAGGATTAGTATAGAAGAACTTCCTAGAATTTTGGTATTGTAAATATTTTGTGAGTTTTCCGAGAAATACATCTCTGTCTGGATACAAGCAGTTAGAGGCAGCTCTGGCACAGATGTACCTAGGGGTAAAACCCGAAAACACTGCTTTGAGCTAGACTCGAACGGGAACTGGTGCACAATAATGGGCCTTGCTGCACTCTTGGTTACGACACTCCCGGGGGATATGCTTAGGATAACTCTCATTTTATTTACAAATCATTATGAAGGGTTTATGAGTATATACTTCCTCAATGAAAACATTTTTATGATTATGGATTATATCCATAAATAGTTCAATTTATGTTAAGTGTTTTATAAGTATGGGATTATGTATTTTGATTCATAAACTGATCTAGTTTATGCCATTGTTTAGAAATGGCCCCTAGTGGACAAAATGGAAATTGTATCAATGCACGCACTCCATGTAGGGATTGACCACGTGCTCAAGATAATTATAGTGGAGCTGGTTATGCAACTGGTGCCGATCAGCTAATCACCATACTAAGACAACTAACTCAGGTTATGAATAATAACCTTACTCATTTGGAGCACCCTGATCCGCAGCGTGGAGGATCAATGTTAGATCGATTCACGAGGCAACAACCACCAACGTTCAACGGGAGTACAAATCCCTTAGTAGCTGAGCAATGGATAAATTCCCTAGAGAAAATATTTCAGGCTTTGGGGAGTAGTGAAAGGGAAAAAGTTATCATGGCAGTTTACTGACTCACTGGAGATGCTGATCAATGGTGGTCATTGATTAAAAATACGAAATAAGATGATGAAGTTTCAAATATGTAATGGAGGGAGTTCAAAGATCTGTTTTTAGAAAAATACTTTCCTCCCGACCATCGAGCAGATATGGAAAGGCAGTTTCTGAGTCTGAGATAGAAGAAGGATGAGAATGTCACAAAGTATGAGGCTAACTTTACAAGGATAGCAAGGTATGCTGGAGATTATATACGTAACCCAAGAAGTAATATTGATCATTTCTTTGATGGGTTAAAACCATTTCTCTGTCGAGCATTAGTCTCACAATCCTTCTCGTCATACGAAGACATTATCTCATGTGCTATCAAGACTGATAAAGAATTCTCTATGTCTTATGAATTTAAATCAAAGAAAGAGAAGAAGAGACCTACTGATAAATCTGGGAATGGAAATAAGGGGAATAAGGGAAATGTTGAATATCCATCCTGTGGTAAATGTCGGTAGAAACACCCTGGTACTTGCTTGAAGGGAACGAGAGTCTGTTACAAGTGTGGTGCAAAATTCCACCAAGCTCGTGATTGCAAAGGGAAGAAGGAAGCCACCAATGTTCAGTGATACAATTGCAGCGAGATGGGGAATTATGAAAATGAATTTCCTAAGCGTCAGGAGAACTTACCTCAGAAAAGGCCAAGGGATCAACGCCAAGCTTATGTTATCACTACTGCTGAGGTAGAACCTCCGAAAGACATGGTGGTAGGTAATTTAATGGTTTCCCCAAGTTTAGAAAATGCATTATTGGATTCAGGATTATCGCATTGTTTCATATCTTCCCAGTTTGCTAAGAAAATTAGATATTTCCAATTTGATTTAATTATGGAGTTGTCCGTTAAAACTCTTAAGGGAAGTATCATTGAAACAAAGTTTTGCGAATTAGTCCCCATTAGAGCACATAAATGTTCTTTTTCTGCTGATATCATCGTCATACCTATGATTATGATTCATATAATCCTCGGTATGTACTAGATTTTGGACTATGATGCGATTATATATTGTAAGAAGAAAGAGGTTATGATTCTTGATGATAATGATAAGGAACACCTTATCTTTAGAGCAGAATCGTCACCACATAATTCTTATTTAGATCCACCCTAGGTAGCTCAATTAAATTCTATTATTGGGGAGGAAGAGAATGAAATAACTGTGGGTGAGGAAAGGAATGTTCAAATAGAGGATGTACCTATTGTGAATGAATTTGTAGATGTATTTCCGGAAGATTTACCTAGACATCCTCCTGAACGAGAAGTTGAGTTTTCCATCGATTTAATTCCTGGATCAAGGCCTATATCGAAGACCCCTTATAGAATGGCCACTGTAGAGTTAGTCGAACTAAAGAAAAAAATAGAGGAATTGAGTAATAAAGGATTTATTCGCCCTAGTGTTTCTCCATGGGGAGACCCTGTTCTCTTTTTTAAAAAGAAAGATGGATCTGTGAGGTTATGTATCAACTACAGGGAGATCAATGCTATAAAGATAAAGAACAAGTATCCCCTACCACGCATTGATGATTTATTTGACCAACTGCATGGAGCTCAATACTTTTCAAAGATTGACCTTCGATCAGGATACCGTCAGTTGTGTGTGAAGAATGAAGACATTCCGAAGACATTATTTCGAACCAGGTACGGGCATTACGAGTTTACTGCAATGCCTTTTGGTTTGACTAATGCACCCTCTGTATTCATGGATCTGATGAATAGAGTTTTCAAGGAGTATCTTGATGAATTTTTGGTGGTATTTATTGATGATACCTTGGTATACTCTAAAAGCTATAAAGATCATGAAAATCACTTGCGCATTATCCTGAAGACTCTGAGAAGACATGAATTAGATGGGAAGTTTAGCATGTGTGAGTTCTGGCTTCATGAGATTTCTTTTCTTGTCCATATTGTCTCTAAATATGGAATCTCTATTGATCCTTCTAAGACTAATGCAATCCAAGAATGGCCAGCACTGACGAGTATAACTGAGGTACGTAGTTTTATTGGTTTGGCAGGTTATCATCGACGATTCGTCCAAAATTTTTCCCGATTGGCTAACCCATTAACGAAGCTCACACGTAAAGGGGTTAAATTTGTTTGGACAAAAGAGTGTGAAGAATGTTTCCAAGAACTGAAGAGAAGATTAGTCAATGCTCCTATATTTACTCTACCATCAGGGAATGATGGGTTTGTTATTTATAGTGATGCATCGAAGAAAGGACTTGGTTGTATCCTTATGCAGAATTATAGGGTTATTGACTATGCATCACGACAGTTGAAAATTCATGAGAAAAACTATCCTACTCATGATCTCGAGTTAGTAACTGTGATCTTTGCTTTGAAGATATGGGGGAACTACCTCTATGGTGAAAAATGTGAGATTTATACTGATCACAAGAGTTTGAAGTATATTTTCTCACAAAAAGAACTCAACATGAGGCAAAGGAGATGGCTTGAATTACTCAAGGATTATGATTGTACGGTATACTACCACCCGGGGAAAGCAAACAAGGTGGTAGATGCTTTGAGCAGAAAAGACCATGGAGTTTTGAACAATATGATAATTGAAAGGGATCCAATTTTCATGGATCTAGTGATGATGGACATGGGAATAACCAGGGAAGGTGAAACATCAATTCTTTTTCAAATGGTTGCCAAACCATCTTTAGTAGAAAGAATTAAGAGTTCTCAGACCGATAATGAAGAATTTCAAAAGAAGATTAAAGCTGTGAATGATGGGATACTGAGAGACTTTGTTTATGAAGATGGAATTTTGAAATTTGGGAATAGACTTTGTGTTCCCGATATACCTGATCTAAAAAGGGAATTGCTGGATGATGCTCATAGTTCCAATTTCTCTATACACCCTGAAAGCACCAAAATGTATAGAGATTTGAAGGAACATTTTTGGTGGGATAACATGAAGAGGGAGATTGCTGATTTTGTGTCAAGATGTATGGTTTGTCAACAAGTGAAAGCTGGAAGGCAACAACCTGGAGGAGTCATGCAACCTCTTCCCATACCGCAGTGGAAATGAGACAATATTACGATGGACATTGTCATGGGGCTACCAAAGACTCCTAGAAGGAACAATGCAATGTGGGTTATTGTTGATCATCTTACCAAGTCAGCACATTTTCTTTCTTTAAGAGAAGATCTACCACTGGAACGTCTAGAAATACTATATATTAATGATGTTGCGAGACTTCATGGAGTACCCCTATCGATTGTTTCTGATCATGATCCCCATTTTACATCAAGATTCTGGAAAAGTCTTCAGAAATCCCTGGATACTAAACTTCATTTGAGCACTGCTTACCACCCTCAGACAGATGGACAATCAGAACGAACTATTCAAACCTTAGAGGACATGTTGAGATCTTGCTCACATGACTTTCAGGGTATGTGGGATCAATATTTACCTCTAGTAGAATTTTCCTATAAAAATAGCTTCCATTTGAGTATTCAGATGACACCATATGAAGTGTTATATGGAAAGAGATGTCGTACACCAACCTGTTGGGATGACGTTAGTGAACGAAAACTTGTAGGCCCAAAACTAGTGGAGGAAACGATGGAAAAGGTTAAGGTAATCCAAAATCACATCAAAGCAGCTCAAAGTAGGCAGAAAAGCTATGTCGATAATCGAAGGAAGGATTTGGAATTTCAAGTCAGTGATCATGTTTTTCTAAAGGTATATCCATGGAAGGGAGTCATATGTTTTGGTAAGAATGGTAAATTGAGTCCTAGGTACATCAGGCCTTTGGAAATTCTAGAACAAATTGGGGTTGTAGCTTACCGATTGGCAATGCCGCCAAGTCTCTCCAAAGTTCACGATGTGTTCCACGTATCTCTGTTGAGGAAATATATGCCTGACCCAACGCATGTACTCACCTATGAGGAATTAGAACTGGAACCTGATCTGTCTTATTGCGAAGAGCCCATCAGGATTCTTGATACGAGAGAACAAGTACTGAGAAACCGGACGACACGTCTGGTAAAAGTTTTGTGGAGAAACCATAAGATGGAAGAGGCAACGTGGGAACCCGCAGAACTTATGATGAAGAACCACCCAAGTCTTTTCATGTGATAAGTATTATAGAAATTTCGAGGGCAAAATTATTTGAAGGAGGGGAGAATGTAACACCCCAATCTTCTACGGTATGCTTCTCTTTGAATAATGTGATAGCGTGTGTTGTACGCAACACCGAGTTCTAACAAACCATATCCAATCAAACTAGCCGTTATGAATAGTAATACATACTTGTTGGAATTATATATATTTTATATTTCAAAATGAACTTCATTTTTGGATTTTGAATATCGATTTTAGCCTAAGGTGAAATTTTGGTACTTTTCGGATAACTTTAATATTTTCATGAATAGTGAAAATTACGAAATTTTAATTAAAAACAGCTTTTTTAATCAAAATATTTAATAGTGATAACTTATGGATTTCAGTGGTTTTAAAGTATATTTAGAATATATTTTTACCATTTAATATAATGTTGGTCATTGGACATAATTTTACAATTAAACCGGACACAAACAAGTTCCAATCTTTTGATAGTTATTATCTCTTAAAAACACGCTTTTTTTTAAGAGGGAATTAATTTTAAATTAATTTCTGCCACTTCTGTGTTTTGAATTTGGAAAAATGGATTCCATATTTGCAATCTGAATGTTCAAATTGTGTAAATAGGTAACATTTATATTTAGACATTTTGAATAATTACTGGGGTAAATATTTTATTTTCCATGGTTAAGGGTAAATCTGGTAAATAAGGGTTAAAAAATAATATTATAATAATAACCAATTACCCTAAAACGTGTCCTAACCTTATTGGTTGATACATGTTAGACCATATGCATCTTTTGGTCGATTTGGGGACCCCATGGTGCCACTTATAGGTGACAGGGACACATAATTTTAATTAAGTTAAAATGAATACAAATATGACACAAGCATATATCTTTTAGCAAAATAATTTTTACATAGGGATATATATATTGGATTTTCTATTTTAAATATTAATTAGAAAGATAAAAAGATTTAATACATAATTATATTTTATTTATAATTTTTAAAGATTAAATAATTTAATTTATTTATGACACAATGATGATGAAGTAATTACCAAAATAGTGAAAATTTTAAATAATTGATATTATAAATACCCAAATAAATATAATTTCAGACTTTTAATGAATTAAAATAATTTTCTAGGATAATATGACATATTATTATTGATATAATTAACTTTGTTCGAAGTAATCATTTTGTTATGAGTTTCACAAAAATAAACTATTGAATAGTGTCAAAATTGACATAAAAGAGTTTTTAAAAAAAATATTATATTATTAATTGATATTAAATTCCTAAATATCTAAGGTTCGGCCAGGAGACTTATATCATGATATTTGTATCATTAATGTACCACTTGGGGGTCTCTTGTATGTATATGGTAATTTTATTAATCATATAATATAAAAATACAAAGAGACATTGTAAAAGTGAAACGAATTAACTTAGAGTTAATACTTAATGATAAGGTTAATATAAGTACCCAAACCTGTCTAAATTCTATTGGTTGAGTGGTTTTCGCCCCATAACCACCTTAAACTTTTAATAATAAACTTTGGAGCCATTAGAAACCGAAAATGAATTTATTATAAACTAATATTTCTATCTTTTCCAAAGGTTCCCCTCACCCCTCTTATAAAAGGGCACTCCTCCTTATCATTTATTCACACATTCAAAGCTTTTTGGATCGGCCAAACTCTACCCAAATACTCTCCCAACATCCATAACTACAACCTAGAGGCATTATTTTGATCAGAAATCCAACCTAATCATCACTTTTGATCAAATCAAAAGGAAACAACCGAAGAAGAGGTAATGATTTCACTAGCCTTTTCCAAGTTCATTTCTTCTTCCACATCTTCTTCCTTTGTTGTTACCATTCTAAAATAATAACTCCAGTATCTTATATATACTGTGATGTTATTATAAATATGGTACAACCATATTCAGTATTCTATCCACCCTTTGAATAACATGTCACCATACGTGCTTACGTACGGCTTATCGTCTCCACGTCGTGGTGTAATTGTTATTCAATACATTATTATTTGGATTGGTATAATAATGATGTGTAACTCATGTAAATAATAAATATAAAATGTTAATGATTCTGTATATATGATATACCATCCATTTTTATATTATTTTAATATCAAAAGAATGATATTGTCGCTCGTGCGTACGTACAGACTACCGTCTCCACGAACGCGATGAGATTCATTCTTCATCGTATCCATTCAAGTATAATTATCATTTCATGATTTAAAAATGATGTTTAAGGACTTGATATCATTATGGATATGAATAATATATAACCTATCCATTAAAAACATGGCTTACGTAACAAAACATATAAAATAGAATGAGTAAGTTAACACCTAAATCAATGATAATACTAAGATATTATTAACAAATCAATGTTAAAAGATCACATATGATATCATATTAATGTATATGATTTTTTTATAATTTAATAACAATTTTTTAACTATTATACAGGAGGTTAACCTACCCCAACCAAGGAAAAGTACAAGGTAAGGGTTATTTCACAATCTCTTCATTATCCGAGGTTGTTTATACGTAATAATCTACTGGGATCTCTTTATCATCTACATCCATGTTTCTTACAAATGTATTTCAAAACATTTTTACTATTTACTATAATATGATTTAAAGTCATTTATACCCTTTTTGAATTTTATAAGTGGTTATAAAGGAATCTTTTCGTTATTTTCAAAACAAGGTTCTTTTTAACCTTTTCGATAGAATTAAGGTAAGAATATTTTTTTAACTTATACGGCGGGTGCAGCTATTTTCCGCCATTATAAAATCTTCAAAGCTACCCTTACAAGATTATAAGAATATTTTCAATTAAAAAGTTTTATTTTATATGGCTCTTAAATGATTTCAAATTAGAAAGAGATATTTCTCTAAAAATAGTTTTGATTTCATCTATGTCAACATCCTTTGTTGGATTTTACCCTTATGTGAAGTTGATTTATTATGATACAAAACTTCTATGTTGTATTGAAAGTTTTGTGATATGTTTGACTGTGGATGTTCTATTTTTATACCATTCATGGTTTATGGTGAAAGTATTGACATTTCGTATGATAGTTTTAATACGAATGTTTATGTTAGGTTTAAACCTTTTAATATGGGAATGCATTGGACTTAATATGTGACGGGTGGAGCCCGCTATAGCTCCTCAATGCATCGTTAGGTCTCATGAGACAAACTAGTGTCTTGGCACAAGGCCTTGGAAAAATTTTATTTGTAGTCTTGGCATGATGCCTTGGCTATGTGGTTATGCTAGTCTGGCATTATGCATTCCATCATTATGAAAGTGGTTATTTATATTGCATGTGATTATTATATTAGTAGAATATCCATGTGAATAAGTAAATGGTATTATTTCATTTTACTTTTTCCATACTATGTTTAAGTTCAATTTTAAAAGTCTTTTGTTTTAGTAATGCATTTCCTTAAATGTTTATGCTTATTTTTGAAAGTTTCCGCTATATTGTTATCCTTTCTGGGCATTCGAGCTCACCCCTTTTCTATGTTTTATTTTTCCCAGGATGTGAAGAAGTAAGTTATGAATGACCTGCAGGTATTTTATGTGGGGATATGCATGTGGAATATGGAGACTATGTTGTTTTAATAGTTTTTCACTTTATGATGTAATGTAAAACTTTATGAATATATCTAGTGTTTCCAAGGCTACTAAACCAATCGGTCTTTCGAGATTTGATCTTTCCTGTGATGATGCCAATGTTATGTATAATGCACTGACTCTGGGTAACTGGGGTCGGGGCATTACAAATCATCAATAAGTCTTATGAAAAACATTTAAAAACATGGAATGAGCATAAAAAGCTTAGTAAGGAATATAAAAAAAGAATTAAAACATTATTTCATCATTACATACATAACATATGCTCCTTAACATACCTCATGAAATCATAAGATTAATGAATAACACATAGAAAACATAAATCATAAAGGTAACTTGTGGCATCCATATCATACTTACATTGGAGCTATCATAGCTATGTAGGGAGATACATTTCGAATACCCATCATAGTATATTCCCTAAATCTATTAGGAGAAACATTAATGTTTACCTCCATCACGTTACACAATACATTGGAGAACTATATTGGTCTCACCTGCCCCAGGTTTATCACGGAACCACCCATATACATAAACAATGCCCAATATCCATAACATATTCATAACCCAAAAAAACATAATATAAATATAAAAATTCCATATTTCAATCACAATACACCATTTCAAAATATCATCAAAATCAATGCTTTTATCAAACCATTTTGAAATCCATTTAAAATATCAAATAATGATATTTATGAATCAAAGTTTCCAATATCACTTTGAAGATTTTGATTGAAATTTAAATTTAAAAAAATTCATGTCCATTTGAATAAGTCCTGAAATACATTTTTAAAACATGGAAATTAATGTGAAAGTTTTAGAAGAATAAACCATTAAAACATTTAAAATGATATTTTAGTTAAAGAGTTTTTAACAAAATGAGAGACCCTAAAATAAAAATAATTGTGGAATAAAATTTTAAAAGAACTTAATTATATCATGAAAATAAAGGTATTCCGGATATAATATTCCACATGACAGTATATACACCATATAAGAGTGAATTTGTACATATCAACAATGAAGCCTCAATGGAAATGTAAATTGAGAAGAAATCCCATATAAAAATGGTATCCTTAGATTAAGGATAAATAAATTACATAACTATGTGTGAAAAATTTAAATAAACCCAATATTAGAGGTTATTAATTGTAAAAAAATCATAGGTTATTCACACATATTCAAAGCACGACATAGTCATGAATTAGATGGTTATCTCGAAAATTGGAATTGGGTTAAGAAGATTTCTTACAGATATTTGACAGCCTAACGACATCACTTTAAAATTCATAAAATAAGTTGATGAGAGTAATAAGGATATACCATGACATGGGCATAAAATTTACATCAATAAGAATATATAAGAACATATCCCAACATAATAAGATGTAAATTAATAGACATGACAAAAAAGAAGTCTTTTAAAAAGAAGAGGGTGAATGGTTCCCTTACCGATTTGGTAACTTACAAAACATAAACCCCATGAAGGAAAGATCAAAAAATGATTATTTAAATAACCATAAATTAAATTATATTACACAAATAATACAATCATGGGTATACATCCACCACAGAAAAGGAAATAGTGTCTAATATAGCAAGAATCTCACGAGAATAAAAAGTGAGATGGAAAACCTTACCACATTTTAATCAATCGAGTTGTATGAGAAAATGTTAATAACCACCAAATTAATCATAGAATACCATGAATATAAATAGAATCATGAAAATTTATACCATAGTTCAGTACACAATACACGACATGCAATAAATAAGTGGTGAATAATGTAAATATCACGAAATTAAAATAGAGATATGAAATCACTTACCCCATGTCCAACGTGACTCGTATATTAATTGTTCTTATTGAATAATAAAATTAAGTATATTTATACTTGATTCATAAACTTTTTAGTTTTAATTATTACTTTTATATCACTTATTACCTTGAAATAACAGTTAGGTAATTATTTTTTTTCATATTGGACATTTTGTCGATGTCTAGAATTTGAGTTAAAAATGAACTTGTTATAGTTATAATTGTTCCATGTTTTCAAATATCCATTATCTCCATAATTATATTAATAATTTATATATTCTATATATCATATATATACATTTTATGTTTATATATATATGTTAATAATAGTTCATAACATTTGCAGATAAGAAATGAAATGCATTGTTCATGGAGACGGTAAGTCGTACATACGCATGAACACTACATTCATTTCTATTTAATATTTAATGGAATGAAATCATAATGATAAATAAGTATATTATAATTCAATTATAATATAATATGATATATATGTTAAATAATTTTATTAACTCCATCTTTATACATTCCATGTATGTTAAGAATGAATCATATCACCTTGAGGGGGAGGTAGTCTGCACTTCCTCGAATGAAATTATCATGATTACACATATTGGAAGTCATAAAATAATGTTTGTAAATAAAAATTACAGAGGAATATAGAAAAAAAACATAATATATATCATATATAAATATAGTTTCATCATAATTGACACCATGAGAGGAGGTATAAGATAATTGAAAAATCATCACTCCGTGAGGTGTTAGTTTTCTATTCACAAAAACAGTATATTCTTCACCCATTAGATGGAGGTGATTGTAAGTGTAGTTCGAATACACCTCATGAAAACATCCTAGTATATTGAGGATACTTAATATGTTATAAAATCAATTAAAAAAAAGAGTTTAGGTGGTTGGAGAAGTAAAATAAAACAAAAGAACTTAAGTGAAGATGTTGCCTTTAAATTCGGGGAACTCCCTTTGGATTGAACTAGAATGGTTTCTTAAAGTGATTTATACCTAAATTAAGGCTTCTATGATGAAGACAAGGATATAGGGAGATTATTGGAGCATAGTTTTTACGATCCCAAGACTTGTGAAGTGTGAGGAATGAGTTAGAAGTGAGGACTCTTGATAATGAAGAGGAGGGACTCTTTAGGAATGTTTGAAACAGTTTTTTCATTTTAAACACATCTTCGGTTTCAAAAGGTCAACTAATCATTAAAATAAATTTTAAGATGACTCATGGTTAATGTAAAATAATATAGTAATAATTGGACCGGTTTTGGATATTGTTTTAATATTTATAATCTTATTTATTTAAATCATTTACAAATGTGGTAAATATTGTATCATTATTGTGTCATAAATAATTTAATTTATTTGATGTCCAAAAATTATAAAAAAATACCATGATGTAGGAAATATTTTTAAATTTCCAAATAATATTTATAGTGGAAATGATAAATTATATAATCCCATGTAATAATTTATTTACCAAAATAAATTTGTTTATGTCATTTTTGTCTTTACTTTAAATTAATTAATATAAAATGTCATTATTACTCCTATGTGGCTCCATGGGGTCCCCAATTCGACCCAAGGATGACCATGGTCGGCTATGTATCATAAAAGAGCATTACAAAACATGTTAGGGTAATTTATTATTATTATAATATTATATTTTACCCTTATTTAATATATTTACCCTTTAATCATGGTAAATAAAATATTTACTTAAGTAAATATTTAAAATGTTAAAAAATAAAAGTTACATTTTTACACAATTTTGACCTACTTATTCCCAATATGGAATCAATTTCTATAAATTAAAAACATATATGTGGTATAAATTAATATAAAATTAACTCACATTGTCAAAACAAATTGTGAGTTTTTAAGAAATAATAACTATCAAAAGATTGACAGTAGATTATGTCCAATTTTAAAATGATATTACATCCAATGACCACAATTAGATTATATTGTAGAAATATATTCTAATTACACTTTAAAACAAATTAAAAAAATAATATAACCATATAAATAAATTAGATAAAATGGCATATTTGAATTTAAATATAGTATTCTTCACTATTCATTAAAAAATGAATTTTATCATAAAAATAAAAATATTTTTACCAATGTAAATTTCGATATCCTGATTCTAAAGAAGATTTTAATTTTTTCAAATACAACATATTATAGTGGCAAACACTAGATTTTAAAAGGGTTCTCAATTAAAAGGCAGTAAATCAACCTTTTAAAGAAAATTATGCCAAAAATTAGATTCATTCACATTTAAGCCTCTAAAATTTATTGGATAATTGTAAAAACATTTAACAAACATATATAACAATATTTTAATTAGTTCTATTCATTTCTTCCCATAAAATTACTAGGCGTTAATTTCCATTTAAAGTATTAATATTATATTATTAGTGTGCAACGTATGATTTCAAATAAACTCGTTGTTGCGTATTGGGTACGCTATAGAACATAGATTACCCTTTAAAGTAAAATTAATATTTAATTCAAAAATATTAATAAATATGAAATGTTTCTTAATCCTTATCTATCTGGGAATTTAAATCCTTCCCCCCATTTGGGAATTGCGTCCTCGCAATTTTAAAACTACGCTTGGAAACATCATTAAAAGTACCACATCATAAAAGTGTCAGTAAAACTATCACTTTAAAAGAGATAAAGAGAATTACAAAGGTCATCTGAGATAACCCATACTAGGATTCCATATAGGAAAACATGGACATGGAAGAGATAAAAAATGGTCATGTTCTGCTGGAGAGTGATAGAAAACATGATTTGGAGAAAGTTAACAACCAGAAAATCACAACCATATGATGTGTTAAAAGGTCTTTGATTACATAGTAGGAAACGTAAACAAAAAATATTTTTGTTTTATATTCCCTTTCATAATTTTGAGGAATTAATTTAATACATAGAATAAGAACATAATGAAATATACTAACCTTCAACTAGAGTTTCATCCTTCAATATGTTTCTACCAAAAACTAATCATTTCTCCAAGAAATGAGCATTCAAAAATACTTGGTCACATCAAAAGCACATGAATCATTGTCTAAAAAATCACATAATCCAAAAAAGAAGAACTATATATTTCCCTTGTCTTCAGATATCAATTAAAACCAAAAATGGATAGTGAGAGATAAGATAATACCCAAAAAAGGATAATCCTCTATAAAGATATTACTACTTTTAATGTCCAAAATTCAACAAAAGTTCCCAAAGTTAAAGAAATACCATTCAGTACATAATGGTCCTTAAAATTATTCAAAAGTAATCCAAACTAAGATTGTAAACCAAATCTCATAAGGATTTAATTACATAGTCTCCCAAGATACATCATAACATTTATCTCTAAATAACATCAATTACTCATAAAGTCTCATATTGAAAAGGAATTAACCTAATAAAATATTCTCTATGATAGGTTAATCATTTTCATAAATAAATTAAATCATCATATGTCCACAATAATAACATAGATTCTACCAGAATAAAATTTCAACGATTATTCCACAATTTAAATCCCATAGTATTATATCTTCCTTAGGCATATAGTGTTTCCTCAAAAGATATAATGTCTTCCACAACAACCATTATCACTTAATCACTAAATCATTTTTCTATACTAAGTATATCTATTTGATAAAACATAAGTTCTCAAAATCAACTTATTCCTGTTCCATAAAAGGATTTTACTAAAAAGAATAAGTCATACTATCCAGGGACATCATGTATTCTAATGGTAGGAGATAAATCCCAATCGCACTTTGGTTCTGGGTTCGATTCTAGCATCTTTGTCTGACGCGACAGGTTGTCATACTATTTTTGTGTTGTCATTTTTATAAAACTCAAAAATAACCCTATCATTTTGTAGCCTCAATGGTTTCCTTATACCTCTCATTTTCATCTCAATCATCATGATCTATGCATCTTAATTCTTAGTGTCTTATATATATATTTTGATTTTTTAATAATTTCCACACCATATGATAAAATGAAACAATCCATAGAAT
Organism: Viscum album; assembly: GCA_963277665.1. Lineage (NCBI taxonomy): Eukaryota > Viridiplantae > Streptophyta > Magnoliopsida > Santalales > Viscaceae > Viscum > Viscum album. The sequence goes on from OY728161.1 coordinate 626,941,503, forward strand.
AAAGAATGGCATACCTTGATCATAGTGTCATCTTAGTTTCATCATTATCTTGTTCACGTAGGTAGAAGGTCCATTCATTGAAAAAATGATTTAGAGATTCTTCAAAATCATTTTCATCCTTAATCTAAATACACCTTGTACAACATGGGTCATATGGGTGTTCACAGAAAAATAGTTTTGGAAAATAATCATGTATGACATATAATTTCAAAACATCTGATAAAACATCATTTCTATACAAAAATCAGACCGAATTTGAGTTGAAACATTCAATTAATGGTCCTTTTAAAATATTATAGGTATGTGATGATAGAATATATTGTAAAAGAAAAGTAATATAGGTTGCACAAGGGTCTTCTTCTTCATCACCTTTTTCAAAATCAAAATATGCTTCAAAATTTTTGTGATAACGTAAAATATTTGAAAATTCTTTTATAATATTTACCTTTCTTGAAAATATATAAATTTGGTGAAAATTGTATTTTTTTAAATACAACCCTTGATCCACGATGATATTGGGGTATAGTAGAGGCGTTTGATATCTCAATCAATTTCATTCAAGTGAGTTGTATGTTAGAAAATGTTTCACAATCATCTGAACACAACTTTGCAATAATTATTGCAAGCAAGTCATCAGGAAGAGATAAGAATGTCGTTTGAGATCTTCCTCATTACATTCGTAACATACATTACATGATCTGAAAAAAGTTATAAAACAAAAATTTAACTGAAATAATATACATAAGGAAAAACCATGTGTTTAACAAAAACTCTTAATCCCTAAAGTTTTCTAAACATAAATTTGAGGCTGACTATAAGGACTCCGCCTTATGGAATTACATAATATTGAATTAACCGAAGAATTCACATTGAGGATATTTTTATGTTTAGAGTTTTAGATAATAAGGTCATTTCATTTACATAAAAACATGAATATTACTTGTAGACAATTCTACTCAGTATCCATTTTTTAATAAAATAAAAACTCTTGAAAAAAAGAGTCATGTCTAGTCCCATGTTTTAGACAACAAGACTTTTCCATGATCCCGTCCTTGACCCTAATCATCATTAAGTCTAGTGAAAAACATTTCAAACCATGGGATGAGCATAAAAAGCTCAGTAAGTGTTATAAAACAAAGAATCCAAACATTAGTACATCATTACATACAAAACAAATGTTCTTTAATATAACTCATGAAATCATAAGATTTATGAATTACACATAAAATACATAAATCATAAAGGTAACCTATGAAATCCATATCATACATTCATTTTAGATATCATAGCTACATAGAGAGTTACATTAGTAATACCCATCACATTATATTCCCTAAATCTCTTAGAAGAAACATTAACGTTTACCTCTGTCATGTTACCCAATGCATTGGAGAGCTATCTCGGACTAACCCGCCCTAGGTTTATCACGGAACCACCAATATACATAAAAAATTCCCAATATACATATAATATTACTAACCCATAAAACTAACATAATGTAAAGATAACATTTCAACATTCAAATCACAATATATCGTTTCAAAATATTGACAAAATCAAAGCTATTATGAAACCATTTTCACAACCATTTAAAATATGAAATAAAAATATTTTAGAATCAAAGTGTCCCATACCACATTAAATATTTTGAAAGAAATTTAAATTTCAATACATACATGTCCATATGAAAAGATCCTTAAAAATATTTTTAAAACATGGACATTAATGTGAAATATTTAGAATAATAAACCTTTAAAACATTTAAAATGATAACTTAGTTAAAGAGTTTTTAACAAAATGAGAGACCCTAGAATTATAATAGATGAGGAATAAAATTTAATCAGAACTTAATAATATCATGATAATAATGTTATTCATGATATAATATGCCAAAAGATAGTATATACACTATATAAGAGTGAGTTGGTTGATATCAACAATGAAGTATTAATAAAAATTTTAATTGAAACAGAATACCTTATAAAAACAATATCCCTAGATTAAGGATAAATCAATTACATAATTATGCGTGAAAATTTTAAATACACCAAATATAAGTGGATATTATGTGTAAAACAATCATAGTTTATTCACACATATTCATAGCACAACATACTCAATAAGTAGATGTTTAACCCAAAAATTGAAATTGGGTTAAGATGTTTTCTTACAGAAATTCTACGGCCTAACGACATCACATTAAAATTTATCAAATCAGTTGATGAGAGAGAAAATGATTTCCCATCACTTGGAAATAAAATTTACATCAATAAGGATATAGATGTACCTTTCCCAATATAATAAGATGTAAATTTAAAGACATAACAAAAATAAGTCTTTTAAAAAGAGGTGGGTGAAATGTTCGCTTACAGATTTGGTAACATATGAAAAATACTCCCCATGAAAGAAATATCACACAATGAATATATAAATACCCATAAATTAAATTATATTACACAAGGAATATAATCTGGGGAAGTACATCCACCACATAAAAAGGAAATAGTGGCTAATATTTCACAAATCTCATTGGAATAAAAAGTGAGATGAAAAACCATTCCACGTTGTAATCAATTGAGTTGTATGAGAAAAAGTAAATAACAACCAAATTAATCATAGAATACCATGAATATAAAAAGAATAATGATAATATATAGCAAATGGAATTATAAAACACACCACATACAACAAATAAGTGGTGAACAATTAAAATCTCATGGAATTAAAAGTGAAATAAGAAATCCCTTACCTCGTGTCCAACTAGACTCGTATGTTCCTTATTCTTCTTAAATAATAAACTTATGTTAATTTATACTTAATTAATAACATTTTTATTGTTAATTATTACTTTTATATCACTTATTAACTTGCAATAATAGTTAGATGATTATTGGAGTTCATATCATTCATTTTGTCGATGTTCCGAATTTGAGTTAAAAAATGAACTTGTTATTATTACAATTGGTCCTTGTGGTCAGAAATCCATTATCTCCATAATTATATTAGTGATTTAGATATAATATAAATCATATATATCCAGTTTTTGTATGTGTGTATATATATAATTATTTATAATAGTACATAACATTTGGAGATAAGAAATTAAATCCATCATTCATGGAGACGGTAAGTCGTAAGAACGCATGAAGACTACTTCATTTCATTTTAATATTTCATGGAATTAAAAAATAATGATACATAAGAATATTATAATTCCAGTATAATATAATATGATATATATGATACATAATTTCATTAACTCCATATTTATATGTTCCATGTATGTCAAGAACGAATGATATCAACTTGAGGGGGCGGTAGTTCGCACTTCCTCAAATGAAATTATCATGTTTACACATATTAGAAGGAATAATGGTTTGTTTCTAAATAAAAATTACATAAAAATATAAAAAATATAACATAATATATAACATATATAAATATAGTTTCATCATAATGGACACTATGATTTGCGGAAGGAGATAATTGAACAATCATCGCTTCGTGAGGTGTTAGTTTTCCATTCAAAGAAATAGTATGTTATTCACCCATTAGATGGAGGCATGTGTAATTTTAGTTAGGATAATTCTCATAAAAACATCCTAGTGTATTTATGATATGGTTTTTGTAATAAAATAAATTAATAAAAAGAGTTTATGGGGTTTTTGAAGTAAAATAAAACAAAATAACTGAAGAGAAGATGTTACCTTTAAATCAGGTAACTCCCTTTGGTTTGAACGAAAAGGGTTTCGTGAAGTGCTTACTATCTAAGGTAAGGAATATAGGATGAATAGAGTGATTTTATAATCTTATTGGAGTATATATTTTATGATCCAAAGTATTTAGGGTGATGAATGATTTAGAAGTTAGGGCTTTTTATAAGGGAGAGGAGGGGCTCTTTAGGAAAGTTTGAAACACTTATTTTATTTTGAACGCATTTTAGGTTTCAAAAGGTCAAATAATCATTAAGATCAATGTTAATATCACATGTGGTCGAAATAAAATAATCCAATAAGAATTGGACATGTTTTTTATATTGTTTTAGTATTTATAATATTATTTATCTAAATCATTTATTAATGAGGTAAATATTGTATCACTATTGTGTCATAATTATTTTAATTTATTTGATGTCAAAAAATTATAAATAAAAATTCCATGATGTCAGAAATCATTTCATATTTCCAAAAAATATTTATTGTTGAAAGGATAAATTATATAACCCCGTGTAAGAATTTGTTTACTAAACGATATTTGTTTATGTCATTTTTGTCCTCAATTGAAATTAATTAATATAAAATGTCATTATTACTCCCATGTGGCTCTATAGGGTCCCAAATTCGACCCATTGATTCCCATGGTATTCTATGTATCATAAAATAGGATTAGGACAAACTTTAGGGTAATTTAATATTATTATAAAATTATATTTTACTCTTATTTAATATATTTACCCTTTAATCATGGTAAATAAAATATTTACTAATGTAAAAATATTAAATGTATAAAAATAAAAGTTACCTATTCACACTATTTGGACCTAATTATTTTAAATATGGAATCCATTTTTCTAAATTCAAAACACAGAAGTGGAATAAATTGTTTTAAAATTAATTCCCATGGTCAAAACAAATAACATGTTTTTAAGAAATAATAACTACTAAAATATTGACACTTATTTGTGTCCAATTTCAAAATAAAATTACATAAAATGCTCAAAACTAGATTAAATGGTAAAACTATTTTCTAGTTACACTTTAAAAACAATTAAAATGAAAATATAAGCATATAAATAAATTAGACAAAAAGGCATATTTGAATTAAAATATAGTATTTTTCACTATTCCTTAAAAATGAATTTTATCCTAAAAATACAAAAATTTAATCCAAATACAATTTTGATGTCCACATTCTAAATTAGAGTTTAATTTTGTCAAATAGAACATATAAGACTGAAAAAAACTAGATTTAATGAGTGTTCTCCTTTAAAAGGCGGTAAATCGACATTTTAATGAAAATTATGCCTAAAATTAGATTCATTGACATTTTAAGCCACTAACATTTTTTGGATAACTGTAAAAACATTTAAATAAAATATATAATAATATTATAATTAGTTCTATTTATTCTCGCCAAAACAATGGCTTGGCATTAACTACCATTTAAAATAATAATATTATATTATTAGTGTGCAATGTAAGATTTCAATGAATCCCAATGTTGCATATTGGGTACACTATTGAACATAATGTCCTCTTTAATGTAAAATTAATATTAAATTCAAAAATATTAATAAATATGAAGTTGTTCATATTCTATATTTATCTTAGATGTTACAAAAAGGTTATCAAAATGTTTTATTTTTTAGAAGGATGTTTTCTAAAAAAAGGGATATTTTCTTTAAAAATGTCTAAAAAAGGATCTTTCCAAATTATTTTCCATATAATATTATATATGTTGATTTTTTTGTAGACGTTTTGGGAAATTATCCAAGGATACACTCATATTCATTATCTTAATGGTATATGTATTTATGGAATGATGTTTACGAATCGTTTTTATCTTTTATTTGTTATATCTTTATGAATGTAGTTCTTATTCCATAGGTTTTATGTTTTTAAATACCACTTATTTTAATAGGTTATACTTTAATAAAAAGATTTTAAAACCTATATCATTTCCTAATGAATTTATATAATTATATTCTTATCACTACTACTTCATTTCATGCATTATGATTTGACTATTTATAATTTTTTGGAACATGTGTATAATATGTCATTATGAAATGGGTGGTATGTATTTATCACCTCTAATGATTTGGGTTAATATTTATATCCCATGAGGTAATGATGGGAATCAAGTCAATAGGATTGATCCACTGTGGAAGATGGTGAAGCCAAATCCACTATGAGAATATGGAGAAAACTTATGCACTACGAAAATATGTAGAATCTTAATCCACTATGGGAATATGGGGAAACCTTATTCACTATGGGAGTAATGAAATACCCAATCCACATTGGTAATATGGAGAAACATGATGCACTATATGTAAAGGAATATGACTGGGGATTGTATTTTGTCCCACCTAATAGGTGTAGTCCCCTTGAAGTACATTGATATGTTTTATAATTTTTTCATTAATTAGAAAGAATTATATTAAATGTTTATTTGTATACCACAATTCCTTGTCTTGCACTAAAGTTATTCTTTCATGTATTATACTCTTGATTACCATATGATTCATGTCTTATGAAATTAAAATGTTTATTCCACGGTTAATGGTTATAATATTTGATATAAAGGGTATGGTCTCCTAATGTCATGATCACATTCTCATTCTATTATGCTCATGTTATACTTACACATCTCTCTAGTATACCCTTAATGATTATTTGAGATCACCCCATTTTATGTTTCCCACCAAAAGTTATGAAGATATTTATTATGTATAATGATTCTAAGAAGTGTTCTAGACATCAATAACCTAGCGGGAGAAATGGTCGCCCACTTATGTATCAGTTTTAATGTTTTAGTTTTTCTCAACAAAATAAAATAATACAATCTTTGGGAATCTATTTTTCTTATGTATTATATATTCTGTAAAAATGATGTCATGTAAATTTATATATATTGAGGATATATATAGTTCCTTTTATAGAAATTCTTAAGTAATTCTCTTGAAATTACTATGCTAAAACCTTAGAGTGCACCCCAAGGAAATTCTTGAGGATAAGTCTAAGAATGAGTAAATGTATAGGAATTGTCGTTGAACTTTAGGCAACAATTGAGTAATTGGATTCCAAGAAATAAATACCAATATAGATAATAAAAATGTACATGGTTATAAAATATATTTACATAGTGGTAAAAACTCTTACAAGGTGCATCAGGCCTAACTCAAGCATAACCAAGTACATAACAATGGGCCATACTATGCACCCAGTTTGAACGTCCCTGGGGATACGCTTTCGAAATACAAAAAAACTTCACCAAAAATCATGAAGGATTTAATAATAAGGTAGCTATTAATATCCTATGACAAGCCATAGATTTCATAGATTATGTACGGTTATATTATTTAGTCATATTGTAAGTGTTTTCTCAGGATTACGTTTTCCTCACTCCAAAAATGGTTTCTTATGCAACGTTTTTTGGTTTTATTTAATAGATGGAACAAAAAAGAACCAAACTAATGGGGATAATAGTAGACAATCAAATTATTGTTCTTTAAATAATTTTAATTATATGGGAGCTATAATTCAAAACCTTATTGATATACTCACTAAACATTCTCAATATATGAATCTTGATGAGCTTCCAAATGAGAAAATGAGGGAACAAATTTTTTTGAGTCTTTCATGTGGAAACACACACCTTATTTCAATGGGTCGTTTAATCCACTTTTTTCTGAACATTGAATCATTAACACTAAAATAATATTCTCTGATCTCCATTTTCAATTCATGATATATTCATTTTTCCTATTTATGAGTTCGACATTGAAGCAGACAGGTGGTGGACTCTAATCAATAATACACGAAAACAAGTTGAAATTGAATCCAAGGATTGGGAAGAGTTAAATTTCTTATTCTATAATAATTACGTTCCCTATGTTTTGAGTATGAAGATGAAAAATTAATAACTTGAGTTATTTTAAAAGGATAATTAATCAGTTGGTAACTCTTAGGATAATTTCAAGATACATTCAAGGAATGATTCTGGAAATATCATCTAACATGAAAGTAATGTTGATAGGTTCTTTAGTGGCTTAATTCCGTGTCTGAGAGGGGCATTGTCCAAAATAGACATTAGTAGACCCTAAGAGATTGTGAATTGTGAAATGAATGTTGAAATGTATGATGTTGTTTCATATAAATCTCATTGTTTTAACAAGAAAATGAAGATAGAGATCAAAGGAAAATATAAAAATTGTGAAGAGAAGAAAATGAGCCATCAATTATTATCCATGTGAGGAAGTATTAATGGTGGAAATTTTCAAATGGGGTTTAATAAATGTTTTAAATATAGTAGGGAAAGACATAAATAAATTGGTTTCTAAATTACTGGAACAAAGTTTTGAAATGATATAAATATTAGGAATTCTACATAGAATGAACCCCCCACAAATATGTTGTTCAAGGTAAGGAGGATGGGCATTACACTGACCAGTTCCCAAACCCATGGAATGGTTATAAAGATTGATTCCATTATCCTCTTAAAATGAAGAACACGTTGAAATATGAGGTGAATATTATTTTTGATAAGGGGTGTGATAATGATGTGATAAAAGGTACACTTTCCATCCACTCTAGAACTGATATTTTTTTGATTTTTGATCTACCTACTTTTTCATATCTAAATAATTTTATAAGGGTATTAAGATTCCACCGAAATGATTATATGTGGAATTAGTTGTAAAACCCCTAACGGTAGGATGTGCTCATCTAAAGTCTAATATTTCTCCCTGGTTTAAATTTGTAGGAGTGTAATTCCTATAAATATTGTCATTCTTCCACTAGTTGAGTTTGATGTCATCATAGGTTTTGATTTCTATTCTGTACATAATTCCTAATTCAATTGTTGTGGATAACAATTTACGTATGATATATCCAAAAAACCAATGATCATATATCAATGTGATAATATGTATGAAATTAATATAGATATTTCATCTAGTGTATGGGTCTTAATTACCGTTCATAGGGGTTGATTATCTCAAATGTTTGATGAGAATATCAACATCTATGATATGCCTACTTTTCTGGAGTATATAGATCTTTTCTCTGAAGTGTTCACAATCCTTCCACTAAAAATATAAGTTCAATTATTGATATATTCACTACCAAAAAATGGTTTTTCACTGCACTACACTTTAACAGTACTAAAAAAAGTTCAAATAATGGGGGACCCTTTATTAGTGATGAAAAATTGTTGATAAAAGATGCATTTTACAGTGCTAAAAAAATTGTTGTTAAAAGTTCCCCTTTATCATCACTTTTTTAGTATCTCTAATTAGGGGGATCTTTATCTGATTTTCTTACTAGCACTAATAAAGGGTATATTTCAAATATATATATATATATATATTGATATTTAACTATATAAATATAAATATATTGATATAAATATAATATATGTTTTTCAAATATGTTTTTAATAATTATAAATAGACATTTACACATAATATATAAGATATCTTATGAAAGTTGATTATAAACTATTTTAAAAAATATTATTAATGAACAATTTTCTAACTATTATATATTAATAGTAATTTAATAACAATTTCCATTCCAAAAAATTAAAAAAATTATCTAATATATGTTGAAAATGTAACTCAAAATTCGAATGGTTATAAATATTGATCCGGGTGTCTGTTTGGGCTTTACCACTTGTTAAATTGAATCATGATATGAGATCTATGACCAAATGACTTTGGGTAAACTCTCAATCACGTTTTTAAGGCAATAGAATCTCATAATTCCTCTAAAACTGAGTTTTTAGTTTTGATATCATAATTTTCTTAACATTCGATGGAATTTCAGCTTCATTTAAGTGGGTCTTTTCCACTTTTTTAATGGGGACTGAATTTATTTTGAGGGATTGTATTTATATTGATATAATGGATTTGAAATTTTAATAATTTTTACAATGTACTATTACTAATAACCAAATATGTAACAATACGTACATATTTTTTATATATTAACAAATAAAAAATAAATTTTCTAAATAAATAATAAAACATATTTAAATAAAAAGAGCATTTCTCAATATATAACCCTTATCTAAATAGAATCCAATATCTATTTTCTTTAAAATTAAAATATATGAATATTTATATACCTATATAATGTGTGTATATGTGGGTGCGTATATATTTGTGCGTGTTTGTATTAACAAACTGATACAATTATCTGTATATTCTAACATATGTATATACATATTAATATATTATATTTTTAAATATATATAATTATGCATAATTATACTTAAAAATACCCATAATATATATATGTCTGTGTGTCTGTTTGTGTGTTCTATATATGTATTTATTTATTCATTTATTATGTTATTTATTTATAAACACCCACAAAAATATATTTTGTAAATGTAATTAAAACTGGGCTTAAAAATATATATTAACATACAAATAAATATATTGATAATAAATGTAACTAAATATATATATATATATAACTATATAAATATTAATTTAAGAATAAATATATAAATATATAAACATATAAATATTTAAATACATAAATAAATAATAATAACTATATATGTGTATATATATACATACTAATATATGACTATATATATATTACTATATATATATATATATATTAATATAACTAAATATATATTAATATAAATATATATTAATAAATGAATTAATGTAACTATAAATATATAAATAGATATATAATTAATTGGAGATAAAATAAATACGGAGGAGTGGTGAAGGGTCCCAGCACGTGTAGGGGATGTTTCCAGTTTGAATCTATGGGGTAGGTGCACACTCGTAGGTGAAATTGTTGATAACTTTGTTAAATGGTGGGGTTTGATGGGGCGAGTGGGCAGGGGTGGTTGGGGAGTTCAGGTATGGGTGGAGGGCTTCACATAGCTCTATTAGAAGGGGTTAAGCACTTTTATAACCCTCTTATTTGCAGAAATTTTTTTTGATATTATATAATTTTATTAAATTTTATCATTTCTTTTTTTAGTACTGATAAATGGGGTCCTTATCAATACATTTTGTAGCACTGATAAAAGGGACCCCCTTTTAGTTGTGCATCGATTGCCTGTAATTTTTTAGCACTAGAAAAGTTATTTTTTAGCACAAATAAGACATTGTTTTGTAGTTATGATTTCATTTCTCGTTCCAAACCAATTAAAAATACTCCCTATAGAATTTCTCTAATTGAGTTTTAGGAATTGAAGTAGCAACCCTATGAAAACATTGAAAATGTATTCATCTATCCATGTGTGCCACCTTTTGGTGCAACAATTATTTTCATGAAAAATAAAGATGTATCAAGTTGAATTTTATTTATTATTAGATGTTGACAAAGATTATGATCCAGAACAATTATAAAATTTCCTGTATTGATTAATTTTTATCAACTACGTGGAGCTCGATAGTTTTCCTCAATTCATCATTATTCTGTATGTCATTAATTAATCATCATGAATGAGGATGTAGCCCAGAAAACGATTTATACAAGATAGGGACACTATGAATATGTAGTGATTCCATTTAGTCTTCCTAATTTCCTTACTATCAACACATTTTTGATTAATAGATTCATTAGAGATTACCTCAATCAGTTTGGAATAGTCTTTATAAATGATATTATTAGCAACTAAAATAGAATGTAAAGGAATTAAGACCACCTGATAATTATATTAAATATCCTATAGAATGAAAATATATATAAATATTTTACGATGTATTACTTTTGGCTGCCAAAGGTTTTATTTTTTGGACACATATTCTCAATAGATGGTATAGTAGTAGATCCATCAATGACTGAGGCTTTTGAATGTTGAGTTATAATAACAATAGTGACTATGATCCATCATATTCTTGGTCTAGCTGCATATGATTGATTCTATGTGGAGAATGTTTCTTAACTATCTAATCATTTATCCATGTTAACATGAAAGGGTTTTGTCTTCCTCTAGACTGATGAATGTGAGGAAAATTTCAATGAATTAAAAATAAGGTTGTTCAGTGAACCTGTGTTTACATTACCCTATAGTGGAGATGGTTTTGAAGTATATAGTGTTGTATCCAAAATGTTTTTGTATTTTTTATTATACATTAAATCATCGTTATCTATTATTCCTCACAATGATTGAAGATCCATGATCTACGTACCCAACTCTAGATATGGAGTTATTAGCTATAATATTTATGCCAAAAAAAGATGCATTACTTTAATAGTGAAAAGTGTGATATATATAATGATTATAAGGTATAAAAAAAATATTTTCATAGAATGAGTAGATCTTGCACTAGAGAAGATTATTAGATCTGAAAAGGATTATAACTTCTCTATATATTACCACCCTTGGAAAGAAAACAATGTAGATTATGCTTTAATTCGAAATGATCATGCAAGATTCTCCATTATGAGTGTCACAAAAGATCCAATATTTCTAGATTTTCAATTGATGGATTTATAAATCCTGAAAGAAGTGGATAAATATTATATTTCTCAGTCGAATTATCAACCCTCTATCTATGTGAAGATTAAAGAATAAAATAAGGAAGATATAGTGTTCCAAAAGAAGGTTATAAATGTGAATGTTTTAACCATGATCAAGATGAATTAATAAGGTTTGGGAATAGTGTATGTGTTCCTTCCATAACATATTTTAATAGGGATATGATATAGGAGGATCATGGTTCTTCATTCATTATTCATACTTTAATAATTAATATGTATTGAGATTTGAAGGAATACTTCTATTGTGATGGAATAAAGATGATTATCACAAAGTTTGTATATCAATTCTTGGTATGAAATCAAGTTTAGGTAAAAATTAAAAATTGTAAGGGGATGTGGCATCCATTACACATTCCAGAATGGAAAATCGTAGTGTATTTTTTTGTTGGACTCCATGAAACTCTAATGGTCTTAAAGTTATTGGGGTGGTAGTCAACCACCTTACTAAGTTACCGAACTTCATTTCTATCAGATAAGGATTCTATTTGGATCACCTTTCATGGATATAAATTATGAATACTGTAAGTATTTATAGAGTACCACTATTCTATTGTATTTTATTGGGATATGGGGTTTATCCCATATTTATGGTGACATCTTATAAAATTACTTGAAATTATATTTTGTTTCCACTCTTCTTATCATCCATATAGGGATGGTCAATTACAAAGAATAATTGAAATCCAAGTGTATATATTGAGATCATGTTCATTAGATTTCAGAGGTGGTTAGGTTCAACATCTTTTTATAGTTCCGTTTTATTATGAGAATATATTTTATTAAAGCATTTAGATGGTTCATTATGAAAACAAATATGGGAATAAATGTAAATCTAAAAATTTCTAGGATGAATATAGAGAAAGTAATATATTGGGTCTGAAGATAGTTGAATAAATATTTGAGAAGGTTAGAACCATTAAGATTTATATTATGTTAGCATAGAGTCAGTATAAAATATATTCAGATAACTAATGGTGATATTTATAATTTAATGTTTTTTAGAATGCGTTTTTATGGATTTATCCATAGATAATTGTTATGAGGTTTGGGAATAAAAGGAAAATATAACCAAGGTATATTGGTACCTTCAATATTATTGATCATATACGGATGGTATCCTATCCCTTGAAACTTCCACTAAATATTTCTCAAATCCATGTCTTGTTCTATGTATCTATCTGTAGTAACTAAATATTGAACCCTTCCCATATACTGAACTTATAGGGAATACCACTTATGAAAAATCATTCTTATGTGGAAAACCCAGTGGAAATTTTGTTTCTTATAGAGAATATTATATGAAACAAGGTGACTCATCTTGTCATAGTTTTTGGTTTAAATAACCGATTAGGGGAAGCTACATGGATACCTGAGGATATTATGAGGTACAAATTTCCCTATTTTATCTATCATAATAATTATTTTTGTGGGGGAAATTCATTTTAATGGGTGTAGAATGTAACACATTTACATTTTGTAAACCTTTTTTAATAAATTAATTTTCATTGATGTTGTACATTGATCACTACACTAATTCAAAAAAAATTATACACTAATCTACTATAATATTACACTACACACAACATTGACAAGGCTTCCATTGCACTCAACCCTGTGTTTCTACAATACATTATTTTATAATTGTAATAATTTATATGATATAATCATAACCTATTAGTTTAGATTACTAATATGAATAGTAATTATTAGTTTTTAAATTATTTTTATAATGGTATCATATAAATAAATCATATTTATGATGAAATTTATAAATTTTTGTAAGTCTTTATATGTTTAAATTTATTATTTTCTCAATGAAACTAATATTTATTTCATTATGTGAGTATAAATAAAATTAATTTTATAAACTCATAAAAATTGAATTTGAACAAAATAAACGACTTCTTTAATTTATAATTTTTAAATTAACCTACTTCCATTTTTAATATATAATTTCAGAAAAAAAAATCATTTTTGGATGAATAGTGAAAAATAATGAATTTTAATTCCATAAATATTTTACAACTAAATTATCTATATTGTTAAATTATTTTTTTAATTTTACTTTAAAGTTTAATTAGTTAAAATTTAAAACAATTGATCTGATGTACATCATTTTAACCAATTTCACAATGAAATTGGATATAAAAAAGTAATAATGTTTTTATCATTTTTGCCAAAAAAACATATTTTGGGGACACGTCTGTGAGATTAATTTTAAATTCATTTGTGTTACATATGGGATTATGATTTTTAAAAAAATGTATTCCATATTTTAAAAAATAATAATTTATAATTTATAATAATGTATACATATATTTTTAACCAAAACATTAGTGGAAGTGAGTAAAATTAATTACATTTATTAAGAAAACAATTACTGTAAGAAAGGGTTAAAGCATAAACTTAAGGCACAAAATGACCTAGAAACATTAAAAAAATACATTTTATGTGCTTATTTTTCCCCAATACTTCATTTTATCTTAATTTTTTTTATTATTTGATCTACTTTTAAAATAGAAAATGTGGGTGGAATTCAATTTTAAAAAATTTACAATAATGCCACTCCTCCTCTACTATAAAATGGCATTCACACCTACAACTTTTTCAAACCCCTCTATTCCTTTGGAATGACCTAAATTTTCGATAATAATCTAATAGAATCCCTCCACTCATCTTATAGACATCACTTTATGATGAAATGTATCCAAATAATTATTATCGTGAAAACCAAAAAGAGTTAACCCAAAAAAGGAAACCTTCATCAACGATCAATTTAGATTTATTTATATCTCCACTCCTTCAATTATCCTTATTCAAAGATTATATAATTTAAAGATTATAATAATTATACAAATATTTTATTAATACAAGTTTTATACCTACACTTATACACACTTCAATCTAACGGGTAATGAAAATACCATTATTTTGTACAATGGCCTATCACCTCACAAATTGATGTTGTTCATTTTTCCATTAAAACCTATCATGGTTGGAAATTGTGATGGAAACAATTTTTTATATGTTATATATGATATTAAATATCTATTTATTCTTATCTAATTATTAAATAATACATACCATCATGATTTCCATTATGTGTTAAAATGATAATTTGGTTTGGGGAAGTGTGGACTACCGCCTCCTCAAAAAGACGTGATCAGTTCACACTATACATGGAATGTATTGAGGTTTTGTTTAGTATAACTATATGGTATATGTGACATAATAATTTTACTATAATTATTATAAATACATCTTTACATATATGGAATGTAAATTCTTTATTTCAATTCTATAATTAAACGGATACAACGATCATTCGTACATACGACCTAACGTCTCCATGAATGAAGTATTCCATTTTATATTTCTCTAATTCACATTATATATATATATATAATAACTATAAATTAAATTTATATCATGTTTTAAATTTCGGAAATCCTGATATAAGTATGAAGACAAAAAATATAACAAATTAAACAACCTGTGAAAAAAAATCGGATATTACACAAAACCAAATCGTAACATAGAAGCTTTAGAAATTGAGTAATATAAAGACATATATAGTATTAGATATAAAAATATGTATTTGTTTTATATTTATAATAAACTTTTATTTATTATATTGTTGTTTTTAATGAGTATAATTATATTCCATACATAATGTAAGGGAATTTCTTCTCACATTCTATTTCTATGAGATTCATTTAATATTCACCACTCTTTTCTTTTGTATGGTGTATATAATGCCCGAGAATAAATTTTATAATTATTTTAATTAAATTTATGTGTATTTATATATCCATTTTATTGTCTCTATTTCATGGGGTTTATTTTTTAAAATTTATCAAATCGGTAAAGTAGTTATTTCTAAATTTTCCTTCATTGAGACACATTCTAGGAATTTTAAAAAACATTTTTTCAAAAATGTTATTAAAAAATGATTTTTATATTTATTTCTAAATAAAATTTTAAATGAAAATTTTGTAAATATATTATTGCTTCCAAAACATCATTTATAAGGTTTCAATTTATTTTCAAACAATTGGTTTTCTAAAATATTTTTGGGATTACTTTTAAAATAAAGAGTTTTAAAAAATGCTTTCAGAATTCTTTTTCAAGGAATTGGTTTTTGAAATTGTTTCAAGAATCCATTTTATGTTTTTAATGAAAATATTTTAGAAAATTATTATTTTTTAAAATTAATATTTTTAATAATAAACGATATTTTCCACCATAAATGTTTTAAAAATTATCTTTCTAAATAATTTTTCATATAAGATGACATCTATTGGTGTTAATTATGCCTTTCTAAGTAGTCATCCAAAGGGTACACTAATATTCCTTCTATAAATTGTATATGTATTGATTTAATTTTGTTTATTAAAACATGTTTCTCAATCATGGGTTATATGTTTATGAAACATGTTCATCATCCTTGGGTTTTATTCTTTTGAAACCCTCTAATTTTCGTGGGTTATACATTGATGAAATTATTATAAAACCATCATCAGTTCCATAATTAATGATTTGATTACATTTTTATGACACCCATTTCATCTCATGGGTTATGATATTAGTATTTATGATTTTGAGAAACCTCTATTTATGATTTCATTATATGATGGGTGGGACCTATATCTACCTCCAATTAATTCAGTAATGATTTATATCTCATAATATAATGAAGGGAATAAATTCTATGGGCTTGATCAATTATGAAACATTGGGAAACCCAATCCACTAATGGAATATGGGGAAACCCAATCCACTGGGGAATAATGGGGAAACCCGATCTACTATGGTAATATGTGGAAACATTATCCACTATCAGAAGAAGGAGAAACCCCATCCACTATGAGAATATGGGGAAACCTGATCCCTTATAAGTAAAGGAGTACGAATGGGGATGGTGTTGCTTCCTACCTAGTAATTTTACTTCCAATTATGTTTCCCAATAATTTCTAGCAATGCATCTTGACTTATAGTGAATGATATTAAATGTTTTTGTGTATTCAACAATTACTTGTATTACTCCTATGTTATAATTTCAAGGATTATGCTCTTTTTTCCATAATAATTCATCTCTTTTGAAATTACAATCATTATTTTGTGATTCATGTTAATGATCTTTGAATTGTGGGGTATGATCTTACAATGTTATGATCACTTTATTATTACCTTATTCTCATGTTTATGCTTAAAAATTACATTGGTTTACCCTTATAGAGAATATGAGGTCACCGATTTGTATATTTCCTTCCCCATGTTTGGAAGATACGGAATATTTTTTATGTGTCTAAGAAGTGTTCTACTCTTAAAGAACCTATAGGGAGATAATATAGCTCACATATATACCAGTATTTATGTTTCAATGTTTCCAAAGGCTCTAGACCAATTTGGACTTTGGGCACCCATTTTTTGTAATGTATTATGTATTCCATAAAAGTGATGTAATGTTAATGTAGGTAAATAGAGGGTTTATATACATCCCATCCTCTGTTATTATCTCACCTATAATGGAATCCAAAATATGTCCACATACCCATACCAACATATAGTAAATGGATCCAAACTATACATGTTTCCCCACTGTGTCCTCATAGCATATAGGATGCCACCAATATGAACCAAAAACATTTTATATAAACCAAAAATACACATAAATTGAAAAATAAATCCCAATATCTATATACCATCCAGGATCTCCTCATTGATAATAACCAATCACAAAATCTAAGAATATTCCAAAATAACCTCAAACAAAGGTGACGTGGCTTCTGAAAAACACAAGTCACACATTAAGAATGTTCCCCTCACTAGAGTATCAAATCACAAAAACAAACCTATAGTAAAATTATGTACCAGAAACTGAAGTAAATCCTTCCTCCGTAACTCACCCTATAGAAAACATCCCACAAATAGCTTCCAAACATGGATATAATTCCATATCCATGATCAATGTGAAGAAAATACTTATAATGGCCTACTCAAGAGTCAAATTATATATCTAGGGAATGAAAATATTAAAAGAACTCCTAGTATGTAGTACACATCATGTACCTAATGTGAACAACGGGTATATCAAATAGTACTCTCTGGCATTATGACATAGCAGTATCAACATTCATTTTCCACGACTACACATTTTGTACCAAATTCATATGAAATGTTAGTCATGTCAGGTAACTTGGTGTGTAACTCGCATGGGGGAAGGTCAAGTACTCTATACTTCCACCATCCATGTACCTCCCATGGGGTGCGATCAAATACTTTTCATATATTTGTGACCTGAAGGGGGGGGGGGGGTCTAACCATGCCCTACACGAATCCCTAAGTCACCGACATGAAATTTCTGAGAAAAAAAACTATGCGTAACCCCTTATTCCTAACCTCAATTGAAAGTAAGCACACACGTTTTGTGTTCTCTAATCTTCACACTAATAAAATAGGTTTCTCATTGGTAAATCCCTTATACCCATCCCAAATGTCACATTTCTCACCAAATTAGACCATTTGGGATATCATGGAACAATGAATGACATATTACATTGTTTTTATGTTAAAATAATCGGATCTATTTGAATATTCATCTAAAAACAAAAAAACATCCAACCTCTAGGGTGTAAAACAAATAATCCTCACTCTAATATCAATATAGTGCAACCACCAATCTATGATTCACCTCTAGATGAACTCTCTAAAGGAGTATTCAACTCCACCAACCTCTTCTATCCTTCTCCATTTCATGAATGTTTCACACACAAGGGGAAATAAGAACAATACAGGAAAATCAAGGAGGGGAATAAGTGAAATTAAAATGTAGAAAATGAAAAATAATATGGAAGGGAAATAAACCCCAAACTAGTACCCATGACCAAATTGTGTCTCATTTTGGAAAAAAACCCAATTCCTGAAATAATCATTCTGTAAAATTAAATATATGAAACTCATTTAAATATATATCATAATTTGAATAACTATTAAAAATTAATTTTTAATTATTTAAATATAAATACTCCGTGAAGACACAAATGACTAATAATTCTACCAAACTATGAAAAATCCTAATCCTGTATGAGAAGAGTGGTTATAAAAATTATTTATGATGTTTTGATAAGATAAATTACCCTTATCTCATCATAAACTCTAGAGAATAAATACTGAAATATTTCCTGAATTTATCAACGAATAATATATGGGTCATAAAAACTACACAGATGAACTCTGAGATGAAGGAACCAAGTGTCTTTAAAAATGATATTTTCAAAGAATTGGAGAATTAAATGTTTAAAGAAATTAAACATAATGAATACATGGAGTCTCAACATAACATGAGAGGAAAAATGATTTATCAACATGAAGAGTAGTTGGCCTTGGAACAAAATCAAGTGGCATATTAGATGTGATAAGGATAAGAATATTTTAAAAAAACATTACATTTTATTTTTTTATTTCCCATTGGTATGTGATATATAGACAAAACAAATGTATTATAAAATGGTGGATAAGAAAAATATAATAAATATATAACAAATGATAAGTAATATGCGAAAACCCAACATTGGCCATTATGGAACCCCTATAATGTCATAAATCAAAAGAGAATATAGAATTCTAAGGAAAATATAAATATTATATTCCATAAAAACCCACATAAGAAGATACTTATAATATGTAAGGATAAAAAGAAGATATTTAAGAGAATTTATGAATACATGTATTTTTATTATATAATGCATGGATATATTTTTGAATTTTTCAATGAATCTTCAGAAAATATAAATTACTCTATATTTGATGGATATAAAATGATGTTATTGAAGAGAAAAAAAAGTTAGGGATTTTATTATAATAATTCAAAATATGATAATAAATTATTTAGTGTATATTCTATGATATTTTCACCAATTATGAATCATAAATATCGATTCATATTCAATTAAAAGAATATTCTTATATGAAATAGAGTTTGTGGTTATATAACAGTGATATTTGTGATAAAAATAGTATGAGTAGGAGGTAAAAATCCATTGATAAACAAAAATTTTCCTAAAATTACAATATAATAATTTAGAAAAGAAACAAATACACATTTATATATAATTAATAAATTCTCCCAGAAATAAGTATTTAAATATATGTAATTTTTTAATGAATATAACGACACTTATATTGATAAATAGAGAAATAATAATGTTGGGAAATAAAAAGTAAATTCAATGACATGTAAAGATATCCATGTTAGTATGATTATATAGTGAATAAAATAATGTGATTAGGATATAAAAATAGACTAATTCCATGGAAATTGAGGAAAAGATGAATTATATGAAATCAGATTCATACCTGGATATGGTTTCCAAATTGAAGGAAAAAATGAAACATAGTAATCCATAAATACACAATATATTCTCCAATATGAAACAATCTGAATTCCCCCAATCCCTTTGTATTAAAATTATATAAGTATTACTAATGTTTTTCACATCTTATAAAAAATATAATCATGGGGGCTATTTAGTTCTATTGAGACATGTTCTAAAGTTTAAATTTATTTCAAGGTAGTGTAAGAAGTGCCTTATTTTATCTAATGTGTCAATTACATAAGTGGAATAACAGATGTTTGATCTATCCAAAAAATTACATGGTATAATTATGGTATTCATTTCATGATCACATAATAATACATTATAATCCAACACTGAATATTGAAGAAGGAAAATTGATTGAGAAGTTTCAAAATAAAAATTTTCAAGATTAATTTATTCTGGTATAACTTGTGATTTAATATAATTATTGTTAGGGTATTTGAAACATCATTAGATAGATGAATCTCATATATAGTATCATTTCAATATTTATTAATGAATATTTGACATTCTGGGGTATTATAGCTATGAAGATCTAAAATGTGGTATCCCTATAAAATTATGAAACATTCCCTACAGGGGAATTAAGAAATATTTTTAGTGTCTAAATTAGATCATAAACGAATATTTTTTTACTCCCACACATTGTGACAGATGGTTTATTTAATAAAACTTTTATAAAGGTGTATAGGGTATTAAAAGTTAAGTTCCTTGGTAAAATAATAATGTGTCGGAGGCATGAAACTTTTGGGAGTATGTGAGTGCAAAAGAAAATAGTTACAGAAAAAATTCACTTTAAAATATTTTGAGATGTTTTTGTTGAAAATTTTTGTGATAAATTTTCCAAAATAGTGTTCCTTACAATGATAGTGATTATAATGAATGATTGATTTTTGATAGAGATATTTTGGTTCAATCTATTCTATGTTATATTAGTATAGGATATATAATCTATTATATAAGTCTCGGATGTATAATACATGTCGGACCTATAGAGTACATGAATCTAAATATAGATTTCATTTTGAGGTTCTCATGAAATTGAAAAATGGAAATCTATGTAGAGTTTAATATTTTTATTTAGAATACACAGTGTCAAAATTAATGTCTATATGCTCTTTTTTTGAAATGGTATGGCCATGTAGTGTTCACTTATGTCAACATAAAAATTACATTATTTGACATAGGGTTATTTGAATCTAATGTAGTGTTGAGGATATTCATCATAGTGTTCATATTGGTCATCCTATAGTTTGTTAGATTCAATATATATTTTAATTTTGTTGATGTATGGTTTATTCCTATATATAGTGTTTTACATCCATGGAGAGTTAAACATGTTGTGAATTTTTTGAAATCTTGTTTTCTAATTCATTTCAGGAAGACATCAGTAGATATATTATAGGTCTTTTAAATACACATTATTTTTTATGACTCAATTATAATAATTCATTTAAATATTATTATGGATGTTATTCCAAACCTAATCGATAAACTAGTTGAAATATTTTTGAATACATTAATTGAAAATTTTTATTCCCATGTAGTGGTATTTTATATATATATTCATTCAACATCAAAGATGAATTTAATTGAATTTGTACCAAAAAATCTTATTATATTAATCTAAAAATATTGTGGATACAAAATTAAAATAATTTTCACTATAGTGATTTATTTTCATGCTTAAATTTATAGAGTATTTATTTTTAATGATATTGTTATCATAAAACAGATATATATAATAACTAAATATATAATAGGAAAAGATATTTATTTTATCATTTGAAAG
This sequence comes from Viscum album, assembly GCA_963277665.1. Taxonomy (NCBI): domain Eukaryota; kingdom Viridiplantae; phylum Streptophyta; class Magnoliopsida; order Santalales; family Viscaceae; genus Viscum; species Viscum album. The sequence goes on from OY728161.1 coordinate 626,963,921, forward strand.
GAAAACGATAACGATATTATATTGCCTTTCTGTATTTTAGGAGTAAATTGCATGTGTTTTTTATAAAATGTGAAGACATCTAGGGAGGAATTTTCTATAGTTTATTCTTACTGGAAAATCATCATAAAGGGATAAAGGGTTATGTATTTAAACATCTATTTTTTCATTTTTATTACATGAATATAATAAAGATTATAATAGGAGAAGTATGTTAATCTTTTTAAATAAGTAAATTGGGATTTTAAATTTTTTGTGTGGATAGTGAGCTTGTTGGATTTGTGTGGAAACTCCATTGTGTAAATGAAACAACAATAAATTCGTTTGTTTAGTACATCATTCAAATTTTCCACACTTCCATAAACGATTTTTGTATTATAATATTTTGGTTTAGAAGGTATAAATTATTATGTTCATTTTTCTACTTCATTCTATAAAGAGATATTTTAAGGCATATAAGGAGTTTTTTCCTTCAAAAACTAAACATAATTGTTCTCATATAGAAAATATTAAATTACCCTCACCCTGATTCACCCTTCATACACTATAGTGTCATTATTTTATAGAAACCAATATGTGGTGTCATAGTTTTAGTGTTGGGTAGATGTTTTCTCTTTTAATGGAAGATATTGTTTTCCACAACTATATATCTAATTTGAATGTAATTAATTTAAAAAAACATAAGATATAAATTCATATTTCTTTTGTGTCACAAGAAATAGAAATATATATGGTTTTTATAAATTCCAGTTTAGATAGTATGGATAATATGGACATATCTAGAAAGGGCCATGAAAACTTTTATATGGATTCATAAGCAATAATGTTTTTTAGGGGGTTATTTATCTAACCATATTCTTATAATGTTCATGTTACAAAACACATCCCATGCTATATGGTAAATTATTCTAGATATCTATAAAGGAGATTAAAAATATTTAAATGTTATATAGTAGGCTCTATGGAACATATATAATTATTTGAGGTTGATTTTAAATGAGATAGTTGATTCCTTCATTGATTGAATCAAATTTCTTGTTAGAGGCATGTATGATAAAAATGAATTATTCAGATAAAAAAAATTTAAGGCCCATAGATAAATTCTACATATTTTAATAAAAAATATTCTAATTTTGAGGTCAAATATCTTATGGAGATAATTATGTATTTATTATATAGTAATTTCACCACATATAATGTTATGAATAAAGATATTGAATCTCAAAAATGTGAGAGTTCTTAGGAAGTTGACATCAAATCTATGAGGGAAATTATAGTGGAGAAGGATCGTGAGGATTAGGATTTCGATGTAGTGATATATTTTCAATTCACTAAACATTAAATGTTAATAAGATATTTCAGAGGTAATATTTAACTTTCATTTTTTAAATGTGTCAAGTTTGGGAACTATTTTTCTATATGAACCAAAAATTATCTAGGAGAAAGCGATTTTTTTCTCCTATGAATCCTAATAATGACTTGAATATTAAGGTTAATGTTAATAAATGTTTCGTCAAACAAAGAAACATAATCTCATAAGAGGATGATATCTTAGAGGAGACCAAATAAAAATATGTTGATAACTAGAACAATATTAATATGAATCCATTGTGGCTATTTTAAAAAAGATACAATATGATGATATTGATACTTAATTAGAATAATGTGAAGTAAAATTTGACAATCAAGGATAATATAAGGAATGACATCAAGAAATCAACATACGAAGGGATGACACTATGAAATATAATTTATTTCACTAATATTTAAAGTTTTACATGAGTCAACAAGACGTGGAGAAGTCATACATAAAAGAAAAAATTATCAAACCGAAATCAATAATATTTGGTAGGATAAATAAATAAGTATATCTTAAGAAAAATGTTTAGGAACATGACCCAATACTTATGGATTAATATATTTTGTAAAATATTGGGTCAAAATTACTGACGATATAAAGGATATGTCATTAAATTATTCTGAAAATGTAACGATAAAGAATAATCCCAACATCTTGGCGTCCCATCACATCTAACAATAAAGATGTTAAGGACGTTCCCCAAGGGTGTGTTGTGATGTTCTTTTGGTTCCAAAGGTACAGTGATTAAATAAAAAAGTAAAATCTATTGTGATGATTTACCATAGTAGTAAAATAGTTATGGTTCATATTAATCCTCATGTACCAACATATCAAAACATGGTGCATATTTATAGCTCTCAATAGATAGCAATTGGTTCATCAAAAGATGATAGTTTGATACCAAAAAGTTGGTTTTACTCCTCTAGGAAGTAAATACAAACCGAATATATGTTCCCTATTGAAAATATATATTTTTTATAATAATTGTATCAAAATAACAAACAAGAATGTTTTATTTTACTACTCTATTACTCTCCACTATTTCCATGTGATGGTTTTAGAAACAATTCTATATAATGAAATTCATGTGTGAAAATCATGGGGTAGAAAAAGTCCTAAAAAGTGGAATATAATAGTTATAACCATAATAAAAGAATATTAAAAAAATTAAAAATAGATTTTAATTTTTAGAAAATAAAGAAAAATATTAACAATAATAAGTTTCACAGACTTTTTCATCATCTATATATGTTAACTAGTGATCCTGGAAAATAAATAAGAATTTACAGAACAAAATGTTGATATGTTTTTTGTAAGATAAATAGATAGTACTTGAATGTATATTATATATAGTAGGTTCACTTTCATCAGATGGGATAAAAATTACTTTTCACAAGAATCAAACTTGATAAAAATGGATTTTTTTTAGTTGATGAAGGACTCATTATTATTGGTTATAAGAAGATAATACATTGTGGAAAGGATCTTAGATGAATGGATGTGATCTTGGTTCTGAATCATTACTAACTATGTGTTACCTAGTTTTTTTACTTGAGAAATTCGATTTAGATTAAAAAATTCATATATGTTAACGGGAGATATGTAACACTCATCATCGAAGGAAGAAGAAAAAAGAGGGATCATTTCTTTATTGGTGATAAATTTATATTCATATTTTTTAAAGAATATTTAATTAATTTATCTCATGTAATTATTTTCAAATTGAGCTAAATATATTTGGTGAAATTGGTAAAGAATGAAGGAGCGTGATACATCCCCTACCGCAAACACCACAACTCTACCACATATGGTTTTTGTTATAAGGGAATGGTTTTTTAAAATATCTAAAACACAAATAATGAAACATTAACCAGGTTAATTATGTGTATATATGTGTATGTGTGTGGTTTGATGACACCTAAATCCTTATGTTGAAAAAAATATATGTCATGATTTTTTATGACATTAGTAAGTATGGAATGGTTAATGGTGATCATCCACATAACTGACGTATTCCACTGTATTAATTGGTATTATAGTTAATATGAAAATATTATTTCTGTAATTATTTAATATTTATAAATTGATAATGTAATGTAATTAAAAAACAATTAATAAAAAAATAATTTAAAAAATAATTTTTCATCAAGTGATAATAGGGAGAACTCCTCAAAAAATAGTGTTTTTAAGAGGAAGAATTAAATAATAATTAACATATATTAAATAATTATATTTGAGAATACTATAATTATATATATTGGAAATAATTGGTTATCACCATGGTTTATATTTATAAAATGGTCTTTCTATTTATAAATATTGATAAGACACCCTATGAATTATGGTACAGTAATAATTGGTCACTCAAATATTTTTTTATATTATTATGTATGAGTTTAATTATTAATAAGATTTTAATAAAAACTATGAACCTTATGGTAAAGTATATATTTTTTAATGATATTCAACATAATATAAATCTCACAATTAATAAAATAATAGTATCGGAAAAATATTTGGAATCCAAGAAGATACGGTGGTTAAAATAAAGTAGGTTTTAAAATTAGATGATCATATTTGATATTTTGGAACGTATATTTCACATGAAAATAATCTAGATTTTGTAGAGAGTATTCATCATTAAGTGAGTTTCTCCTAGGGTGAAATGAGATGTAAAATAATGTGGTAATGTACCTACAAATGAAAACCATATACTGGGAATAGCTTCTCCTATTAAGAGAACCAGTATGGAATATGTCACGGAAAATAATATAATCGGTGATAGTGAAGCCCAAGTTCAATATCAAGTAATTAAATCAAAGAAGTAAAGATATAATTTTTCATTAGTGTAACCTAATTGTTTTTAAGAGTTATCTAAATATGAAAAATAGGTTAAGGTGGTTTATAATGAACCTCACAAAATAAAAACTAATGTTAAATGGGAACTTATTAAATGACCGGAGAATAAAAATGTTTTCTTAACCAAATGGGGTTTTGTAACACACTAAGATTTTATAAAATATTTTTTTTTCAAATAAAAATAATTTCTCTAATTGGTTTCATTACATGCAAGATTAAGTTTAAAAAAATCATGTTATACTATTAAAAAATTATAATTCATTGTCTTGTTTATAACATAGCCAATTCACAAGCGGGTACGAATTGATCTAACAAAATTATGAAAACAATATTTTTTAGAATTTTATAAAATAAGTTCCTTTATATCAAGTGACTTAATAAAAAAAATATAAAAAAGATATATTTATCTAAAAAGAAGATTTAATGTGTATAATGTATTCATATCAAAAAAAATAAATTATTCATGATTAGTGACATATTTTAATTAAAATTGTATATTAAATATTCAATTACATTTTCTAACTTTCATTTAATATTTTATTTTGATGTGATAAAAATAAACCAAGTATTATACTGAAAATATTTTTTTTTTTAAATCATTTTTCATTTCACTATGCATACTTATATTTAAAATTAATTTATTTCACATTTCATAATTGAATTTTGAAAAATGGATTCAATATTTGGAATGGGGAAGATCAAATTTGGTAAATGTTACCCTTTTATTTATGTTCAATATGAATAGTAATTGTGGTAAAAGATTTCACTAGGGAAAATGACAATTCATGTTAATATTGGTTAAAACATAATGATAAGGCCATAATTTTTCATCCTAATAGTTTTTTGATAAATTTAATTTGACCTTTATCACCTTATAATTGAAATTAAATTTTTCAATATACATTTTTCTGTTGAAATGACCAAAATAATATATAATGAAAAAATTGTTACAAAATATAACTCTCATAGTTTTAAATATCTCTTATGTGTTCATACAGAGAAAAAAGAACATTATGAGTGAATATAAATGTTCATTTTTATCATAATTAAATTATTTTTCTAATATAAATTTATTTATAATTTTTATTATATATATAATTATGTTAAATTATTATGCCATGCCGATGGAGTATTTCTTCAATTAATTGAAAATTAAAATAAATTATTTCAAAAATAATAAATGTAATATAACATTAGTGAGTAATAAATTTCTTGAAATTTTTCTATATATATATAAATATAATAATAGTGTTATTTAAAAGTATTATAATGTAATTCAAGTTTTTTATTTATATTTTTTATATAAAATTAATTTAAAATATTCGAAATAGAAATTACAATATTTTATCAAACTAATATATTATTAAATTATTTTACAATTATAAAATATTAAAAGAGGATAATTAGGATAATATATTGTCCAAATATTAATCCTTTATTCATTTATGATTCAATTTGTTTCTTATAATTAAATTTATTACCCTTTCTGAGTGAAATGGTGTTACCGTGGTTAAGGTTGAAATGGATTAACTAAGGGGTTAAACAATAATAAAAGGTTTTAAACCCCACTTAAACATATTTGTGTTCTATGTTTTGTGGTAATAAAAAAAATACACCCTTATATTAGTATATATGGACATTTTTAATTATTTTCTAAATATAAACTTTATTATGATTTAATCTTTTAAGAATCTACAAGAGTGCGCCTCCCCTCAATTATAATTGGGAAATACTCCATTCACTTATTCACACCACTTTTATAGATATAAATCAACATTAACCTTCATAAATATATTGAAAAATTCATTAGTAACATTATAGAGGTTATTTTATTCCAAAAATACCAACCCTATGTCCCCTAAGAGGATATCAAAATGTGTTATTTCAAATAAGAGGTCATAACCCTACATATATCCTTCTTATTATATCTTATTTACCTCTTCTATATTTCTGTTATATATCATAAAATAGTCAGTTTCGTCTCCAAAATAAAATTAAATGTTAATATGGTTATGAAATAATAGTTTTATAACCCATTTCTACGAAAATATGATGTAAAAGTGTCGCACATGCTTACGTACATCATATTGTCTCCAATTAGCGATACATTTAATTTTTATTCACATTATTTAATGGAATGATATAATGATGGGAAAAATATTATATTAATTAATTATAACCTAAATTTTCTTATAGAACCGTCATATCATATCTACCCTCTTACATACAATCTGTTGGAAAACAATATCATTCCTCATTCATACGTGTGGACTGCCACCTCTATAAAGCGATACAGTTTATTTTTCATTTCCATTTTATTATGTTGGAAAAAAGAAATATTTAATTAAAATAAATTATGTTTATGATATAATAATAATAATTTAATGGTTAATAATATTTAACTTTCACTAATTACACTCTTTGAAATGGTATAACGAGGTTAATGCATATGTACGGCCTACCGTCTCCATGAACTGTGTAATTCAGTTTTCTATATAAAATTTTTATGGATAAATATTATATATATATATAATGAATATTTATTATATTTTTATCATTATTAAAACCATATATATTGGGGAACTATGATCAATATACAATTATTAGAAACACCAAACTAAAATTCTCAGGAAACATAAAACATTTAACACCCTGAAATGATAATTTTAATATGAAAGTATTAATAAATGGGTGATGAAATGTTATATAAGGACCCTTTATGGTATTATTAGTATTTTAGATGTTCTGGTATATATTTTTAATAAATTTAAATTTAATATTTAAGAGATTAGATATCTTTTACAGCAAGTGTATCTTGAGGTATGGGATTTTCATCACACATTTCTTTCTTTGAGACATATGTAACATTCACCACAAGATTTTTTTATGTTGTTCATATACTAACCATGAATGTATTTTATTATTATTATTTTGAAAATTATTAGGATTTACATTTTCATATTTTTTAATTTATTTCATGGTTCTTATGAATAAAAATTTACCAAATTTGTAAGTGTTTTATGTAACAATCTCCCAATTTGCATAGACTATTAATGATTATTATTAAGATAATAATATTACAGGTTATGTCTATCAATTTTTTTGTTATTTTTATTATAATCTGGTTATTTATAAAAAATATATTTTTTCCTATAATTTTCCTCTCTTTATGTACTAAATATTTACTGTTTTATTTTAAAGAAAAATGACTTCATTTCTATCTTTTTTCTAAAATAATTTCCCTTCCAGAGTAATGGTTTAAAAAAAAGTTTTTAAAAAAGGTTTTTACTATTATCTAGATATTTCAAAAGACATTTTAACCAATGCATGAAGTTTTCAATTAAATAATTTAAAATTATTCTAATTTTCATTTTTATAATGTAGAAAATTATTATATTTTAGAAAATAATGAAAGGGTGTTTTTTTAACTAATATTGACTGAATATAATTTCCCAAAATCATGATCATGAAATTTATTTAATCTTCCTTTATAGGCCTCTTAGTTTATTTTCAAATAAGTTGTTTTCCATAATATTTGTTACCTTTTAATTTTTCAAAAATATTATTTAAATATGAAAATAATAGTTTCCTTAAAAAAAATTCCCAATGATTCTTAAATTAAAATTTTTATTTGTTATAAAATATTTTGATGTTCCTTATCATTTACTAAAGATATGATTCAATGATATCATCATTATTCATTATAGAGGTGGCTTGTGATTATGAACCTGAAATGTTTAGGAATCCCATTTTTTCAATGGTTTTTGTTATAATGTTATGATTTATGATCTTCTTGTATTTATATAAATAAATTATCATAAGATAGTGGTTAGGTCTATTAAATACCACCAATTCATTGGCTAAATATAGAAAACTAATGAGTTAAATATGTTATACATGATCTTTGTTTCACATTCACAATTTTATGCATGAACCTTACATTCATATCTGTCACGAAGCAGATCGGGTCACCATCAAAACTGGCACCCAACCCATTACATGGTAAGGACCAAAGTAAATTTCCTTCCCCACAGGCTAGAAAAACTTCCCATATATCATAAAAATGGATTTGGAATGATTTACTATAGTATACTAACCTTAAACAACCAACAATAATAAAAAAGCTAAATTTGAAAATTCATACCACATTAGACATAAATAAAATTAAGAAATGAGTTACATAGTTTTAAACAATAAAAAAGTGGGAAAAAACTAAATATGATATGAATATCCGACTCAAGAACCACCACATGGAATGGGGACATCACCCCAAGCCTTCCCTACAATACTCCACCTAGTATTGAAGCTGACAACCTGAAATTCCTTCTCTAAGGACCTTTCCCTTACCTGTATAAAACATTATTAGTTCCACTAACACCAAAATGTTTAAGTACGATATGATCCTAATTCCAATAATATTCCACCCAAAATATTCAATGTTATAAACATTTTAAGTCAATAATATTTCATGTTTTCATAATCATGAAATGCTCGTTACAATTTTCAAAAGATTCAACTTTAAATGAAGATAGTTTTTAAGAGGGAAGATTTTAAGATAGTACACTTTTAAAAGAAACACACATGAAAATTAATTTTCCAGAAAAACACATCCTATGCTGATAGTGAATACAATATAGCCAATGAGAACTGGAAATAGTAACACCCCTTAGAAATATCTAGTTGTTGGGACCTTGGGACATCGTATCTCAATGTACAATTATCCGTAACCAGTATCCTTCTCATGCATGATCCACTAGGAAGGGAATTCCAAATGGACTAGGGGTCCCCAAACATCATCAATGTTTAGTTATTTTTTTCATTAACAAACATGCTATGTGAAACTGGGAATATGCCACTACTGGATCACTAGCATACTAATCCCTGATTCCCCCTATAAACCCAAGTTTCCCTATTTCACCTCAATCAAGATCCACAAGTCATAAAGCTCCATTTTCACATGAAAATAATATTTATAAGTCTTGGACCCACAAAAAATCCCACACACATGTCACATAATACAGTTTTCAAATTCTAATTCATTTTAACATCAAACACACACTAAAACTTCCATAAAACATGTCTCAAAACCTTCTCACAATTGAATAAATCTTCTCAACAATTTATAAATCATTCTTAGAATGTTTGACATCACATATCAGAACATTCTCTTCTGAAACCCCATTTAATGAACGTAAACCAATAAAAACATTACCCACACATATTTTTCACCATTTTTGTAACTCAATCAACAATTTAAAATTTTTTTTAAAACAATTTCAAGATGTAATCCAAGGATTTTCACACAAAATATATTCAAACCCCTCTTTCAAGGCCAAATTCACTCCTATAAAATACCAAAATAGAATTTTCATCCCTATAAACTTTTAAACAACACCTTTGAAATAATATATAATTCCCTCAAATAATGCCACATGGGTTACATAAGTGAAACACACTTTTTTAATAAAAAATGAAACATTAAAATAAAATGCTTAACCAATTATATACAAAATGATTTTCACACAATAAAAAATAAGTATGTAACATGATTGGAAGATCAATTAACAATCTATCTCATCAAATAATTCATTCAAATACAATCACCTACCTTATATGTCAAAAAACACAAATATTTGTGTAAAACATCAACCGCACCACCACTACACCAAAAGTGAATGAGAAAAACCCCAAACCATGAATATTAGACAGTTAAACTAAAAAATAAATCCTAGGTATAAATCCTTGTTTCTAGAAATTTGGAACTTCAAGGATATGAGAATAAACCCTAAATAAATTGATGAAACGACATAGAGATTCACATACATGAAAGATGTTGAAGTTCAAAAAAACTCATAAAATGTGTTTCTAAATAGCTTGTGGGAGATTGGGAGCCGTCAATAGATTTAATGGTATAATGGAGGAATAAAGGGGTATATTATAGTAAATATTAGAAAGAGAAAAATTTGAATTATATAATTTTTTTAATGATATAGACACTAGGCATGTTTTTTCTGCCCGGTTTAGTATACCATGCAACAAAACCATTCTCCAAGTTTTGACCACTCAAATATTTCGGTTTTTGTCCACAATTAAAGGTATACTAGGGGAACATAGGGGGAATTATAATGCAAAAGTATAAGGGAAATAAATCCTCAATGCCTCAATCCCGCCACACCTGACTCCCAAAAAAATGTCTAAGAAACCGACCCAAACCGGAATGAAGTAAAACATAAAAATGAAGGCATGACAATTATCCCCACAAGAAAACCTTCCCCCCATTATTTCACAGTGAGGCCTTATTCCAAAACAAAACCCAATACTATTTCAATTTTCCAATGGGATTCCTAATGAAAATAATTCAAGGACTCTACCAGTTGGAAAAGATCATTATTAACTAACTCAAGAGGCCCAGACGAACACCCCAGCTAAGTGTCACCCACTTCCAAAAACCAAAAAACCACTAGTTTAACAAAAAAGGAGAGATACATTCACCTAAAAATATTTACACCGCATTATTAAAAATGTGAAAACAAAATCAAACCACATCCCAAGGAAAAACAACTCAAAGACTACCGATGAATCTCATCAAATTTATCTGAAAAAATTAATGCTTTCAAACGAGGTCACCACAACCATTCATCAATAATAACATTGTGCAATATCCAATCTCAGTGATTAACCATGAAAGAAGTTTGTGGTTAGATAGATCTTAAAAATATTACATACCTCAAAAAAACAAGCACAAAATTGAGTTTCATATACCGAGAGAACTGAACAGTCTCTCCACCATAGAAAAAACTAACACTTGATACTGAACCCAAACACCCACAGAGGGAGTTCTGAACATACTTCCCACCAAAAGAGACAACTTAAATTTCCAAGGTATAACTGGGACACCAATAGGGGGAAGCATAAATATACTCCCCACTATATGGGGTAGACTAACATTATACTTATTCCAAAAGAACATACATGAGACCCATGGTGTGCCTCCCCACCATAAGAACCAATTTTCTAAACCAACTAGCATGGGAAGACATGAAAAAAGGCCCCATAATCCCCAATTCCTATTTCATTTGGGGTCGATTAATAAAACTCCAAAACCAATAGAGACACTATGTGGCTCATCACTCTCATGAACATTTCTATCCTTGGATGATTCCAACCAAAATCGAGATAAAAATGAATGTACACGGTTTTCATACATGAACAAAAATACATAGAGTTTCATCCACAAGGGTTTAAGCCTTGGGGTTTGAGAAAAAAAAGTCACCTAGTATCCCTATAAGCAGGCAGAATCTTTCAATAACTCAAGTCACTTCCACGAGAAATAGGGTCCCCATTTCTATTTCCACCAGACGGGACCACTTGTAACAAAACCACCACATCTAAACCTCAAATTGATTCCACCTCCCACATCAGATACATAATTTAAAAAACGGCCCATTTCACCCCTAGGTTATCTTGATAACAAACTAGCTTCACTCCAAGATATATGGCTGGAGATCAGATGATTGAAGAATCTCTGACCACTTTGTCAGGTGCAAAAACCCCTTGAACAGAAATTCTTCCTCTAGTACCACAAGGAACTACCGAACAATCCCACAACATAAATTGAAAATAAAACACTCCTTGAAAACCTCTTACCTTTTCATAGAACCTTCATGAAGATAAGGCCTTATAATATTCACATGCATCACCCCTTTAAACCTAAACATGAAACAACAAAAGATATGACACAAGGAAGAAACCTTCACTCGGAACAAGGAAATCATAAATTAGTGCAAGAGAAACACACTTTCATTTAAGTATAATCCCTAAAAAGGTTCTGCAACATCCACTTTTCAACTAAAAAAGACCCAATAAAGAAATAGGCCACCCATCATGACACCAAAAATTGGTAGAGATATTTCTTGTAATAATACCTTGAATTGAATTCCATGTAGCATAAGATTACTGCAAGCAGCTATAACCATTTTGAACGACCAAATGTACCACACTAGTGGACTAACATGAATCATTTTCTTTTGGGAAACCAATTAAAGTCCCAAAGGACCTTAAATACTAAAGCCAAAACCCTCTACTCTATAATTCATTATCTTTACTAACATGGATTTCCCTTCACCCCTTCCAGATAGAACCAACTGACATAATGGTGACAAAATTCACCATTGATAACTCATGAATCTTAAGAGACTAATGTCTATTTCAACCTTCTACAACAATTATCTCACTACAAGAGGATCCATATAAACTGAAATGGAGGGTGACAGACTAAATCACTAATGCTAAAAAATAAATTCCTTATATTAATCTACAGAAAAATCTACCAATGAGAAATCACCATTGGACACACTTTAATCATGTACTAACACTATATAGGGGCATACCCTATCCATAAAGACAATTTATGGACCCAACCAAGAATGTTCCTCAGTCAAAATGTACCACAAACTTGAACCGAACACATGAGGGGAACCACCACAATGTCTTCCCAAAAACATTCAAGTAAAAGACCACTAACCAACACATCAAACGAACTTAATGAAAAAATAAAATCCCAAAAATATCGTCTAAACATTAAATGATTTAATACTTAGAACACCCCACTACAAAATTCTAAAAACATAGAAAGACTCACTACCTAACTATATTTCTCAAAAAACTCTATCTTTCCTATAAACGCACTTGTCAAAATAAAACCTGGAGGGTGGACCACACATTCCCCAATGGTATCCCACCAAGCCTCTCACAAGCATTATCCTCATGCCAAACTAGGAACACATTCACTTTTGACACATATCATATGCATTTGAAACCTCATTGAAATAATAATGTTCATACAAAATTCTTTCTATTTTTCAAAACATCATGAACCCACACATCCTCTTCTCAAAACCACTAGTCATAAAGTTAAACCTATTCCAAATTTCATAAACATTACACCTCAGAAAATCACTGACCCTTTAAATTAAATCCAATATTAATCTCACAAATCATTTTCTATAAGAATTAATCACCACAAACAAAATCATTCCCAAACCGTACACATCAATTTTAAATCATTTACTTCCACTCAAAACAAGATTTGAAAACCCAATTTAAAATCATCCTTGTTTTCCAAACCATGGAGTTTTAAATCCAAAAGATCTTATCATATAAATCCAATATCATCTTATAGAAATACAATATCATGAAAATAAAAATTTCAAAATCTTGTTCAAAATAAATCTGAAAACCCATATTTAATCGCTTTGAAAATCACGCTACTTCCACTTTAAGACTTTATTTTATAAATATTTCCAAATAATGAATTAACATAACATATGATTTCCTAACAATTAATAATTGTAAAAAGCACATTTAAATTATGAAAATCCATCCTCGAAAAACTAAACCCCATCCATTAAAATCCATTTTCATTTTAAAGTCTTGTTTCCAAAATTTTCAAACAAGAGATATCAAAATGAGATTCCATGACCTATAAAGATACCAAATGAATCCAGGTGAAACTATTTCTAATGGGAGACTAAATAATATGGTTGGAGTACATATTCTAGTCACACCACCATCACGATGAGGGTTCTAGAATAACATCCCCGACTCCACATGGCTTACTAGGCCCAATGAGCTCACTGAGACGATTGGCCTAACTACAATTTGATTTCCTGAATAATGAACAACCACAAGGAAAAGAGTACATAGATTAAACCCATATTCCCCTGGTAACTCAATTATCATCATGACATGTTTTTTCAGGCACCTTACTCCTATCCAAAAACCCATGTCCTGACAATCCTAGCTCTGGTCTACACATACTAATTCTTAGAATAATATGAACTAAAAGAGTTAACCTCTTCTGATACAATTTTGTCACGAACCATTTCTAGCTTCCATCCCTATTGGCACAAGCCCCGATCCATGGGAAGGCCTGAAGAGTATTATCTATCCCCAAAATATGTCACAAATTCATGGGCCCCATAAATAATGGTTTAGGAATTATTTACGTGAGTATAAAAACATTAAACAACCAAAGATAATAAATAAAATGATACCTCAAAAGTCGTAAGTAAAATTAAAAATTGAGTTAAATAATTTTAAACAAAACCCATGATGTATAATACTCAAAATTAGCATTATTTCTAACTCAAGAACAAAAAAATGGAAAGGGGACATCACCCCCAATCTTTCTCCAAAACACCCCACCAGGAAGAGAAGCTGACAACCCAAACTCCCATATCCAAGGACCTTTCTCTCACCTATGTCATACATTATCAATTATACAAACACCCAATTGTGTATGTAGGGTCTAAGACTAAGCCCAACATTATGAAACCCAAAATATTCGTTGTGATAAACATTTTAAGACAAACATTCTGGAAAGTATTTATAAAAAATGCTAGTAATAATTTCTAAAATATGCAAATTTAAATGAAAACAGTTTTCAAGATAGAAACATTAAGGAATGTATAATTTTAAGATAATCACGAATGATACTGAATTTTCTAACAAAAAAACCATATTTCGATGGTGAGTACAATATATACAATGATCACTTGTCACATGAACACCCATAAGTTGTAGCCTGCTATGGGGCCCTAGGAACATCGTATCTCAGTGCATATTTAATCTTAACCAATATACTTCTTGTGAACGAGACACTATGAGGGTAATCCCAAATGACCTAGTAGTACCAAAATATCATTATGTTTAGTTCGTGTTTTCGACACTAATCATTCTAAGTGAAACATGTACAATACCACTATCATATCACTAGCATACTAGTCTTAGTCCACCCACCAAGATACTTGAGTTTCCCTATTTGTTCTCAATCAGGTTCCGCATGTCATAAAATACCATTTTCACAAGAAAATGAAACATCAAAATCATTTACACACAAAATATTCCAAACAATTTCACATAATAACATTTTCACATTCAAACTCATTTTAACATCATACACACACCAAAACAATCCCATGAAAATGTATTTCACCTTTCTCACATTTTCATTAATCATCCCAACAAATTATAAAACATTCTCAAAACGTTTGGCATCAGAAATCCTCTCATTCTCTTTCAAAAACACACTTTATGAACATACACACACCAAAATAGTACCCAAACATATTTTTCACCTTTTCTGTAACTCATTATACCATTAAAATTTTTCCTTAAGAATTTTCAAAAAGTAAAACATGGATTTACACATAAAATCCATTAAAAAACTATTTCGAGGACAATATACCCAAATTATATATTATAACAGAATTATTATCCTAATAAATATATTATAAACCACAGTCATATATTATAGAATACCATCAAATATAACCACTCGAGGTAAACATGAAAAACATAAAATTTCAAGAAAAAATGAATCTTCAAAATCAAATTCTTAACCAATTCTATAAAAAATGATTTTCACACCACAAAATATAAGTTAGAATCATTATAAGACGTTAAGTAAATAAATATAATTAAATAAATAATGATTACACATGGAATATCCTACCTTAATTGTCAGAACCCCCAAATCATAGTACAAAACTTCAACTACACCACTACCGCACCACAGGGGAATGAAAATAAAACCAAACCAAGAATATTTAACCAACAAACTCAAAAATTAATCCTATTTATGAAACATTATTTGATGTATATTTGGAAAATCTATGATGTGGGATAAAACCCTTAGGAAATGGATGGAAAATATATGAATTAACATATAGGAAATATCATGTTTTTCCAACACCATAATCCCCTTAAATATGTGTTCCTAAGGATATTTAGGGATATTGGGATCCTTATATGTCTGTAATGGTTGAACGGGGGAAGCCGGGGGTGCATTACGGTTAAGCCCGGTCGGAAAAAATTGTAATTAAAAAATATTCCGAATGAGTTGGACACTGTGCACAGTTTTTCTGCATGGTTTAGTGAATTGTGCAATCAAACCATGCACCATGTTATCTCCACCCAAAAATTGATGTTTTTCTCAAAAATTAAAGGGGGTAGGGGAATACCAAGAGAAATAAAGGACAAGAATAAAAGGTAACTAATTCCCAATAATCTCAAATCTACCACACCCGACTACAGATAAAAGGAGAAAAAACATGACCCGAACGGGAAGGAAGTACAACATAAAAACATGTGTGTGACAATGTCCATTGGATTTTTTGTAGAATTTATTTCCTAGTCTATTGTTTTTTTTATGGTCCTGGAATTCATGTCCCTATTGTCACATTTGGACCTTGTTTCTTGTCCATTAGTTTATGTGAGGGACTAATTTTATCACTTTAAATTATTCAGTGAATCTCTAATTATTTATACACCTTCACAAAGATATAATCTTATATGTCTACTACAAAATCATGTACTATTAAAATTTTATTATCTCAGGGCTTATATTATTTGATAACATATGTATTCTTGTCATTTGAATGGATAATATTTATACCATGACTCAATACTTTGATCCTTGATATGTTGGTTATGGTTTTCAAATAAAAATCTCTTGTTCTCATAACATTCTGATACTGTTATATCTATGTGATCATTGATACCTCAATTTTTCACCCTTACTAAGCATTTAAGATTACCCTTTTTTAAGTTTCCTCTTCATCATGTCATGATGAAATTTGTTATGAATGATATTTCAAAGAAGGGTTCTAGTTATGAAAGGCATATAAGGAGATTATTTTGTTCACTTATGTGTCATTTTTTATGTTTCAAATATAATAATTGTACTATAACTATATGATTACATAATGGATCATTATATTATATAATTAATATTAATATAAAATGATGAAATATATATCTATGAAATGTATAGGTTACTATTATTGATATTAGAGTTATTTTATGTTAACCTTTTGAATCTAGGATTATAAAACATTATTGAGATCCTAGAGCATAATTATAAGTATAAAATAACATTATAGTGTTTTGAAAATGATCACAGATGGCCTAGGTTAATCTTAAGGTGTTACATGTTGAAAATAAGGTTTCCATATTTAGACATCAAGAAAATTATTTTCCATTGCTATCTTGTTTCTACTATGATTATTGTTTCTCACACCGTGATCAATGGTTTTAGTCAATGGATGGGAATTGAATTTATTATCTTACAATTTAATGTGATGGAAAATATAATGATTATCCTCCTAAGAAACAAATTTTTATTGATGTTGGAATGAAACACCTAGTTTTAATTCTCACACATCATTCACAAGATATGAATCATGCTAAACATACAACCGAGAGAATGAGGGATTGGCATTCTATTGATCCCTTGGTGAGGAAAAATTATCTATTTTTTGTGTTTCTACTGATCCACTAGTTGCTGAGAAATAGATCAACACCATTTGAAATAATTTTTTATTTCTCTAGTTTTCATATAATGAAAAGGTCATTTTGGTTCTCTATCATTTAGAAGGTAGGTGGATCAATGGTGGAATCATATCAATAATATGAGAAAATAATAATAAATTGACTCCATATCTTGTTTCATAAAATCACTAGGTTTCAATGTGATCCATAACCTCAAATGGATTGAATGGTTTTCAAGTAATGACCATCCTTTCTATCCTATGTTGGTTCACCAGTTTTATCAGGTTAACAAGCATGATTCTGATGAAATGAAAGTTGCAATTATTACTGTGATTGATGGAAAAGAGGTTATCCTTTCATAGAAACAATGAGACAAATGCCTGAATATACCTCATTGAGTTATATATACAGATTTTCATAAATCCTTTCCTTGAAAAAGAATGTTTTTACTGATTGAGGGTGCCTCATTAGAGTTAGCTAAAAATAAAATTTGGTAATGTCTTGTGATTGTTGAGATTGATAGGGAGTGTTGTCATATTTTTTTGTTTATCAAGAATATTATCTTTATGGGTATGTGGGAATCTATCACTATGATTTACCAAGATTTATGTTTCTTATATATTATGAAAATAGAAGATAATATAAATTTGTGAGGATATTTCATGGCCCTGTGATGGAAAATTGGAAGATTTCATCTAGATGAAACTATTCTTTCTACCTCATATTCATTTTTTCTATGTCTTAATCCAAAGATCTTGTTCCTATAGATGAAATGTTTGTAATTAAATGGGGAAAATTTTATCTATGTTGAATTACTAGAAAAATAATGATGTTTAACTATAACCCTTCGAAGAGAACATATTTGGATGATATTGTTAAGATATATGTGATTTTTAATCCTTTATAGCATTATTACAAAAATATAGTTATGGTTTAACCTATATTAGTCCCATATGATGTTTTGGTATACTCCTCTGATGGGGAAGTAGAGGTTAATGTCAATGAAGAAGTGGAATTTAGAGAAGAAGAGTTTGTAAGTATTTCAATAGAGGATGGATGTGAAATTAATGTGGTCAAAACCCTTATTTTTTTTATAGACATGGTATTATATCTATTTCCCTTCATTCTAGAGAATATTTACTTAGTGAAGGTAATGATTTTATTGAAACTAATGTCTAAAATATAGAACAGTATGACATATACTCTTCTGAGAGATCAAGGGATGTTGATGAAGTTTATGATGACTCCAAAGATATAAATAGTGATGAGAACCAATTTTTTAAAGTCATCATGTAAATGGGGATGAGTTTTCAGATTCTGAGATTCAAGATGAGTATTTTTTTCAATGATAGATATGAGGAGAGAACACCAATTAAGGGGGAGAAATCCCCAGGATTTATTTATTTAGGGATTGACTATTTAGTAATAAGGGGTCAAAGTTATGATGATAATGACCAGGTAAATCCACCAGATCATAGTGGACATTCCATATCTGTTACTATAAATGGTCCTAAGGTATCTGTGGTCAAAAATATTGATGAGGGTGAGAATTAAAAGCCTTTGCATCTACTATTATTAATGTAAAGTCTGGTTATTAGGATACATTCATTCCTCTCCAAGATAGTATACCATATCATCATCCTTATCCTTCTCTTCCTTCTGAAAATTAGGATAAAGAGGACATGGATTTCTTATGAGTGTAACTATTATTAGATATAGGTGGGATACCTAGATCGACACTTCCTCAAGAGACCAAAATTAGTGAAGTAGATACCAGATGGATATTTGAATTAATCATATCTCATATTAAACCTTATATGACTTTGTGAATGCATGAATTGAAAATTGAGAATAATCAATTAACTAATATAATGGAAGAGTTGAGATCCATCATTCATGATATTAAATGGATCCTTGATGAATGTCATTAATCAATTTTAAAGTGATCATAGTCTCTACCAACAATTGATGCTTCTTGTTCCCATGCTCTACACCCTTCAATAGCTTCTGTTGATACAGATGTAATCTATTCCAATTTTATCAAAGAGTTTAATATTTCGATTGGGTTATCATTCTATATATTATCAAGAAAAAAATAATCAAATAAATCCACAAGGTGACAACATTTCTAAGCTGGTTAGGGAATTATTCAATGAGTCTTCAAGTGACAGAGATTCTATCACTAAATTAATTAAATATTACTTGTCAAAGATTGATACAAAGAATTAAAAAAAATCACTTTATATTTCTGGTTTACACTCTAAGAATGCCTCATGTGATCATGATATTCTTGGAGAAAGTTAATTCGGATGTGTTTTCACCCCTTTTCAAAATATTTTCAAGAACGAATATAAGGATTTATTTATTGAATGGAGCCTGGTGTAAAAATTATCATATATTTGTTTTATTTGGGGGAACCATTTCTATATTACTTTATCATTATAGTAGTGGAACCTCAGGACATTACCTTTTCTTCTATCACTTCTACACCTTCTTCATCACCCATGACTCTAGAATCTCAACCATTTAGCATGACTCCAATTGCAATCTATTATCATCTTAGAACATTCATGATCAAGAAACCTCCTCCCCTATTCCTAAACCCTCTGTCTCCACCTCTATACCGACATTTACTATCAATGAAAAGGATCCAGTGGTCCCTTTATATCATCTAGTAATGTGTGGTTCGGACTCCAATATTTTTTTTCATAGTGGATGCATTTTCCATTTATTACTTTCTAGGATGTATCCTTTGATAGTTTAATCTAATTTCAATTTTTTTTACTCATCTATATATCTTCTATTTTATTTATTTTTCATTTTGATAATATCAAAAATGTGACTACACTTGAATTTAATATAAGATAGTAATTATAATCTATAAGTGGGTACATTTTGTTTAAAATTATAACAATGAAATATATATAAGAACAATATTTGTATTCATCTATACCAATATCTTTATTAATTTTTATATAAAAGTTTATAAATGTCATGATTTGTGACCATCTAAATGGGGGACATTTTTAACACCTTGTAATTATTAATGATAACAAATAGTGCTTGTTGTGTTTCTAACAAGATTTATATTTTATAATTGTAAATATTTAACTTGTAAAATTATTATCAAATTTTTATAAGTGTTGTTATACTGTTATTTCAAAAGATCTAAAATGAGTTATGGAAAATTTGGTTAAATGATGATCTAATATTAGTTCAATTGATCTAAATTTAGATATGGCACGAACCATTAGAAAATTCTACCACCAGAATCACTAAAATAAAATCACAACATAGCGGTGGTTTAAACTACCTCCATAAGATTCTCTATTAGTTTCATAAAACTATTACTAAATTGGGTGTAGGTAGACAATATGTTGTGTTTTTCTCGATCTAGAGGATATTTTCATTATGTTTAATAAAAACATTTTTAGAGGTGGTTTTTTGAGGTTTTAGTAGTGGTTTCCATGGAAAAATCAATCATTTTTAGTAGAGGTTTTAACAACTCATAAAACTGCAATACCACCACTAAAATAAATAAATTGTATAATTTATAGGTTGTTTAAACTGCAATTTATAATAGGATGAAACATTTTTGTGCTATTTGAAACTGTCACCATATATGTTCCATTTACATAGTAGTAGTTTAAACGTGCTGCTAAATGTATATTTACAAATAAAAAACTACTTGTTATTCTGCAGCCCCAGTACCAGTACCCTAAAAAATCATGTGCAGTGTTTATATAAAAATATAATATAATCCATCTAATGTATTCAGTAATAAACCGTCTAAAATACTAATATACACATCCTAACATTCCAAAAATCAAAAATTGTTTAGTGACTACTCTATGCCACCCATGATACATAAATAAAATATGTTTCATGACTACTCTATTCCATAAATGAAACATATACAGACAAAATATTTCCAAATCTTTCAAGATATCAACAAAAGAAGAAAAATTACTTAAATGAATACAACACCTCACCCTCTACAACATCATATCTACTTCCTCGTACCAACACTTGTACGACAATTATGTTGAAAATTAAATATTTTTGTATAATTATATTTAAACTTAAAACCAATAAATATTTGAAAACTAAATTATTTTTAATTTTTGTGATTTACATGAAGACCACCACCTGGAATCGATGAAAAATCACTTGGGAAAGATCTGGTCGTCTTCTGATATAAATCAATCAATGTTTTTTGCAATGCAGATATTTGATTCCCCTAATCTGTAATTTTTTTAGTTATTGAAATAAAATATCTATGAGCATCTAGAGATAGGGAGTGAATATAACCTGGATTAGTTGTAGCATCAATACCTAATGGTATTACAAATACCTCAGATGGTACGGTTCCCATTGACATTTCAAACACTCGACCAGGATGCTCCTTCCCAAGAACATGACCAACAAGGTCAGTCTGGGGGATTGAGTTGGACTGCGCAGGATTGGAATCCAATAGTTCATTAATTTTTACCAATAAATAAAATTCCATTAAAATTATAAGAAATATATATTAACATAGTGACAATTGAAACAAAGTTGTTATAATGAAAAATGAATTTTTACCCCAACGTATTTGGTAGATTCATTAACAAAACTTCCATCAAATTTTTTATGAACTTCCAACCACGGTTCTATTCAGGATATCGGGTTCCCTAAACTCTATGACAGAATTAAACAAAGATAAATACCATATGCTTCACATCACAATGTGTGTCAACAAAAACATTTCATTTCTCTTTAGGTACCCCATTGGTTACTTTCTTATACATCTTTTGGGTGCTCAAAAAAGTATCATAGACATTTCCCCCCCAAAACCATTTAAATTATTTTCATTTCTTACTATGATTTTTCCATGTCCACTTTTGTGCTAAAACATCAGCAACTATAATGTGGAAAAACATCTGTACACATAAACTCATTTTAAAAAATATTATAATTTAATAACAAAAAAATATTGAATTTTCCTATAATTTATTAAAATTACCTTTATTTGTGAGTCAATAATATCATATTTTCAATTTGAAGCCATCTTCCTCCAATCATCATAAGTAATATGAAGGGAAAGCAGTTCCACGGCTAGCTGACCCAGAATCTGGGAATGTATTCCTATAACGTCATCTATAAGGAACCCATTGGAATTAAATAGGACAACTATATTCTCTCAAGTCAGATTCCAAAAATCAGAACATTTCATATTTCTCACTATAATTTCATTTCTTCAATATTTTATGAAAAAATAGTTAGTATAAAAAAGTGGTATAAAATTATTCATATTAAAAAAAATTCGATAATTTTCACCCTCTAGTATCCCCGCGAAGAACTAGGAGTGGTGCCCTGCTCTCTCACTGTTGAGGCTCCAGAAGGGGAAGGGGTCACCGAAGCTACTGAACAGATGCTCACAGAGGGTGTGAGAGTTGATGTATGGGGGAATTGGATGGTGTCTCATATATTGTAGAGAGGGAGACATGTCGATCGTCATCTATCGGTGTGGTTGGTGAATCAATGTGAGGTTTTCTGCTTGTCATTCATATCAATTAATCAAATATATTTTTTGTTTAGAACATATATTTAAAAGACATTATATAGGAAAAAAAATAAAAAATGATAAAAAAATGCACAATACTAACAAAAACAAACATAACAATGATTATAAATGACTAAATAAATTATATAAGTGGTTGATAAATGAATGTATAATTGTACATAAATCATTTACTCATTCAATCATGTCGGTTTCCAAGTCCATTACTTCATCCAATTAATCTACCCTTGCAAGACTAATATTTTCAATATCATGACGGGAAAATAATTCCACTTCTTATTGATGATGAGATTCAATGTGAGTGGTCAAATCATCTACTTCATCACCAATATTATACAAATCTTGTTGTTTTACTTGAGTAACTACACTTTTCCCTTTATCCACAACATCTTACACATATTATACCATTTTCTCATGCAATGATAAGATTTACTGGTCATGTAGTTATTTGTCACAAACATCCATCAAGCGAGAGAAGTTGAATGTAGTAATTTTCAAGGAATCTCTTTTAACACCTATGATAATATCGACCCAATTTCATTTGAATAAAACAACTGAGAAATGCTCGTAGAAGTTTAATTCGATAATATCAGTCAAATTTTCATAGTATCCCACTTCCACAAATGTAAATATACTACAATTTATGTGATTTCAAACCATTTTCACTATTTTCTATAAAAAATATAAACCCATTCACATTGGAAGCGTTGGAATTTCATGGTTGTTTTATTGGACCTTGAGAAAGAAACTTCAAATCATCTGACAACTCTACTCGAGTATCAATACTCATGATCTAAAACAATATATATATATATATATATATTATTATATTTACGAAATATATATTTCAACCTAATATCCATATTTGATGCAATATTTATGAACTTACACGTCATGCAAACCATTCTACAATAACTTAATTAATAGCTTTTGTTATATCATAATCATCTCTTGTTCAGCCTCTCATTCGTCTCTTTTATTGTATTCTAAACACATCAATAAATAGATATGAAATTTTACTATTCAATATCACACATCTAGGTGTCTATAATAATTCCATTTTTTATGTTGAGTATTTGATATCCTCTCAACAGATTGGCCATTAATAAGAAATATTTTTTACATCCAATGTATTTCAGATTCAGTTGATGTGTCATAAACATGTCCAGGATGATTAAATCATCTCCCAATATAATCCAATTATCTATAACCAAAGGTAAGACACACCCCTTCCAAATATCATTTAGAAATAGAGCCTTCTAGTTGAGCATTATTACTTACGTATGATTTCAAATGCCCACAATATATGTAAAATGAAAATAACATAATAATGTATTTAATTAAGTTCGATGAATTTTTTAATTAACTAATAACAAATAAATAAAGTAACTATAAATTGGATACATCCATTAATAATGTATGGGTTCTCCTAATTATACTTCCTCCATCCAAATTCACAATTAAATGCATCATGAATTTAATAAAAATGGAGGAAAGATCATCCTCACTGAAAAAAATGTCAATACAAGTTTTTAAAGAAGATAATTTAGCTCAAATGGATGTATATATTTCACACATAGTTGTTGGAAAATTGTGTAGAATTGGAGTATAATAGCAATAATGTTTTCAGGTAATAATGTATGAAATGCCAATGGTAGTAATTTATATTAAAAATATGTAAATCATGACTTTTCAATCCATGTAACCTATAATGTTTAAGTCAACTCACCTTGAGATGTTACTTGAATACCCATAAGATACCTTAAAATGGTTTAAAATTTTATTTAATGTATCTTTATCACTATTTATCAATGAAAAAATTGTCAGAGAATAATTCTCATTTTCATTTGGCCAAAGATCATGCTTAATGTTCATTGTTTGTAAATATTTTCAAGAATTGAGATGATCCTTTGAATTTCCATGCTCATTATGAAATGTGAAGAAAATATTGTCCCAAAAAATCTACTCAATATGAATCACATCATGATTATTCCACAAAAAATTAAATTCCCAATATAGACGGCTGAGGTTTATGCATTTTTCTTCGATTTTTGTGTTCTAATTTCTCTGGATGATGCACACTGTACTCATTTCCCCCTAACATTAAAATGATACACCTTACAAAATTATCTTTCTATATTTTCATGTTGTGCGAATATTTTTGAACCAGTTTACAACTTTAGAGGTTGTCTACAATCGATTACACCATTTAATTTTCACTTGTTTTGCGAAAATATATGAGGTGGGTTGATAAATCTCTGATGTCACAAGAAGCACCATTTTCTACTATGAGGTATCCATTTCAGATCAAAATCAAATTTACAAATAGTACAAGAAAAAACATGTGTATTTTTTCCAACCAGATAAATTTTCATGTATAAGGAAATCACAAATGATCCATATTAGATTTTCCTTCATTTTGAACATTATTATAGATGAAGCATCATGTGTATCAACACCGTTGCACCATAACTCATGTAATTTTTTAATTAAAGGCTAAAAGTATACATCAATATCATTTCCAAGAATTGTTTTCTCTGAATAATCATCAAAATGATAAATGACATTTGTTTCATACACTTCCACGAAGGTAAATTGTAAGGGATCAAACCAAATGGCTAAATTATATAACTGATACACAAAGTCCCAAAAGGGTTCAATCCATGAATATATAATCCCAATCGTATATTTCTAAAATCAAATGAGAAATAGGGATGTAATGAAACAAATTATTTCCATGATTGTGAATCTCTTGGATGTCACAATAAAACATCATTGTTAGTATATACACAATTCCACTTCATGTGTTTAGAAGTTTTTGATGACATGAAAAATCTTTGAAATTGAGGCGTTAAAGTAAAGTAACATAAAATAATTTTAGGTTCGTTCCTTTTCATCTTAATTGTGGTAGTGTGTTTATTTAGACATCCAACATCACCCATTGATTTCCATCTAGAAGATGATTTTTTTTCAATCATGTTTTCTTAAATCATCTCGCCAATAAAGCATGAAATAATTAGGACACTCATGTATTTTTGTATAATTCAAACCTGTCCTATTAACAAATTTTTTCATATCTTAAAGAGACTTTTGGATGTTTCTTTTTGGAAATGTATCACACAAAAATTCAAATATCAAATACATCACCTTATTTGTAACACAAAATAGGCATTTGATATGGTAGAACTTCAGTAGAAAATAATGTTTGGAATATTTCAAACATCCACTATAGTAATCTTGATTTCTATCTTCAAAAAATCTATGAAACACATTTTTCTTAGTGATGTTATCCATAACATTACTATGTATAGAATCAAGAGGAGGATCCAATGATATGTTAGAATATTGATTTATTTGTCCTTAAGTCTCAAAAACATCACTTGTCATATTTCTATATGTACCACCCTCATCTAGTTTTTCTGATATGTTTTGATGTTTTTTGTGTCATTCAATGCCTAATGAATCATTTATAAGGTTTTCCTTTCATTTTCCATTGTTGATGATGTTGCGAGCTCAATCAGTGGATTTACATCTGTGCTCAACCTTTTTGTAACATTTGATTCTACGATCCAAATCCAACACAAATATTGAGAAGATATTTTATTCAACATCAAGTGTTAATAAAATTAATCTCTCATAAACCGTCTTCTAAATTTATATTTAGGACATGGAAATCTTATTCTTCTACCAATTGGTTGATTGGAAAAAGAAAAATCTCAAAAAAGATCCAAACCCTTAGCATACAGAGGTCTGTTCTTCGTTAATCTGATCCTGATTTTGACAATATATATCACAATGTACCAAAAAAGTATTAAAAAATTTAAAACACAAAATTGTTACTAAATTGGAAAAGAGATTCATATATATATATTACAAAAATTCGAATATATTATATAAGGTTTTATAATAGAAATAAATAAATAAATTATATATATAGGGGAATGCATTGAAACCATATTCTCTACATTTCATTATGGATTTAATATTATATAGGATATTCCTATGATCTTTAGTGGAAATTTTAATTCAAGTATCTTTATGTCATAGTAAATTTGTTATGTTTTAAGATGATGCCGTTCCAGTTGATTTGAAAAATAAAATAGTGTAACATCATGTCTATTAGTTAATTTTTCACTATAAGGGACATCATGACCATAAATTATGAATAAACTAGATGACGATCATGTTTAGAGACTCCAAATAAAAATATAAATTATTATTACCATCAATTATAATTTAAAATAAGGAACATCATGTTTGTATATTACAACTATATATTAATGATTTTGATCATTTATTGATCGCATAACAGATCCATGGAAAACCCTTTGAGAAATTGATCGCATGATTAGGTCGTGGAAAAACTTTTAAAAACACCAAGATATAGTAAACTCCTTAATATATTGATCAAAAACATAATAATGTGAACAATTCATATTAATAGAGCCAACCCGCAGACATAACCTCTAAAATAAACAGTAATTCATCCACTCCTCTGCCAGAAGGAATCACCTAAACATGACCACCATCAATTTGGGGTCATGTGACTCCATACACTATACGTTAATCCAACATAGTTTATGTATTACCATAGAATATACTATATTCAAAGGGTATAGTCATTAATTTCACTTAAAAATAGTTGTAATATAAAACGAAGAATTGGGGTATCTTGGTCAAATACTTAGCAGAGCAAGGTTTGATGATGGAACTGAGGGGTGTGGAGGGTCGGCGGGGAATGGCAGAGCGAGGTGAGGGACGACGATTATTGGAGACATATGGCGATGAGGCTGGAACTGTGACGGTCAACGGAGATCAGCGACGTGAGAGAGGATAGGGATTCAGGGAGTTTTGGGGTGGGGTTTAGGGTTTCATCAGAGGGAGAGAGTTTCGACTGTTTAAAAAAAGTAATTATTTATCTGTAGCTTACAAAAAATAATTGTAGATTTTTTTTAGAAAATTTAGCAGTTGTTTACTAAATTGCCGCTAATAAACTACCTATAAATACTCATTTTTTGTGAATAGATCTAACACTGTATAGATCTATTGGTAGACACATAAATATCTAAATAGATTAGTCATCATACACATATAACGCTAGAGAGATCTAAAATTAATTCAGATCTTCCATCAAGTCTTATTTACCACTATATTGTTCTACAACCCGGTTGATCTTTCTCCAATATATGATATCATTCACATATTCTAATAATAGGATTATAAACATCCCATTTTTCATTGATGTTCGAATTAATTTCAAAATTCAATTTCTCCATACGATTTTTTAAGGAATTAAATGCAGTTAACTACAAATGGATTTAAGAATAATAATTCATAAACTAATATAGGTATATATTAATGAAAAATTTAGACGTTATAGAATGAGTGATTAGTATTAGGATTCAGGTTACATTATCATTATTATCAAATGGAATATTTGAAATCAAGGAACATAAATTCATTATAAATCCCTCATGTTCATATAGTGTGATACATATATAGATCACAAATTTCATCATTCACTTTCAAATGAAAATTACTAATACACCTATGTTTGAAAATATCTAGATATAAATAGATTGAAAATATATCTATTACACAGACCTTCATGGAACTATATTTTATGTACATATAGTAAAACCTATTATAGTTTCTTAAATTGAATGATTTGAGAACATCTGGCCATCTAAATCTAATTAGATTGAGCAACATCAGTTTATCTCATAACTAATCATCTACTCTTATTTTCATTATTTATAACTTATTTATAATTAGTTTTACTCTATTTATATATAAAACACAGTCTCATATACATAACAGGATTGTGGATTGTTCTACCTCTCTAGTTTTTTATTTTTATACCCATGATAACTATGGGATAGATTGTGTTTGACTTGTACTTGTTTTTTAACCTATACATAACTATTGAAGAATATTTTTTTGGATAACCTTGTTAGATGTTGTCTTTAAAACTTGATCTAGGTCATGGATCAAAATTATTGTTTAATAAACTACATGGTAGGGGGTTATTACAAAATTTAGGGTGTTAAGTCTTTACATGACACTGAACCCCTTGTTTAATTTTCAGTGTGTGTTTAAATTTAAAATTTTTTATTTAGAAGTTAAAAAATATATCTATTTTAAGATATGTATCAAAACATTAATCTGATAGTTAATCATAATTCATGTTATATGTTTAGTGGTTGATCAAGTAATTTTTTTTAATAAATTACAATTGCTATCAAATATTATTTTAACTAACTATTGATCCAGAATCGAGAATCTATTTAAAAAATTAAATTATATTTTTGTATTGACTATGCCTTTTTTATCAAATTGGTCTATTTTATTTTTAATGTT
Organism: Viscum album; assembly: GCA_963277665.1. Lineage (NCBI taxonomy): Eukaryota > Viridiplantae > Streptophyta > Magnoliopsida > Santalales > Viscaceae > Viscum > Viscum album. The sequence goes on from OY728161.1 coordinate 626,993,392, forward strand.
TTTTAAAGAAAAATTATTTTTGGAACCCAATCAACTCCCCCCCCCCCATTAAAATGAATTACTCACTCCAACCAAAAACATTGAAATGAGACCCTATAATCATTTTACTTCATTTTCTTTAATCCTATTATCCTAAAAAATTAAAATAAAATTAGGTTAAAAAAAGAAAAAAATGATATGAAATCAAATTACTCATTACGCTCAAATTTAGTATTATTAAAACTCTCTAGAATAAAATGGAATTAACTTTTATTAATTCAATACCCTTTAATTTCATATCATCGTCCTTGAAAAAAGTTAAAGAATACCTATAAAGAACAATGTGTGAGAATTTGGTGAAGGAGTTCATTACATGTGTTGTTTGACTCAGAATCCATATCATAAAAAGTGAGGGTGGTGTATATGTTATAATGGGTAATTAAATGATCTATTTATCAATTTATTTCACATTAAATATCAATAAATTTTATATTAGAATAAAAGAAATTGAATTTTTTGCATTTTAATTTTTTAAATATTTTTCCCACCAATTAGTAGACACAAAAAAATTTGAATAGACCTTGTGATTGAAAATATTTTAATCTCCCACTATGTGGGGAAATGATATTTTTTAAGTCCTATGGTGGCATGTGAATCTTCCATGTATGTGCTCAAATATATATTACATATTTATTGAGTTAAGTGTGACATGGGTTTCTTTCTGAGGGAAGTTTTGATTGGTCCATGGATTGATAATTTAGGACAAATGAATTAAATTTCATTAGGATAAAATAAATTGATATTTATTATATAAATAATATATGATTAATTTTGTTTTCTAAATGATCTTGTAAAAGTATATACCTTTTAATTTTTTATTTATTTCAATTGAATATTTTATGATTTATTTTGAGTGATGTTTTTCTTTATATAGTATCTAATAGAGAATATATTTTTATTATTTTTATTATTCAATTTAGTGAATTAATCCACATGAATTTCAATTTTATCTGTAATTATCACATATTTATTATAAATATGGCCTAAATTATATTTTTATTACCCTATAAATATTTGGTTATTTTTTTCAAACAGATATTTTAATTTCCAATATTTTTTTATTTTAATTATGATGTAGTAATATTAAGATGTTATTCGAGCTTCAAAAAATAATTTTTAAAACATAGATGATTGTGGTAGATCATAAAAGATGCAAAAGCTGAAGGTTTAACTTGTGATAGATATTTGAATTTAAATTAATTTCCAAAATAAATGTGCAGTATAATAGTTATTATAATATATCCCTTGATATTTAGAAGTAATTTTTCAATAGTGGTGTATAAAAATTGAAATTTCTGGAACACAATGGGATAATATTTTAATATAACTTCAGAGTTCCTTTTGAGAACACCACGAGACATTGTAAAAATATAGAAGAGAGACTATCAGTAAAGAATAATGTTAACTCTTTTCCTTAGGTAGAAGGAACATGTATCCCACATGATACGTAAAATATATTTTGACTCTTTGTTGAAGAAATATAAAAGGTATGGAATACATATGGTTACTTTCAAAGATATCTAAGATTCATGCTCTCAAATTTTTTTTGCCTAGTTCATATGTAAATGTATTAAACATTAATGAACACATGAGTTCTAGAATACATAATGTTAATCACTTAATATATGAAGGTCTCGTCTTAAATGATATTATAATAATGTGGAGCTTCACACTATGGAGAATTTTGTAGTAATAAGGCATAAATCCTGACACTTTTGGATATTGAAACATTTTAAAATATTTCATTGACTAATAAGAAATAAAAAAGATCAATTTATATTTGTAGAGAAGTAAACCACATATTTTTTTGGTGGTTAGTAATTTTAAAAATATGGATTACACCAACCCATATGGGAATAACCTAATATATGCGATATTCTCATAAGGGGAATTCCATGAATTTCAAACTTTGTTTCTCTACATTTTTAAATGCCTAAATCCATTCATAAAGGGGATTAAAAGCCCTTACCTATTTCTTGGGTAATGATTTTATAGTGTTTATTGTTTGTTAAATATTTTTAATTATTTTCTTTTATAATTCACTTTGGACAATTTTATTTTAACATAATTAGTTTTTTAACCAACTATCTCCCTCTTCTTTAATTTTAATTATGCTCCTCCTCAATAATACTGTTTTTCCATTCATGAAGAACTAGAATAAATGTTAATCTATGTTGGGTTAAACTAGTAAATATTTATTTAGATTTGAATAATTTTATCTTATCTAATTTTTTTTCACACAAAGTTGAAATAATTTATAGTGAAATGTATTTGATGTTACAATGTACCTCTTTCCCCTATACATGATTTTTCTTCTCACTTTTCATGTATTTATAATAATTACCATAAATTCATAGATCAACTTATAATGAAGGTGGGATTTATAGTAAATATTGTTTTGTAATGCATCGACCATGTGTAGTGGCGATCATACCTTTGTAAAAGATAGACTTGGGAATGTTTTGGGGAATTATTTCTCTCAACTGTAGCCTCATAATCACCACTAAAAATAGTAAGAGAAATTTCAGTTAAATTAATTATAAATGTCTTGGAAATAAAAATTGATAACTTTGTGGGTTTTAATAGCGATTGATACCAATTCACATAACTAATTAATAATTTGTTTGAGTAATATATTTAACTAAATTGTGATAGGATATTCCTAGTGGATGCATCCATGATTTATTACCATTCTCATTATCTCTTTGTTTTTCTCAAAATTACATGTTTATTTTCATATCAGTATTTCTGTCATAGATGCCCTTTCTATTTATTTTATTTTTGTTATTTCTTGGTTTCGAGCGTTCACACCGAGGTCCGGGGTGAGCCATGGATTAAATTTTTTCATTGTTTAATGTCTTTATTGGGTTTCAGACCCATGTATGGTCGTCGCGCGGTTGGCGGTCGCCGCCCAATCATTCTAAGTGTCGGGCATTTTTTTCCCCTCTTTATTATCATTTTTATTTTTTATAATATGGTGTAATTAATTTTTTTTATTAATATTCATTTCATTGTATTTATTATTTTTATTCATATACTACTACTATTATTGTTAATATTATTAATATTATTATAGTATTATTATTCTTTTTATTATGTTTATTAAATATTGTTATTAATATTGTAATAAGATTATTATTATAAAAAAAAGAGATCTCTAACCTAAACCCACTCCCCCCTCTTCCCATACCCGTAGCCACACCCTCCTCTCTGAGAAACCTTGCCCAGCCACCTCCTTGTTTTTTCCTTCACCTAATGACTTCATTCCACCCTCACACTCCCCTCCTCCACGATCAGTCCGCTCGCCGACTTCACGCCACCCTCACAGCCCTCCTCCCGAGTGGATGCACCAGCCACACCTCTCCCTCTTGGACCCCCATCTCACTCCCCCCCTTCACCCCTGTCCGCGAGCCACCCTCTAGACTCCCCTCGCTACCCTTCCTCAGTCGCCCTCTTGTCGTCTCCCTCTGCCCTCCGTCACACCTTCACCCTTGGCCAGCGACCTCCCCTTCCAATTGTCCACTGGCACCCCCCCCCCAAGCCTCCCTGTTTAGAGACCCCCTCCTTATTCAGCGAGCAACCCCTCCCATCTCTGAACATCTAGCCCGGCGGCCGAAGTGCTCCCTTAAACCCAGTGCACATCTCCCTTATTGTACCCTCTCCACCGTTGTAGAAACACCTCTTGGTGCGCATCCCATATCCTGGTCACGACCCCCTCTTGCGCACAATTTCGGCGCGACCCTTATTGGCTGATGTGGCCACTCCCCCTTGTCGGTCCTGCTTTGGCCTGTAAACTCCTTGCCATCGACCTGCTTTCTTCGGCTGACCGTGCCTGCTTCACTCTTTTTCCAGCCAGCCTCCAGTGATTTTATTCATCCGGCCTCCGGTGTATTCCCCCCCCCCCCTCTCCCAACCAACCTGCAACCTGCCGGCGTCAACCCCTATCGCGCACATGTTTCTGGTGCAATTTATCCCCCTTCTGGTATAACCTCTATCCTTTATTTCATTCTTGTTGTTCTACAAATCTTGTTGGGTGTTTTGGTTTTGGATTTCATTTCACTGGTTAAAGGTTTTATGTTTCACGTGGAATTTTTTCGGACTTGTGTTTTTTGTTACACCATAGTTTTGAAGTAGGTCTCTCTTGATCATGTTTTTAAAATTTGAGTTTCATATTTTTCTTTCAATTTTCACCTTATATAAATGCTAGGTATTTTTTTACAACACTTGGATAATTTATTTGGTATGCAAGGATTGTAGTTTATGCCTTGGTTGGTGAAATTGTGTTTTTTTTGTTTAAAATGTGAATAGTAAGTGTGTGTTTAAATGTTTCGGTAGATTTTTTACCTTGTTATAAATATGTAAAATTTGGTTTGGAATTTGTTTTGGGAATTTTTTGAGGAGCCCTTGATTTCAAAGGTAGAATTTTGGTTTACGGTTTTTAAACTGGTGTGTGCATGATTTCAAAATGAGTTTTAAGAGTGTTTGGAAGGTGTGAAATGCGCTTTACAAGTGTTTTTTCATATTTGAGTGATGATATTGTATTTTCTATTAGAAATGGTGTGTTTTTAATTTTGTTTTTGTTTTGGTTATTTTATAGAAGTGTATAATCAATTGTTTATTGGGTGTGAATTAATTTTTTATTGTGGTGAACATGTTTAAGTGTTGCGAATATAATTTTAAAATGGAAAGTGGCAATGTTTTGTGTGTTCAAACAGGTGCGTTATTTTTTAAAATATTTTATGGGTTGGTTGTTAAGTATGAATCATGTCTTGGTGTGATTATGTTGTGTATTTTATTTTAAAGTGTTTTGTTATCTGAAACTGAGTATGTTTTGATGTGAACCTTGGTTTCCCCATTTGTAGATGTTTTATAAATTATTCAAATGGTATATTTCTTAAATAATGTGGTCTGTATGATGTTTGAAAAGTGGTTGGTCTATCTATAGGTTGTGATTGAATTCTAATATAGAGTTTTTTTGTGTTTTGATATGTGTTTTGATGTGATATATTCAAAACATGTCGAGCTAGTTATTTTGCGATGTTTTTTCATATGGATTCTTTTAATTCCGTGTTAATGTATTTTATTTATCGTTGCGGTTGCAGCGCGTTGGCGGGGTGTCCCCTCGTTACCAAGATCATCAGTTTGTGCGTGCTTGTGCGCCTGTGTGAGGCATGTCCTCTTGTCTCGTTGTCGCGTTCGAGCTACGAGTCGAGGTAGGTTCCCATTGCACTATTTTTTAAAATTTAAGTTACATTATTTTTTACTATTTGTACACACTATTTGTTCAGATTAAATATTTTATTAATTTTAATAAATGAGGGATAATATAAGAAAATTAATTTTTAAATGATTATTTAGTGTAAAAAATAGTTGTTTTTTATACAGGACACTTGAAATATTTTCTTGATGAGCGGACACCCAGTAGTGAAACAATGCCAGTTTGGCCCTTAAACATAATTCACAGAATTTAAATTATAGTTCTGGTTTCAATGATAAATGATTTCTTATAAAGCATGAATAATAAATTTGGTTCTTTTTAAAGTAGTGATTGTGAAATGTATTTAATGCATGTATGGAACTTTATGGAAAAAGATGAAAATGTTTTGATAGAAACCCTCCTACGATAACTCTCCTGCCATGGTTGTAATTGACTGTTTTGGAGGCCACACATAGAGGCTCCCAGGTACATGAGTAGTTTAAAGGCAAGAGGTTGTCCCATGGAGTGTCTTGGGGTGATTTTTGTTGTGCTTTATATATATTTCAGATTGGATGCTCGGTTGGCTCATCCCTATTTCAAACATTTCAGACATGTGAATCTGGAATATTGAGAGAATATTCAATGAATGATTTCTGCACTGGTAGGTTATGGTATTAACCAGTGGCCCATAGTAGGTGGATATATTTGGTTTATTACTATGGGATTTTCCCTTGACCTACCTGAGAGAGGATGGTCGAGCATATTGTGAGTTTTTATTTCATCGTGACATGTCAGCAAAGATGATTTCTCATGTATTGGTGTCTTTTGATTTATTCTTGATCTCCTAGGTTCACCCATGTCTGTGACTTTCCAGTTACTTGTTGTGATGAATATGTTACATGTATATATTTTCTTTTCATTTCCCTTACTGTGTAACTACTATAGCGTTTTCATGTGTAGTGTTTTTACTAGAAAGTGATATGTGGTTTTAATGTGGATTATGAAAACTGTTTTCAAAGAAAGGTGGTTTATACTTGTTATGCAAATTGAAAATGTAAACATCACTTCCCCTTTGAAAAATGATAACGTCTCACTAAAAAAATGACTTGGGTTTTTGAGAAATTTATTGGGGAAATGACTCGTACTTTTTTTTGAGTGACATGTAGAAAACCTTAATTTTATAAAGTGTAGTTCAAACATGAATTAATGTTCCTTTTATTTTAAAGGTAGTGCATTGGGAATAGATATCGGTCTAGACTACTGAGTTTTAATACTCACGCCTACATTTTTTCTTTTTTTAGTCATGTTGTAGGTTCCAGATTCAGTTTTTCTACTTAAGTGACATTTTTTGTGTTATTGGAGAGTGACCCACAGGGTCATGTGCAGTTTTGGTCGTGGTCAGGTTAGTAGCATTGCTGGTTGTTCTTTGTTTATTCGCTTTTATTGTATTTATCTTCTGATTATTAGCTTATTTTGTTTTGGGAAAAATCATTCCCACCTATTAAATTTTGATGCCCGACACTAGTTGTCAGCCCGTGGGGATCGAAAACGCCCATCGGGCCATGTCACGGGCCGGCTTGGGTGATAGTTTCAGGGTCGACACAGGCTGGTTAGTGACAACTTCACCATTCTAAATTATCCATTTTTCTTTATATTCAAACATTTAAGACACCAAAAAATCAGTCTATGATTATTATATTTATTTATCATGAAAGGATTCCCAAGTGTGATGAATTTACCTATCCATTATGATTCATTTAGAGACATTCAAGTAATATTTTCCCCCACCCTACAATATGTATGTTAACATTAAAGATAAATTAATATGAAATACAAATAAAGGTATTACCCACTTTATTATAGTTAGGTCCTGCTAATTAGAAACCTCCTATTGATTTATCCATAATGGGTTGAAATTTTTAAATTTGAAAATTTCCCTTAAACTAGGCATAACTGAAGATTCATGGTGAAACAGAAATAAAAACAAAAAAACTACATTTAAGAAAAGATATGTCGATAAAAATAGAGACATATAATGATATATTAATCTTCCATCCAATCCGGATTGAATGATATCTAAAACATTAAGAAGAAAAATGAGAAGAGTTGTTGGGTGGGTCTTGTCTATAGTATGAATAAATGAGAAAAAATTATCATTTTTGTAGAATTTTTAAAAAAAATAATTTATTAATTAAAAAGTGAATATTTCATGTATATAACTATGTAAATTCATAGGCTCATGTCATTACTCGGTCCTAGTCCACTGATAACCCAATGTCACAACTCATTCCATTAACTCTCATGCCACCTCAATCGAGTATCTAATAGCAGTACACCAAGAACCACATGCCATATTTTAATGAATAAATTTCTCGATCCCATTTTTTATCCAAAAACAATAACCGAATCAGTCACCAAAACCTATGTCATTAAAAAATTACCAAAAAAATATTTTTTGTAATAATTTAGGTGGAAATATAACATCATATAGACGTGTGGGTCTCATCCACTCTATTATATAGTAGCTCATCCCTGAGTTGTATCATCATGCATCACTATGAATTTTAAAAAACTCTCAATATATTAAATCCATATATAAATTCCCATACCATGTATTCTCATTTAGATACCCAGGTTTCCATTGGAACCATACTAGAGTAATTTTCATCCTATGTAGAGACTTTTATATATGATCAACTATTTAAATTGATTGCTCCTCATATGAGATGTATGGATCTAGCTTAACCACATTGATATTGATTAAATAATAAGAGTTGATATGGTAAACTCAAATATGAAATAAAAAAATACATTATAAAACCTTGATAATTTATATATATTTATTTCATATAAATTTGAATTATTCAGTCGCTTTCGTTACACACATTCCTTAGTCTAAATGAACAATGATAGATTATGTCCCTTATAACATAGTTATGGAATTATCATTTAATAATAGGGCCATGGAATTCTGAATCATATATATATATGTGTGTGTGTGTGTGTGTGTGTGTGTGAGTGTGTGTGTATATTTAATTCAAATTTATTGATTGATTCAGAAAAAAATAATTTGAATATAATTAATTCATTTAATTATAAGAAGTCATAATTTTCTAAAGAAATATATTTTATAAGGTCTTATGAATATATATATATATAATTTACTAATATTAAAAATTTATTTTAATTAAAATAATATTTAATTTTTGAATAATCATTTTTAAATTATATATCTAATCATTAATAATGAAAATAAACTAATTATGTGTGCAAAAAAACTATTTTTCACTAAACATTTTCTACATATTAAATATATCTTTATTTTAATAATACCAACAAATAATTATTGCTTAAATTTATAAATGAAATTATTATATTATATATTCAATAAAATATGTATATATTCATCTAATAGTAATTTTTACTCATTGAATGAGAGTAAAGTAAATTTATAAATAAAATTGTTTTTTTAAATAGAAATTCATAGAATTTTTCATGTTTATCTCAAAATTCATATATTATACTCATATAAACTAAATTAGATAAGATGGACCATTTATTTGGAATAATTATGAAATATATTTCTAATTTGGAAACTTTTTTATCATAATGAATAGTAAAATGTATTAAAAATTTGTTACCTTAATTAGGGTTAAAACAGCTCTACCAGGTGGTAAATTAAGAGATAAGGGAATGAATGACACATAAAATTATATAAATGTTATTTTTTAAAAATATTTAGACATTATATTAACTTAGCATTGAATTACTAGTCATTTTTTCCACTTTCACAAGAAAAGGACAATATTATATGAATATTTTTAATAATTCTATGTATATCCCTCCCCCGGTTTATAAAAAAGAACCTCTAATCCATAATTATTAAATAAAATTGAGACATATATCTTAAAACATAACTTCCAAAATACATTTCTAGACTAATTATGTTCGTTATTTGTCTCTAGGAATTACCCTAGGACTATTCTAAGAAGTCTGACACGGTATGCCAAAGGAGGTCTCTCGTGGAATTGGTAATCATCTTACCCAACTCTTTCAATTATTATCATCTATTATAAATCATATAAATCCATTGTATAAATACTAAAATAACAGACCTAGTATTATATTTATATTTATATTTTGTTACAATTATGTTAAATCCAATTTCAGACTTCATTTCATCAAACGAGAAATGAACGTATTGCTCGTGCACTAATTTGGAGACCCCCATGATGTAGTGATATGATTCATATTCTATGATCAACTCACATTGTTGGATATAATGATAAATTTAATATATATATATATATATATATATTTTCTATAATAAAATTATATTTTTATTTTGAAATTATTATTCATATTCTTTTCATTCTTTTTTTAGAAAATTTAATCAATGTTCTTGTGTACATACAGATAGTCGTCTTTTTGAAAGGTGTAATTAATTTTTTGATCTATGACATTAATAAATGGTTATAAATATGTTTATAATTAATATATATAAATATATATACGTGATATTTATATATTTATTAAAATTGTAGATATTTTGGAACCATGATCAGTATGTAAGGACTGTAACTTCCAGATCAAAACATACAAGAAATATGAAGTATTCAACACCCAAAATGATAATTATAATGAATTATTATAAATAATTGGTGATAATATGTTATAAAAATATTATTGGAATTATAAATATGAATTTTATTTTTTAATATACTTATAATAAATTTTAATTTATTATATATAGGTTTAAAAAAATTATGAAACAATTTATACCTAATTTAAGGGTTTATGTTACAATCTAACTACTTATAAAGATTGTTTAGGATTTGATTAATAATGGTGAAATTAAGTGATTTATCTCTCATAAATCACATTAATATTATTCTAATATTGAAATTTATATAGAATAAATTTTTCATGTAATTTTACACACTCTAAGTACACAAAAATCTGAAAGAATGTTTCTAAGTAAAAAACATTATTTCTCAGTTAGTTTCTTAATTTATTTATTTTATGTCTATATTTTATTTAAAATATTTTATATAATCTTTTTAATATTTAAAAATTATTTATTAAGGAAATTATTAACCACATTTTTCTTTCTATAACATGGTTTTGAAGAAATACTACTGTTATTTTTGGATTGAAGTGTTTTTCATCAAGGGATTGAATGCAATATTTATTTTAATGTGTACCGCTTGAATGGATCTTCCTACCAATAGGATTACTCTTTTTTTATGGATTCCATTAAATATTTACATTATTAATTTAAAATAAATTGATTTTAATATTGTTATACAAATTTTTATATTTTAAATATGTTATTTCAAAATTAAAATGTTATTTTACTCATGAAATATTCTGGTGAACTTGTTAGTGTACTTTTATCTCTATAAAAATCCACTACTCTTAATAAGGCTTCATATGGGATATGATACAATGATTCAAAACTTATAATTTTATTTTATTATTATTGACTATGATAATGAAATGTTTATGAAACCATTCTTTATTTTAATGTATTTTGATTGGAAATAATGGTAAATGTTTTCATAAACTTATGCAATACATATGAATTTATTATGATTATATGATAGGTGGGTCAACTATATTCATCCAATTAATTAGGTAACCTTTTTATTTATGAGCTCAAAGGGTACATAAGATGTTATCCAAATAATCAAAGTTGGTAAAGGGGGGTTTATTCCAAACTTGAAGAAGGTATGTGGGTGGTTATCTTAAGCCTAATGTGTGATAAATGTCTTTGAATTTATCCTTGAAATATATTTTATATTCTTCTGGTAATGAAATAGTATACATTCCACTCTTTATTAATTTTTTTATGATCTCTTGGCACAAGATCTTTTATTCTTGTTTGATTCATTTCATATGAACTATGAAATCTATATTCCATAATTATTATCTAGTAATTGATGGGTATTACTTTTTGAAATTTTAGCCTTATATTATTATATCCTTATGTTCATAATATCCATTATCGGGCATCTAATCTCACCCTTTCTTATGTTACCGTTACCAAAATTATGGATAATGTTTTTCATTATGGTATATCTAAGATTTGTACTATGTGAGAATAACATTATGGTATATTTTGAAGATATTTCATCAAATAGGTTTATTATATATATATATATATATATTTAAAATATACTTATATTTTATAGTCATGGGGTATATGTTGTTCTGACATGTATCGAATATTGATATTAAATGATTTAGTTTTTTATATGAAAAGTTTTTGGTCACCTGAGTTGGTATCAAAGTAGAGTTTAGTTATTTTTGGAGATTAGGTTGAGAAATATATAGTTAAAGCCCCTAGTATAATCCTAATTATATAAGAAAATCCTATATAGGTACTATAAATAGGATTTGGTTATGGAACTGATGCACCAATGGATAAAAACTTATAAATTTATGGATTTGGAATTAACTCGATCTTCACTCATGCATGATGGGTGGGTCTAAGAATGAACAACTGGATAGACACTCCTGAGGGTTATATTGGGTTAATGCACATTTTTTATAAATAATTTAAAGGATTTCAAAAAAAAAAAACTATGGATAACCTATATTAAAACAATGTATTTATAGTGTGAAAATAATTTGTCATGGATTAGACATCCTGTGACTAATTTTTCTTGATTATATTGTTTCTCAATATGATTATTATATCTCATAAAATACTTTTTTCTTTTATTAAATAGGTAGAACTATGAAAAAATTTGTTAATGCTAAATGTGATTGAAAATTTATTGACTAACCTCAAGATAAAATATATTTTATGGGATCAATAATAGTAAATCTTGTTACTTGTCTTATATAACATTCTCTAGATATGAATCATGATGAGATTCCAAATGGGAAATAGAGGTTATAAAATACCGGTGAGTTTTTCCTAATGAAATATCCAACAACATTTAGTGGTTTTTTATCCATTAATTTATTAGAAATCGAATTTTGCCAATGAAAATATATTTTCCATTCTCCAATTCATAGATTATGAAATTATTATTTTCCTAGTTTGTCATTTGGGAGGTGAAACAGATCAATGGGGGACTCTTATTAAGAACGCGAGGAAATATGAAGGAATTGGCATCATATAGTGGGATGCATTTATGAGGTTATGTTTAAATTAAAACCTATATTATATTCTTTATATAAAAATGGTAAAGGAATTTTTAAAGCTAATGTAGGTGGATAATAAATCCATTAGTACCTATGAGACAAATTTTACAAGACATGCAATGTACACTTATTGTATTACCATACAACCCAAAAGCAATATTTAATGATTCTTCAATATATTATAAATACGTCTCCAAATGAAGTAATTCATCTGATACTTCATCAGCTATTCAGAAATAAATCTTTGTTCACTCAAGATAGAAATATAGATCAAATCCAACAATCAATATCATGTCATTGATAAGAAAACTATAAAGAAATTAAGAAGAAGTTTTAATAATAATAACCCTAAATGGAAGGAGATGAGTATTAATTAATGCCAAAAGTGTAGAAATAAATATGAAGTAAATTTTAAAAAAGGAACTATTAAATTCTTTATGTGTTAAATTTATGTTCATTTAGAAATAAATGGTCAATGTGATGGGAAAAGTGAGTTAATTCTGTGAATGGAGAGATAAGTCCACTGAATACACTACCCACACCCCAATGATTCAAATATAAGGAGTATTGTAATTATGATAACCAGTGATTGAATTTGAGGGTTAATGAAAATGATCTTCATCAGTAACTTATTAATCTCTTACACAATGCAAAATATCATGTGATAATTATTGTTTATGTGGGCTATGAGAAGGATGTTTTTAATGGTACACTTAACATCCACTATAGAAATATTAATGTATTGTTTATTTCTGGTCCATTCCACTATATTATATATGAGTAAATTGATAATGATATTTCATTACAATAAAAATTATTTGTTGTTTAACTAGTAGTGAAATATTCAAATGGGTCAATGATCTTGTATCAATTATATGACTTATATATAATAGAATTTAGTGGGAATGTGCTTTTGGAAAATATTATATTTCTCCATTTAGTTGAATTTGATATTATTTTTTGGAATGGATTTTAACTCTCTAAATTGATCATATATCGCCTACTAAGGAAAAAATCAACATTTTATATTCTGAATAAACTATTGATCATTTATTAGATTGAGGATGAAAATTATAATCCAACGGGAATCAATTCAGTTTTATGGGTCATGATTATTTTTCATGTGGGGTAATTATCTTCAATGTTTAGTAATAATCTTGAAATCTTTTGTATTAATGTTGTAAAAGTGTTTTTTTATTTCTTTCAACTACGGTTTCCTAGTATTCTATTGAATCATAATGTTGATTTTTTTCAATGGAACTCTTACATGCTGCAACACCTATTTCAAATAATCCAAATAGAATAGTCCTGATTGCGTTGAAAGAATTAAAGAACAACTCAAGGATAATTTTAATAAGGAATTAATCCATCCATGTGTGTCTCTATGTGGCGCACCAAATAATTTTTTAAGAATAATGATAGGACAATGTGACTCTATATTGATAATCAAGAACTTAGTAAGATCATGGTCAAGAATAAGGATCCTTGACCATCTATTGATAATATATTTAATGAAATTTGAGGATATAAATAATATTAAATTATTTATCATCACTATAGTTTATATCATCTAAGGATTAAATTTTTTTTGTGCATATGAAATCCATCAACATGAGGTATGGATGTTCTGAATATATAGTGATGCCTTTTTGACTTACTAATTCCCCCTTCAACTACAAGGGTTTAATGAAAATAGTATTTACAGATTATATTTTTAGTAACCAAATTAATGGTAAAATAAATCATTTTATAGTATAACTAATTTTTATTAGTTATATTTTATATATTTTTATTCATTAAAATAATATCACTTAATTTAGAAGTCTAAAAGAAAAATGTTTTTTTAACAAAATTTTGTTTTCATGTGTTATATGACTTCTTAACCAAATTAGTTCTCGGATTGTTAATTTTTTACTATATATTGAAAAATATTGTTTTGTTATTGAAAACTATCTTTTCTTTTCGAGTATTTGAAAGGTAGCATTATATTTTGTATTAGTTTAAAATTATCATTAGTTAATTTTATTTAAACTTAATCCAATAAAATTCATTATAATTAACATTATAGATATATTTGGTATAATAAAGCCTATATACTTAATAATACATTTTTCTAAAATACTGCTCTTCATCATGATTTGTTTGTATGATTATAAAATAATTTATGCCAATAATGTGAATAAAATTTGAAAAAAATGGAGTCAATAATTATAATGATAAAAATTATTAGAATATATTATTATTTAAATAAATTATTTTCATAATTAATTATAAGAAATGGTAATAAAAACTAACTGTTAAACGTTAAGAAGTTTTATGGGGGTTAATCTTAACAAATATGGTTTAGAATTACATAAAAAGTTGTATTTATCCTAATACATTAGTTTCCTCAAAGAAAATATACATTAAAGGAGTTAAATAAATTATTGTGAAAAATTATTTTTAATTTTTTAACACAAGTATACTTTTGAGAAAATAATTTATATATCATTAAGATTAAAAACAATTTTTTCTATTATTATTTAATGTTATTATTAAAAAATTATATTACCTTTTTATTTTCTTAAAAACCCTAAATACTATTAATTTTATTGTTTAACAAATAAATTTTGTTTAAACCAATTTCATACTTTATTTAAAAGTAAAATTGTTTTTATATATATATCTCTTATTTTACTAAACAATTCATTTGTTTTCTTTTCTTATATTAAAAGTAACTTAATCCACCTATATAATTTTGAACCATGTAAAATTGATTAAAAGATTTAAATCATAATTTGGTATATTATTTTTTAGAATCCCATCTTTATTTTTGGTCATATAGTTCTATTATCATGGTAAAACTGTGAAGTTACCAAGGATAAGGTTTAAATGAGTTTAAATAGAATTAAATTAGAGATAAGACATAAAATGTATCCAAACTTGTATAAAGGTGATTTTTGACATTATTTAAACATTATAACTATATATATTATAATATTTCGGGTCATTGTTCCAATTTACAATATTATGATATATATATATATATATTAGTCAATTATGAACTCCAAGTGTCCCACTCACCTCACATATAAAATGAAAACTCTACTCCTCTCCTTCATACACCTTTTGTGAACTCTACATCATCCAATACATACAAATTTCCCTTCCTTACATCCCTTAACAAATTTTACTGGACTTTCTAGATCAAAAAACCTGGTAAGAATTTTTTTTTATAAACCTAAGATTTTGTCTAAAGAAGATGAAAAGTTTTTAATAGCGAATTTTCAATTTATTTCCTCTTATACCTCCTTAAAATATACATAAACAATGATAAATAATAAATATTGTATTTTCAAAATAATTATATTTAATTATGATCATAAAATAACCTATAACATCCTATTATTACATAAAATGGGAAACAAAACCATCCTTCATGTGTATGTAGGACTACCACCTCACGAATTGATTAATTCTTTTTCAATCCCCTCTTCTCACTTATTTTAATAATGATAGACTAATATTTTATATATGTTATTCGTTTTATGTTTATAATTCTTTAAATATAATATTTTTTTCAAATTTTCTTCCTTCATATCCATTGAAAAATGATAACTTTATTCGTGAATACGTGTGCATTACCACATAAATGAAGAGATGTGATTTGTTTTTCATGACCATGCTTCATGGATTCTATATATAAGTGTATCTGATGAGTTAATATATTTAAATTTTCATATCAATCATTCATGTTATTTTAAATATTATAATAATTCTATAATAAGAATAAATTTTTTATGACTATTATTTTCTATATAATAAAATAATGAATTATTTGAATATAGTAAAACATTCAAATTCATTATGGACATATGAGTCAAATATAGTCAGAACAAGTGATCTAGATATAATTGAATAAGTAATTGTTTATAACTTGTTTATAAATTAAATAAAGGGAATAAAAACATGAAACGGATCATAATCAAGTAATATATATATATATATGTTTTTTATTAAGGAAGATAAAAAATATATGATATTAGTTGGAATCGAGGTAGGGAATAATTTTCCTTTAAATCAACATTTTAAATGTTTTTGAGATTTATTTTTCAAAATAATTTACTTTTATGTCCATATTTCTAAAATTATTTTATTCATGTTTTTATATGGACATAAATAAATTATATAATAATTTTTATGAAACTTTTTTATTTTATTTTAAATTCTACTTTAAATTAATCTATTAATATATTTTATACATAATATATTGACAAAGAATGAAAAAATGAATGTTATCTTTTAACATATATGGCGTCAATAATTTTTATTATTTTTTTAAGAATAGTTGGATGGAAATGTGAGATTTTATGTGTTATAATTATGTTATGGTTATTGGTAATTGTTTTTTGATGATGGGTGGTTACATTATAGACTAGGTGTGGGTGTTTTCATTATTAATAAATAATTGTTTTGCCTGAAATATCTCTCAAATTCAATGAGTATGGAGATATATTTAACATGTGAGGTTTCTGCTAATAGATTAATTGAATTTTTGGGGAATTTTATTCTATTTATAGGAGTGATATGAGAATTATTCCTCAAGTTACCAAAATAATTTATCTATGATTTATTTTAATTTCTTATATAGATATTATGTTTTCACTATGTATCCTAAAGAGATTAAATTTACCTGGATCTTTATAATATGTCTTAAGGGAGAAATGATTGAATCTGTGAAATGGTTTTCATTAGTTTTTCATTATTGAAGATGATAAAGTTCTGATTTTTTTCCTTTAATATTCCAAAATAAAATTTTAGAAAATTTATTTTGCTAGATAAATTTATTTATTGCTAAAAAAAATTTATTTTGAGCTCAAATAATATTTTCAAAAAGGGAAAGAAATATTAAGTATTCATGAACTGATGAGTTTTATTATTTTTCTGAAATTATCTCATACTAAATTTTTTTCCTCATCCAAAATTTTTAAATATTTCTATAGGGTTGGATGGATGAGTAAGGAGAATAATAATGTCATAATGGAAATTATGAATATATTTCAAAAAAAGATAATACGTCTTAAATTTTTTTATTATAAAAATAGTGGACACTAAGTGGGAGAGTCCACCTTCTAATGTAATGTTTATTTATAAAATGGTGATGGAAAAATATATAAAAATATATATCTAAAATATATTTTTGAATTTAATAAAATATTTTATTGTCAAAATTTATAGTTTTTGGATTGTTTATGATTGGGTTCTCATAACACGAAAAAATATACGGTTGTCATTATAGAAGAAATTCCCTTAAAATACTAGAGACTTGAAGAGCATGACGATCACTTGGGAGTTCTGTTAAAGATAGTAAGAATTAGAAACTATATGAAATTTGTCAAAAGTTTAAATTATGTTTATATAAAGTTTCATTCTTGGTATATGTGATCTTATATGATAGTATTTTATTAGATCCTTCTAAGTTGGAATGCATCGAACATTGGTCTAGACCAACTAATTGGACTGAGATCCATAATTTTATTATATTGTATTTATATTATCAACTTCTTCAAAATAAGTTCTTATTGTTTACAAATATACTCAAAAAGTTAACATAAAAGGTTGTCAAGTTCCATTGGACTAATGAATGTGAAGAAAATTTCAAGGAGTAGAAGAGTAGGTAGATCAGTGAACCTGTACTCACACTACCTTGTGGTGGACAACAGTTTATGATCTAAGTGATAAATAAAAATAAGAGATTTGGATGTACTATTATTTATAAGGATATTGTGATATTTTATTCCTATCCTTAATTAATGGATCATGAGAATAATTACCAGATGCAAGACTAGAAGTTAGTAGTGGTTATTTTTATATTAAAATAGGGGAGAAATTATCTTTGCAAAGAATATTGTAATATAAATATATTTATTATAAAATAATAAAGAATATGTCCACATAGATATTGTTGAAAATTTTCAATATAATATAGTACAATTTAATCAAGGATTATTATTTCATGATAGATTACCACCATGGGAAAATAAAAAATGTCTTTACTGGTTTAAGTTAAAAGGATAATGTAAACTTATGAATGACAAGGAAACAAAAATGTAAAATATTTATGGATTTTAAATGGATGGAAATTAAAATATCAAAGGAATGGGAGAAATATTTAATATATCAAATTATTTTTTAATTATCTATAGATGTGATGTTTAGATATTCATATAAGTAAGATGAAAATAAATAAATGAAGCTGATAAATACACCTAAATTCAAACTTGATTTTTATATAATGACAAGGTTCACGGATAAATAATGTTTTTTAGTTATACTCTAATTGAATAATTATTAATCGGATGCATTCCATAGATTAACATTCTCTATTCATCCTAGAAGTACTCATCATTAAGCATACATTAAAGAGGATTTTTAGTGGGACAACATGAATATAGATATTACCTAGTATGTATCTTAGTTCTTACTATGAAAAAAATTAATTGATAATTGGAAGAAGTATAAAGGTATATCGAAATAATTACCCATACCTAAATATAAATGGGAAAACAACACCATGGATTTCATCATTAGACTCCCCAAGACATATAATTGGAATAACTCTATTTAGGTTTCCATTGATCTACATAAGAATTTATTATAATTCATTACTATTAGAGAATTTTTATCCTTTGATAAGCTTTCAAATATATACATTAAAGAAGTGGTAAGGTTTCATGGAGTACCACATTCTATTACATCTATTTGATATTTGTGGTTTACATTGATGTTTTGGATAATTCTTCAATAAGATCTATATATGAAGTAGTTTTTAGTATTACTTATCATATTTATATGGATATCTAGTTTGAGGTACCCATTTAAACCCTAGAATATAATCTATTATAGTGTTCTATGTATTTCAAATGTGGTTGTAATGAAAACATTCCACTTATCAGATTATAATAATAGATTTTATTTTAACATTCATATGTATCCTTATGATTTCATCTGTAGAAAGAAGTTCACAACCTCAAAAATATTTGGATGAAGTTAAGGAAAAAGATCATTTGGGACCTCAACTTGATGATGAAATTGTAGAGAATGATAGTACCATTAAGTATCACATAAAAGTAGATCATAGTCGACATTACAGTTATGATGAAAATTTTCAGTGAAATGTGGAAATCATAGTTAGTGAGAAGTTATTCCCATACGTTTCCCCTCGATGAAGTTTGTGATATTTGAAAATAATGGAATGTTTTTACATTGGTATATTGGCCGCTTCAATATTGTTGCACAAGTAGGGATTATATATTATCACTTATCACTTCCACCAATGATTTATAAAATTATTGATTCATCCAAAGTATATATTTATTTAGGTATATACCTAATCCATTATAAGAACTCCCCTTGGATTTTATATCATTGTAGAATGATCATTATTACATCGAAAAACTAATTAAATTCATTGATCATATAGAAAATATTATATGTATGAAAGGATATATATCTTTATAATTCTCATTAGATGAATAAGAAATTTAAGAATGATTCTTAGTAACCCAAGTATTTGATAAATAAAAAATATCTTCATTTTTTTCATTAGTGTGATAGAACATTGAAGGAAATAATCTTATATTGGGGTAGAATATAACACCCAAAAAATTTATATGTATTAATTGGAAATAAATTTGAGATATCAAATAGCTTTCTTCACATGGAACTCGGATTCTAAATATATAACTATATATTATGTCCCTTATAATTTAGTTTTTAGATTAAATTTCTTAATTGGATTGACCACATTATGTATTACAGATAGAATTTTTTTCCTTAATTCCAATGTATTGATTTATTATTTTTATCTTGTTAGGATTCCATCAACCAAATATACAAGGAATTTGATGATAGAAATAAGTAATTCAAAAATTGAAAGTAGATATTTTTATTACAATATCATTAATACGGAGTTATCTTATCATCTGGGAGAATATATGACAAAGCGAGGGTCATAGCAACTCCCTTTCTAGAAATACCATCGGCAACCATATTATCCTCATGAAATAAATGTGTAAAAATAAGGTTAAGACTTGTTAGAGTATCTATTCATTCCATAAATTGAGTTTTAAGACTCCATTAAATATATAATTCAAAATTTCTGAAAGCCAAATCCAATTTAAGGGGTCACTTTCTAACAATAGGTAAATCTAACCTTTGCTTTTGGAAAATGAGACCGAATGAAAATTTTTAATAATCTCTACTTTAAGAGAAATTTTCACTGCATAACATCCATAAAAAAACCTTTCCATTTTCATCATGATCTTTAATTATTTCACCATATTGTGAGGGCTTGGAGTTTATAGTAGAGGCACCATACGCATTAATTTTGAACCACTAAGGGAGTAGGGGAAACCAAAAGACATCAAATGTTCTAATTATAGGTTTGTAATTACATGTAATTACCACCTTTCTCAGATTAATGAAATCATAGACACTATTATAAAAGTATCCCATCTGCACCAAACTCTTATCTTTAAAAGCAACAAAAATCTTCAATTGTTTCAATCTCCAGAAGGGGGAATTACCAGAATAAATCACTGTATTATGATTGGACCATATGGTGTGAATAAGTTTAGCGACAACAACATGAAATAAATAGTGGAATTGTATAGAACTCTTGATGTACTGACAGTGGCAAATTTAATAATATATACATAACAAGCACGACCCATTAAATATGAAAATGTATAATTTATCATTCCAAATGGTACAAAAAATTTCATAACTAAGTAATATATTCTCGGTATCCAACAAATTTTGAGGACACATAATACATCATGAATAAAGAGATATACTAGATTTCTACAAAAAAAATCATTGGGTAACTTACTGTCATCCAACTGCTTGATAAGATATAGCCAACAGAGTTTGATCGAAACATTATTAAAATATGTAATCCAATTAAAAAATTTATTTTAATCCATGGAAACTTTTTGATAAAATGATATGTTATTTAGCATTCCATTTCTTTCCATCTCCAAGACCAGAAAATCAGAGTAGAAAATGAAGTTATTAATATTTACATTACCATGAATTTCATCCTGTAGAGGATGAGGACAATAAAATTATATTTGATAAAATATGAAAATCAGGAATAGAGTAAAGGGGATGGAAATCCTAAATAAAAGTATTGATTATCCAATTATCCTACTATAATTTAATATTTTATCTCTAATTAACCATACATCTTGAATAAGTCAAGATGATGTGAAAATATTATTAAATTCATATCTAAATAGATGAGTCAATATAAGTATCCCTCCACTATTTAGGTCTTTCCAAAATCTTGATCTATAAAACCCAAAAAAATTGAATTAATATGAATGAGATTCTATGTGAGTCTTGATATAATAGAATCATTGAAATTCCTAATTTTTTTAGTTAGGCTAATTTCATTTTTTATCTTAATTAGCAGTGAAAATTTGTTACCATAGTTAGGGTTATAATAGGTTTACTAGGGGCTAAACTAATATATATGGGAATAGTTTAACATAAACATGTCTAAATAATAATTTTAAAATAGTTTTGGAAATAATATTATCATAAATTATAATTATTGTCAATTTAGTGAAACATTCATGAGAAAATTAAATTTAATTATTTAAATATTTTTTTGTAATTGCAAGTGTGTTCTGTCACTAACATATAAAATTTAACCTTTTATCCACTCTTATTTTAAAACAGAGACACATATATATCCTAAAATACCTAACAAAAAACTTTTTTAGATTACATGACTTCATTATTGATTTTTTTTTCTTCTTGAAGACCGTCCTATGAAGTACAAAGGTGTAAACCAAAGGAGATCTCTCAAAGAAATGGTAATTATCCTACCCAACTCCTTCAAAGTATATTTTTTCTTATACATCATCTATATATATTGTATATATCCTAAAATAATTAATCCAGTATCATTAATATAATAATTTTTTTTTAAATTAGGGTTCCACCATTTTCCACCTCCTTTACATCAATTGGGAAATCAAATTATCACTCAAGTGTATGTGAGGACTACCGCCTCAATAAAGTGATATGATTCATTTTCCTTTATTTACACACATTGATGAATTTAAGAAAAATATATCATATTTATGATATAATTATGTTCCTAAAATCGATATATAATATTCACCATTCATTATATCTTTTTTTAGAAAATAAAAATAGCATTCAAGTGTATGTACAGACAACCATCTTCGTGGATAATGTAATTCATTTTTATATATCTTCCATTTATAAGTGATTATAAATATTTATATAATGAAAATATATGATATATATATCATTATTGATTTCTTAATTTGATTTAACCATGATAAAACTGAAATTACTGTAACTTTTGAATCAAAACATACATGAAAATCGAAAGAGTTAAAACATGAAATGATAAAGATAATGATAGATTGTTAATACAGAAGTGATAATGGTATCATTATTAAAAAATATATGGTATTATAAGTATTAACATTATATCATTATATATGTATAATAAATTTAAATTAATTATACATGACGATAAAATCACATAGCATGAATGTAAGACCTTTGAAAAGTGTTTATGTTACAATATTAATATATATCGAGATAATTTATTCTAAAATTAAAAATAATTAAATTATGTGATTTATGATTCATAAATTACATGATTTTTTTTATTGTCTACTTATTTCTATAGATTAAAAGTCTTTCATTCATTCTCCTCTCTCTATGTACTCAAAGGAGTGAAGGAGTTTTTGTATAGAAAACTGACTTTATTTCTCTTTTCATTTGGGAATCGTTTCTATATATGTATTTATTTTAATTAAAATGTTTTGAAAATATTTTAAATATTCTAAAATTATTGATATAATTCAGTTTTTATCATGTTTTACTGTATGTAAAAATGTTTAAAATTAATTTTCATGTTATTTATCAAATGGGTTTCTTTTTTTAACAAAGGTTTGAACATAAAAATTATTTTAATATATACCTCACAAAAAATCTTTTTCTGTAATCAAGAATACTCAATGATTTGGACAATCCTTTAAATCTTTTCATGGTTCATTTAGATGAATTTTTTTACTATTATTCAATAAATTTTATGATATTAATTAAGTGATGTCAAAATTAAGAATGATATTTTGGTCACTAAATGTTTCAGTGATCTTTTATAGTATTTTAATATTATAAAACCATCCATTAGTGTTACTCATCCTTCACAAGAGAAATGATCTAATGACGCCATCCTTATTCTCTCATTGGATGGTTATTAATTATGATGATGAAAATTGATTTCTTTTCAAAACACAAAACTATGAAGAAATGATACATGTTTACATAATTTTGTGCATACATGTGAATGGATTTTCATTTTGTGGTTTATGGTTCAATAATATCACCTTAATTAATTGAGTTGTTTTTATTATTTTTTAGATCAAAGGATACATGATAAGTTATCCCAAGACCAAATAGGGTACATAGGGGGTTATCTAAAGTTTGATGAAGGTGCATGAGTGGGATCCCATGCCTAACATAAGATTAATGACTTAGGGGAAATTATTTACATAATATTTATATGAATATAGTTATTCTACACTTTCCATGAAACCATCAATGAAATTATTTTATAATATCATGGATCATGTTATTTTATTCTTTTATGATTCATGTCTTGTGAACTACCAAAGACTAATGTTGTGAATATGATCTTTGAATTTGTAAGTATGAATTTTCAAATTTTATGTTCATATTATCATAACCATTTTTTCATGTGGTAATTGCATATGATCATTTATTGATATCTCCCATGTTTAACCATACTAGGAATCTAGTATCACCCTTTATTAGGTTTCTTACCCTAGGATAGGAAGAATCCTTTTATATAGGGTATGTCCAACAAGTATACAATGTTAGAAGAAAATATTGGAAGATGTTGGAAATATTTAACAAAATAATTTGATTATATATCCAGTATTTCAAGGCCCTAAACCTTTATAGTCTTTTTTGAATTTGTTATTATGAGATGTATTTAATATTCATCTCAAAAAATATAATATTTATTTATCAATGTTTTTGGTCGCCTCATACTTTGTTATAGAATTTTCTCTCAAATGAATATTGAAACAATAATTTTGTAAAGATACTTTCAAAGAACTGAAATGGATATATGAACTTGAAAATAAATACCCTGCCTTTGAATATACTTTTCTGTTATTCAAGGTGATACTCATAGAAATACATTATCACCAACCTAAAGCTATTCAAAAGGGAATCACATTAAATTATGTAATATATTCTTACTCTAAGTGGTTTTTAACAACATTAGTCTTAATTAAATATTGTCAGAAAATTCCAATATGTGTATTATCTTAAGAAACATCGACTCTACATCAAACTAATAACCATAGTGGTGGTTAGCCTGACATGACATGAAATTCTTTAAATAGAACAAATTGATTAGATTACTCATATTTTTTATTATATGTCAACTCTAAATGACCTTTATGGTTCTCCCATAAATATAAAAATTCAATGAAACATGCTTATAACATTTTATCCATTACTTGATTGGTATGTTCAGATAGGTCATTGTACTTAGGATGGTAAGAAGTCGTCAACTGATCCTTTATATCATGAACCTTACCTAAACCTCACTAAATATTAAATATATAATAGATACATTTATCTTAAACTAAAATATTAGTTACCTAACGAAGGCGTAATATTTCATAAACATATATGTGGAACAACTCGTTAATGAATTAACCTCCAAGACTGAAATAAAATTTTTAAACTGCATCAATCTATACTTTTTAAAAATACCTCATCACTTCCATGAGACAACCCCTGTAACACTATTAGTAATTACATGGTCACATAATTAAGTTAATAATTCGTAAAGGTTAATGGATGAAGGATACATATGGGTCTTTGATGCTCAGGCTTCACCCATTTATAGGTGAGTCATCAAAAAAACCCATGATAAGTTCGTATTTATCCCTAGAAATCAATTTTATCTTTGGAAATCATGTTACATATAGGTAATTTATAGGTGGTCATTCCATCCTAAGAGAATTTAATTTTATATTTATTCCACATGTCTCTAAAAGTAAACAGTGTTTTAGTAGTAGTTTTATAAACCTCCATGAAAAAACAACAGCTAATTTTTCTTTAATTTTTTTAAATATTTTCTAATAAAATTACAATTTTTTATTGGAGGTTTCTTTAAAAAACTGCCATGAAATAGCATCGGTTTTTTTTGAAAATCACTGTAATATTTTAAATTTTTTATGAATATTTAAAAAATTTAATTATTTATTATTTTTTATATGTTATTTTTTTATTATTTACAATAAAATATAGTTTATTATTTATATTTTTATATATTTATAACGTTTTAATTAATTAATATTTATAATTTTTGGTAAATAATATTTTTACACCGAAAACAAATCGGCAATATGTATGAGAACAGACTTCGGCCCCAAATGATGATAACTTCTGATCTAAGAGTCCATTTCAGCTTCACAACCAGAAAAATAAATTTGTATCAATTGACAGTAAACCAAGTGAGATTTAAATCATGTGATAATCAAAGGAAAACATAT